>OZ012736.1:510859889-511459889 GCA_963859935.3 Lathyrus sativus
ACTTTCATATAACAATGATATATATGCCATGTAACTCAATGCAACTCAATGCAACTCATGCCATGTGGTACCAACACTTGTTATCATTTTTTTCGGTTTTTACGTTTAAATCGGGTCCACCCTTCTAGACCGATAACAACAAAAGCTCGTCCTCTAAGCTTTCAACCCACCCTTCTAGGTTTGGGACAAGTCACTAGTCTCCACGAAACTAACAAGCATTGCCTCTTGACCAAATGATGCGTATGCAATCAACAACCAAATGCACTTAAGACCGTTCCCGCATCTTAATCCCATGCATTCTCAAATAATTCATCACATACGAATTATAACATGATTGCACACACAACACATTCCATAATAATCAAGTATTCATATTTCAATACCATCACCACGTTTTATCAATCAATGCACACATATTCACAATATGTTCCCATGCATTTCAATCAATTCAAACAATGTTTACATTTGTCAAAAGACCACATTTCACAATCTAGGATTCACGCCATACGGCTACCCGCAGCACATCATACAACAGCACATAACTATCCATTCCGATAAGGATTAAACATAATTGAACCAAACAATCAACATTGGATGAAAACACAGAGAAAATAAAATACTATCACGCTCGCCAGCTTGCTCGCCTATCGAGTCCCTAGCGAATGCTCGCTACCTGTTCGCCTAGCGAACAAGCTCGCGAAGGCAAACAGAAGCTACTGACTTTGTTCGCTACCCATTCGCTGCAAGCTCGCTCCAACGAATACCTCTTGACCTCACTCGCTACTAGCGAAGAATATCAATCCCATTTTGCCCAAGTCTGGGACCATTCGCTACCTACTCGCTACAGCGAATGCTCACGACCTGCTCGCCTAGCGAAGGTGCTAGCGAGTGTCTGCGAACTCAAAAATCCCAACTGTCCAAAATTCATCAGAAGCTCATAAACCACCCGATTTTCACCAAACCAGTTTCAGTAGTCTTAGTCTAACATCCTTCGACTAAACTACACAACTTATACCCGATTTTAATCGTTAAATCATCGATTCTACCGATTAAACTCATTTCTGCCCTAAAATGGAAAATGAGTAAAACTCTCCAACAATCCCAAACAAACCAACAAACACATACATAATCATAAACATTGATAGAATAACAAAATTTCACACCCTTACCTTGATTAAATCGGAGCTAGAAGTTGTTCTTGAGTTTTTCCAAGCTTTTCCTTCTTTTCCTTCTCTTTTCTCCTCTTCCTCTTTCTTTCTCTATTCTTTCCCTTATGTTTCTATTCTTTTCCTTTCTTTCCACTTTTCCTTATATGTCTTTCTCTTCTATGTCCTTCTAATATCTTCTCTTAAAATATCCACCAATAATTCCAATAATTAAAACAATCCAAATAAATCAATTATTTAATATGAATAATTAATTTTTAAAAAATTGGGCTGTTACAACCCTCCCCCACTTTAGGAATTTTCGTCCTCGAAAATGTTACCTGATTCAAACAACTTTGGATAAGACTCCCTCATCTGACTCTCAAGTTCCCAAGTCACATTTCCACCAGCCAGTCCCCCCCAAGCGACCTTCACCAAAGCAATCTCTTTACCTAGAAGTTGCTTCAACTCCCGACCTTCTATCCGCATAGGTGATGTCTCCACAGTCAGGTTATCTCTCACCTGCATATCATCTACTTGGACTACATGAGACGGATCCGCAATGTATTTCCTCAAATGAGATACATGGAATACGTCATGGAGATTAGCAAGCAACGGCGGTAAAGCAACATGATAGTCTACCTCTCCTATCCTCTACAAAATTTGATAAGGACCAATGAAACGCGGCGTCAACTTACGCGACTTCAACGCTCTACCAACACCAGTTATAGGAGTAACCCTAAGAAACACGTGATCCCCTTCTTGAAATTCAAGTGTCTTCCTCCTCTTGTCATGATAACTCTTTTGACGAATTTGAGAAATTTTCATCTTCTCTTGAATCATCTTAATCTTATCGGTAGTCTGCTGGACTATCTCGGGTCCAACCACAAAACTCTCTCCTGACTCATACCAACACAATGGTGTCCTACAACATCTACCATATAATGATTCAAACGGTGCCATACCAATACTCGAATGAAAACTGTTGTTGTAAGTAAACTCAATCAAAGGCAAGTAGCTATCCCAAGCTCCTCCCTTCTCCAATACGCAAGCTCTCAAAATATCCTCAAGTGATTGAATCGTTCTCTCAGTCTGACCATCGGTCTGCGGATGATAAGCTAAACTCAAACGCAACTTCGTACCCAAAGCACTTTGCAAACTCTCCCAAAATCTCGAAGTAAACCTCAGATCTCTATCTGACACAATGCTATACGGAATACCATGCAAACTGACAATCCTCTCAATGTACAACTTTGCCAACCTCTCCAACGGGTAATCCATTCGCATAGGAATAAAGTGAGCAGATTTGGTCAATCTATCCATAATAACCCAAATAGCTTCAAAGTTACTCGGCGTCCTCGGTAGACCAGACACAAAATCCATAGATATGCTATCCCATTTCCACTCAGGAATAAACAACGGTTGCATCAAACCCGACTGTTTCTGATGTTCAATCTTTGACTTCTGACAAGTTAAACAAGAATACACAAACTCGGCCATATCCTTCTTCATACAAGGCCACCAAAATACTTTCCTCAAATCTTGATACATCTTAGTAGCACCCGGATGAATACTCAATCCACTACGATGCCCTTCTTCAAGAATACTCTTCTTCAGCTCAACGATATCAGGAACACAAACTCTATCACGACACTTCATGATACCATTCTCATCAATCCGAAAATCACCACTTTGACCTTGATTGATCAAAGTCAACTGATCCACTAAACTCAAATCAGATTTCTGTCCTTCTCGAATCTCATCAAGAATACCACTAGTAAGCTTTAACATACCAAGCTTAACTCCGCAAGAAGTCTTCTCACACACCAAACTCAAATCACGAAATTGCTCAATCAATTCCAACTCTTTTACCATCATCATCGACATGTGCAACGACTTCCTACTTAATGCATCAGCTACCACATTTGCTTTACCCGAATGGTAATTCAAACCAAAATCATAATCCTTCAGAAGTTCTAACCATCTCCTCTGCCTTGCATTCAACTCTTCTGATCAAAGAGATATTTCAAACTCTCATGGTCGCTAAATACCTCAAATCTCAAACCAAACAAATAATGCCTCCAAAGCATCAGCACAAATACAACGGCGGCCAACTCTAAGTCATGCGTCAGATAATTCTTCTCATGCACTTTGAATTGCCTCGAAGCATAAGCTACAACTTGGTTATTTTGCATCAACACACCTCCCAAACCCATCAAAGAAGCATCACAATACACCACAAACGGTTCTGCCGGATTCGGCAAAATCAAAACAGGAGTTGTCGTCAATCTTCTCTTAAGCTCTTGGAAACTTTCCTCACACTTTGCATTCCAAACAAAAGCTTGACCCTTCCTAGTCAACTGCGTCAACGACAATGATAACTTGGCAAATCCTTCAATGAATTTCCGATAATAACCTGCCAACCCAAGAAAACTTCTAATCTCAAAAACTGATTTCGGAGTCTCCCATTGAGATACCGCTTCAACTTTCGACAGATCAACTGCAATACCTCCAGTTGAAATCACATGACCAAGGAAGCTCACTTCCTTCAACCAAAATTCACACTTAGAAAGCTTGGCATACAACTGCTTCTCCTTCAACACAGATAGCACAATCTTCAAATGCTCAGCATGCTCTTCTTCATTCTTCGAATAAACCAAAATATCATTAATGAACACAACCATAAACTTGTCCAAATAAGGATGGAAAATCCTGTTCATATACTCCATAAATACACCTGGTGCGTTAGTCACACCAAATGGCATCACAGAGTACCCATAATGTCCATACCTCGTTCTAAAAGCAGTCTTCTAAATATCCTCAGTCTTCACATGAATCTGATGATACCCAGATCTCAGATCTATCTTACTGAACATGCTTGCACCAACCAACTGGTCCATCAAATCATCTATCCTCGGAAGTGGATACTTATTTTTGATAGTCACCTTGTTCAATTGCCTATAATCCACACAAAGTCTCATAGAACCTTCCTTCTTCTTAACCAACAACACTGGTGCACCCCACGGTGATACACTCAGACGAATAAACCTTTTCTCAAGTAGATCTTCAAATTGACTCTTTAACTCTTTCAATTCCGATGCGGACATGCGATATGGAGCCATCGATATCAGACTAGTTCCAAGAATCAAGTCGATCATAAACTCCACTTCTCATTCCGGCGGTAAATCTCTTATCTCGTCAGGAAAAACTTCCAGAAAATCACAGACAATTGGTAAAGCATCAATTGCTCCACTTTCACCAATACTCAAAGTTGCCATCAACATGAATACCTTTGCACCATCTTGCACCGATTCTTTCACTTGCTTAGCGGTCATAAACAAATCTCCTTCAGTACCAGGTTCAGGAAAATAACCGTTTTGTCAAAACAGTTAATATATACACGATTGAATTCCAACCAATTCATCCCAATAATAACATCAAGTTGATCTAGGTGAATACACACTAAATCAACTCCAAAGTCTTTACCAAAAATACTCAATGAACAATTCAAACACACATACGGGGTAGTTACCAAACTCATAACAGGAGTATCAATAACCATACCACCACCAATAACAAACTTCTCAAGATTTAATCTCTTAACACAATCCAAGGAAATAAAAGAATGTGTAGCTCTAGTATCAATTATAGAGACCAAAGGTATACCATTAATGAAGCACGTACCTCAGATCAATCGATCTTCACTAGCAGTCTCCGATCCTGATAGAGCAAACACTTTCCGCTCCCTTGAGTCTTCTTTGACTTGTCACACTTGGTACTAATGTGCCCTTTCTCACCACAGTTGTAGCAAGTCACATTCGCACTGCTTCTGCACTCAAGAGCTTTGTGGCATGGCTTGCCACACTTGAAACACTTTTTCTCAATGCTTTTGCACTCGGGGGCATGATGTCCCTCTTCACCGCATCTATAACATCTCACCGGAGTGGAAACTCCTCCCCCACTTGGCTTCTTTCCGTAACCAGCTTTCTGTTTCCCCTTATCAGCAGGAGTCACATACGGCTTTCCTCTGAATTTCCCTTTTCCTTTCTTATCGTTCAAACTCTTATAGTGGCTAGACCGAGCCCTACTATCTTCATCATAAATTCTACTCTTGTTCACCAACTCAGAAAATCGCCTAATTTCCTGATAACCAACGACTTGCTTGATTTCAGGCCTCAAACCATTCACAAACTTGAGACACTTGGATCTCTCAGCATTGGTAGTATTATAATGGGGACAAAACTTAATCAATTCCTCAAACCTTGCCGCATACTCGGCTACAGTTGAATTACTCTGCTTCAGCTCAAGGAATTCAATTTTCTTCTTACCACGCACATCTTCTGGAAAATACTTCTCCAGAAATGTCTCTCTAAAAACATCCCAAGTAACCACAACCTCATTCTCTTCAAACCTTTGGCGAGTATTACCCCACCAATCCTCAGCTTCCTCTTCAAGCATATGAGTGTCAAACTGCACCTTTTGTGCATCTGAACAGTTCATAACTCGAAAGATCTTCTCAATTGCTTTCAGCCAAACTTGTGCTTTGTCAGGTTCATGGGTTCCTTTAAAAATTGGTGGATTATTTCTTTGAAACCTTCCCAAAGCACGAAACTCATCATCAGCATTGTTCTCAACATTCACATTGGCTTGAGGATTCTGCCCAATCGCTCCAGCCAACCTTGTCAAAGCCTCAGCAGTCGCCTCATTATTCCTACCGGCAACCATCATTCTGAATCCCAACAACAGAATTCATAAGAACAAACAATATCGATAGTGTCATACACATAATCAGATATACATAGGGAATAAACACATTAACAACTTGGCCAACTGGCCGACCTGCTCTGATACCACTAATGTAACACCCCCTTCTATACCCCAAATAATCAAATAAGTCACTTAAGCATATATTAAAATTTTCATCAGAGTAAAATTAAAACATGGTATAAAAGAGTCATGTCACATCATACCAAATTAATCATACAACACCTGCTCTATAAAAGACATGCAACAGTGGGGTAGCTTTCAAATAGAGGAACTTGGTCCTTACGCCCACATCTCAATATTTAGAATTAAAAGCGGAAAATCTAAACATTGAATCATACAAAACATGTAATCATATAAATACATATTATCCAGTTTGATTCTCAATATCATTCATGTTTTACATAAACATCGTCAGCAGATACATATGCAATGTATCACAAAAGAATGCTATACAATCCTAGCTACCCGGTGCTACATATCAGAGCTAAACGACAAAAGAATGAAGCTATACTTCACAAAAAGACCTCCAGCAACCTAATTTGCAATGCCTCATAGAGCATTATAAAATAGCAGAAGGGTGAGAAATATTATCATAATAATCAATGCATATAATTATATATATACACAAGCATAGAATATACATATTCCACATTTTCTCACCACAATTCATAGTAACTCATCATATATACCATCATGTCTAAATAAACAAATATGGATCATCACCAAGCATGTTTCATTATGCACACATCCCTAATTCTCCATTCAACAATTCATACACAAACATAATTTCATATAACAATGATATATATGCCATGTAACTCAATGAAACTCAATGCAACTCATGCCATGTGGTACCAACACTTGTTATCATTTTTTTTGGTTTTTACATTTAAACCGGGTCCACCCTTTTAGACCAATAACAACAAAAGCTCGTCCTCTAAGCTTCCAAACCCACCCTTTTAGGTTTGGGACAAGTCACTAGTCTCCACGAAACTAGAAAGCATTGCCTCTTGACCAAATGATGCGTATGCAATCAACAACCAAATGAACTTAAGACCGTTCCCGCATCTTAATCACATGCATTCTCAAATAATTCATCACATACGAACTATAACATGATTGCACACACAACACATTCCATAATAATCAAGTATTCATATTTCAATACCATCACCATGTTTTATCAATCAATGCACACATATTCACAATATGTTCCCATGCATTTCAATCAATTCAAACAATGTTTACATTTGTCAAAAGACCACATTTCACAATCTAGGATTCACGCCATACGACTACCCACAACACATCATACAACAACACATAACTATCCATTCCGATAAGGATTAAACATAATCGAACCAAACAATCAACATTGGATGGAAACACAGAGAAAATAAAATGATGTCACGCTCGCTAGCTTGCTCGCCTAGCGAGTCCCTAGCGAATGCTCGCTACCTGTTTGCCTAGCGAACATGCTCGCGAAGGCAAACAGAAGCTACTGACTTTATTCGCTACCCATTGTTAGAAAGTATTTGCGGTAGTGTTTTATTGTATCCATATAGATTGAAGTGAATATATGTGTGTCGTTCAACGGTTTAGTAACTTAAGAGTAGGGGTTTTTAGAATGGTATCAATATTTGTGACAAAAGTTTGCAATAGTAAAATCGGAATAAAAGTCGGTTTTTAAGTTTGATAAAAATATGCCAAGATTAGGTTTCGTTAGTCCGTCCTAAATGTATCTATTAACCCAAATATGTGAACGAAGTTCGAACCAATATAATCGCGTATCCTTGCAAAAGTGTTTATCTCTAAATCAATTTCGTGAAAAATAGTGTTTCGACCGTTAGATGATCTCTCTACCTAACACTAGAAACAATAGGCATTAAGATTGATACAAAGCGAATATCAACTTCCAAATCTATCTCTAGCATTTGTCATAGTTGATAGATGAAGATATTAGGTCAAGACTTGATAAGTTTATCTCTAACACAAACCCAACCATAAATGTAAAAATGGTAGCAAATAACTTCATCTATATTGAATAACAACTTGTTCACATACATTAGATTAAGAAGAATACATAAATTTTTAACCAACTACTCCTAACCTTGACAAAAGAGGTATTTAGCTACTCATTTTCATGGTAGCTTGCAAAAGAAGTTTCGGAAGAAGGTTGATGAACATCCGAGTCGAAGAATCCAACTTGGATGAGAATCCACCTTCTTTTTGTAGAATAATGTTAAAAGATGAAGAAATGAGAGATAAAAGGGTTTTAGGGCACAAAAATCTCCTATAGAACAGAACTAGTAAAAAGTATGGTATGGTCTCAAAAAGTACACATTGCTACTTATAGAAAAAGTTGCTGATCTGTCACGCTCACGACCTTGCTCGCTTAGCGAGTTCACATCGAACGTTCGCTACAGCCTTGCCTAGAGAACATGCTAGCGAGGACTGAGGCTTTGATTTTGTTTCACTTCCCTACTTGCTCGCTAGGTGCTCGCCTAGCGAGTCCTTCGCCACCTTCCTCGCTGCCAGCGAATGATGCCAAATTGGTTCTGCCCAAGTCTGGGAGTGTTCGCTAGCAGCTTGCTATGAGCTCGCCTAGCGAACACTCGCTGCCTCATTCGCCAGGATTTCTCCTAGCGAACATGCTTTTGCTCTTCTTGTTTCTTGATTTCTTTGTCAACTTTCTTGCGTCTTCAAATTCTATTATTTCATGCTTAAATACTGCACAATAACACACAAATTAAAAGGACCAAGAGCATTTCACAAAGTGTTGCATATTAATAAAAGCAAGACGATTTAGAACACAAATTAGACAAAAAAGGAGCGAAAGATGCCCACATTTAATAGCTCAAATAAGCACAATTGGGCATCTAACTACTCTCCCCAGCTAGAATCTTGCTTGCCCTCAAGCAAAGTATGCCTCTTGAAGAACAAGAGGATTTTCTTAAAGAAAAAGGTTTTCCGAATTTGGATCAAATGGCTCAAACACAAGTGAATCAACCAGACACGCGTTCCCAATGGTTAGAACAACACAATACACAAGAACTAAATCCTTAAAGCAATACAAAACATGTATCAATCCACAACAATGATATCCTGAATGAATCATCCTATCTCTCCTCTTCGAATAAGGATTGAAGAAATTACACGTATACAACCGCGGGGACAATTTCACTCTCCAACAAACAATGCAAAAATCAAATCAATTCATACAATATCTAACAATTATAAATGAAAATGCAGAAGCATGAAGATCACTAAGGTATTTTACGGTTGTAGCTTGGTCAGGTTAACAAACAAAGGACATATCTAAAGCCATTGAAACGAAATTGCCGACGCAAAAGAGACATTCACTGTACAACTATTCACACATCCCAACTTCGTTCAACTTGTTTCTCATTTGAAACCTTCACAACTCTTATTTCACAACTCAATTTTTCTCAAAAATTTTCTACCAAGCAAGCATTCATTTTCATTCTTTTCTTTGGATCAATATTTTTTTTCTTTCTTTTTTTCACATTGTATTCACAAAACACATGTTTCTCTTTTTCTATATATTTTTTTATTTTTCAATGCTTGCTTAGTTATTTAAGAGTTGTGGCAAACTCTCGACTTTTATTTTCGTTCTCCCCAACTTATCCTCTACTTCCTTCAAAAGTGAATGCTCTTTACTTTTTCCGGCAAAAGAACAATAATAAAAAAAATTCCAGGTTTTCAAGAAAAAAGATTTTGAAGTCTCGCCTTATTTCAAGCCGAGATTCAACTGTTTAGGCTCAAAGGGGGTTCATGAATATTCTCTACTCACGGGTAAGTTTGCATTTGGAACTGGTTGTGCTTGAAAGAAAACAAGTGCCTTGATCATTTCTATTTGCTTCCACAAATTCATAATAATAAAATACAAAGCATGAATCGAATGAATCAACACAGTTTATTAGAATCCAGCATTTAAGTGCACAATGGAGGTTACCTCACAATTTGAAGTTCTAAGTCCTAGATGAATCATTCATTCAATTATGTTGCAAAAAGAACAATATTTAATCACAACAAGAGCAAAGTTCCTTATGCATTCTAAAGTTCTAACCGAAGGTAACCATGTACCTTAGCCTTATTCGCTTGTTTATTTTTATCATTGTCATCCAAGCTCGGATGCACCTTCATTGGATACTTCTTTCAGAGAGCAACCAATCTAGAAGGTTTTGACATCCAACAATCACAAAAATTAAAACCAAACACAATAATTTAACCAAAAACACTAAACATTACTAAAACTGAAATAATTCAAATGTGTGTGGGGGACAAAACACCCCAAAAAGTACATAATCAAAATACCGAAATCAAAATAGTAAAAACTGATAAAGATAAAACAACTTAGTCCTCTTCAGACTCATACTCCTCATCACCGGAACCATCATCATCAAAATCTTCCTCTCCCTCGACATCATCATCACCATCGTCATCAGCACCTACAGGACCACTAGCACCCGCCCCCTTACCAAAAATAGGCCTGTCCACAGGCCAGCTCGCGTGCTGCATAAACTGCTCACGCGTCATCATAGGACGCTCGACAGAGGGGTCACGAATCTGAAGCTGCAATACTTGCATAGAGTCATGAATATCCACCATAGCTCGTTGCGTTGCCGCCATCCAATCCCAATTGTAGTTATACACTGCCTGCTGGAAAGGGTCGAACCCCTGAGAAAAACCACTGGAACCATCATTAGTACCGGTATCACACGCAGCTGTACCACTTATGTAGTTCTTTGGCCTACAAAACTTGTTCATATATTTGTCATCGATAGCTGCCGGGATCTTCACTAAACTTCGGGATGGAAGCTTCAGCCGTGATTGTGAGCAGAGAGCCATAATAATGCAAGGAAAAGCAAGGGGGAAATTAACTCGCGCCCCCGACTTTAGTCCGCTCTCAACAACTGATTTCATCTCAGAAGAAATAATCCGGGCTACATCAATCTGCACATTTGTAAGAATACTGTGAACTAAGTGTGCCACTGGGATCGGCACGGTTGATGTATGTGACTTTGGTTTGATGTTTGTCAGAACCAACATCAAAATAAACTGAGAAATAGGAATCATATCCTCCCTATGGAACCTCACAGCCTCCCCAGATGGGTTTATCTCTACACTCTTTCCCTCTAACAAGAGGGCTGCTGAAATATCATCAATGTTGGGGTGGAGCCTCAGGTTTCTGGTGTATGTGTCCAATTCATTTACTCCCAAATGGAGCGGTACACCAAGCACTCAGTTGATGGCAGCTCTATCGAAAGCGATCTGACGGCCAGCCACTCTTGTCATCCATGTGAAAGGCTCGTCGCCATTGGGCAGCACGTTCGCGTAGAACTCGCGTACAATGTCAATGTTGTAGCTCTCGAGTGGGGAAATCAGACTGCCCCACCTCTTACTGTTGATCAGCCCCGCAAAAGTTCTGTATTCACCTTGTGGGTCAATGATGAACCTCTTTTCAGGGAGTATCTTCCTTTTTTCTAATGCCACAAAGCGTGTGGCTTGTTTTGCCCCGACAAACTTTTCGGTATCAAACTGAATCGGAATAGGACGGGAAGTGTTGACAACTTTTCGCTTCTTTCCCTGATTACCTGGGGCCATCTGCACACAAACCACATAAAACACCAACAAAAGCAGCAACAGATTATCAGTCGACATAATAAAAAACAAGGTTCTGTCATGCTCGCTGGCTTGCTCGCCTAGCGAGCTCATAGCGAATGCTCGCTACTGACTCGCCTAGCGAACAAGCTAGCGAGCATTTGCGAAAATTCAAAATCTGCCACTGTTTTGCACCCAGACATCAAGAATCCCAAGTTTGTCCAACACAATTCCAAAACTAATTGATTTAACATGAAAAGCATTGTTCTAAGTACACATGCAAACCTAAAATTTATCAATTCCCTAACTTGCAAAATGTAACCTAAAATCCTCATTCTTCCCCAAATTAAACAACAAAGAACAAAGAGAGAAGGAGATAGACCAAACCTGATTGCAGTGGAGAGATTGAGATGAAAAACAATTAGGGCTTGCAAGAGATTAGAGAGGCAATGGCTTGTGCAAAGTGAGAGTGTTAAGTTGGAAGTGTGAGAGTGAGTGAGAGAACGTGAGTGACTTAAAGTTGTAAAAGAAAAACAGATTGGGCCTACAAGAGTGGCCCACTATTAGATGCCCAATTGTGCTTATTTGAGCTATCAAATATGGGCATCTGTCGCTCCTTTTTTGTTTAATTTGTATTCTAAACTGCCTTGCTTTTGTTAATACGCAACATTTTGTGAAATACTCTTGGTTCTTTTAATTTGTGTGCTATTGTGCAGTATTTAAGCATGAAAGAATAGAATTTAAAGACACAAGAAAGATGACAAAGGACTCAAGAAAGAAGAAGAGCAAAAGCATGTTCGCTAGGCGAACTCATGGCGAAGAGGCAGCGAGTATTCGCTAGGTGAGCTCATAGCGAGCTGCTAGCGAACACTCCCAGACTTGGACAGAACCAAATTAGCATCGTTCGCTGGCAGCGAGGAAGGTGGCGAAGAACTCGCTAGGCGAGCACCTAGCGAGCAAGTAGCGAAGTCAAACAGAATCATTTCCTCAGTCCTCGCTAGCATGTTCGCTGGGCGAGGCTGTAGGGAACGCTCGATGTGAGCTCGCTTAGCGAGCAAGGTCGCGAGCGTGACAGATCATCAACTTTCTCTATAAATAGCAATGTGTACTTTTTGAACAAAGACCATATTTTTACTAGTTTTTCTGAAAAAGTGATTTTGTGACCTAGAAAACCCTTTTTGCTCCCATTTCTTCATCTCTTAATATTATTCTACAAAAAGAAGGTGGATTCTCATCCAAGTTGGATTATTCGACTCGGATGTTCATCAACCTTCTTCCAAAACTTCTTGTGCAAGCTACCATGAAAATGAGTAGCTAAACACCTCTTTTGTCAAGGTTAGAAGTAGTTGGTTCAGAATTTATGTAATCTTCTTAATCTAACGTATGTGAACAAGTTGTTATTCAATATAGATAAAGATATTTGCTACCATTTTTACATTTATGATTTGGTTTGTGTTAGAGATAAACTTATCAAGTCTTGACCTAATATCTTCATCTATCAACTATGTCAAATGCTAGAGATAGATTTGGAAGTTGATATCCACTTTGTATCAATCTTAATGCTTATTGTTTCGAGTGTTAGGTAGAGAGATCATCTAACGGTCGAAACACTATTTTTCACGAAATTGATTTAGAGATAAACACTTTTGCAAGGATACACGATTATATTGGTTCGAACTTCGTTCACATATTTGGGTTAATAGATACATTTAGGACGGACTAATGAAACCTAATCTTGGCATATTTTTATCAAACTTAAAAGCCGACTTTTATTCCGCTTTTATTATTGCAAACTTTTGTCACAAATATTGATACCATTCTAAAAACCCCTTACTCTTAAGTTACTAAACCGTTGAACGACACACATATATTCACTTCAATCTCTGTGGATATGATAAAACACTACCGCAAATACTTTTCTAACATCCACTAAATAACTTAAAATGCCAGATACGCGCATGTTCTCTTAGCGAACAGCTAGCGAATGCTTGTTGCATGCTCGCCTAGCGAACGTGCTAGCGAGCATGACATAATTTCTCAAATTTCAGCACAGCAGACAAAGTCCAGTTTCAGCATGCTTCCACCATATAGACCCCACAACACACAACAGAAAAATAGTAAATACTTACAATGTTGAGGTGTCTTTCAACAAGCGCTTGTTTAACATCGGATAAGCTCGACGGTCCGCTGCGATCACTGATCGCCGAAATGCACGGAGGTGGTATCTCGCTCGAAATAACCACTTAGATAAACCTTCAACCTCTGGCCGTTTACTGTCCAAGTTTCTTTAGTCTTAACATTTTCAATAACAATTGCCCCAAAACTCAAAATCTCTCGAATCCGAGACGGACCCGACCATTTGGATTTTAGTTTTCCCGGAAAGAGTTTCAACCTTGAATTGAACAGTAACTCCATCTGCCCCGCTTCAAATGTTTTGGTCACAAGCTTCTTGTCATGATACATCTTCACACGGTCTTTGTAAACTTTGTTTGAATCATAGGCTTGAAGGCGGAGTTTATCCAACTCGTGGAGTTGGCTTTTTCTTTTTTCTCCACTCAATTTTTGATCAAAATTCAACAACTTCAAAGTCCAAAAGGCCTTGTGTTCCAACTCTACCGGAAGATGACAATTCTTTCCATAAACCATTTTGAATGGTGTGAGACCAATCGGAGCTTTGAAAGCGGTCCGATATGCCCACAACGCATCGTCAAGCTTGCTTGACCAATCCTTCCGCGAGACAGAAACGATTTTTTCCAAAATTTTCTTAATTTCTCGATTTGACACATCCGCTTGTCCGTTAGCCTGTGGATGATATGGTGTAGTGACTCTGTGTCTCACACCATATTGCTCTAGAGCCTTGGCTAACTGAGTGTTACAGAAGTGTGAACCACCATCACTTAGTAACACTCTTGGAGTACCGAACCGAGAAAAAAGTTTTTCTTTAAAAAATTTATTACGGTTTTCCCATCTGCTTTAGGGCTAGCAATTGCTTCTACCCACTTGGAGACGTAGTCCACCGCAACCAAAATGTATTCATTACCAAAGGACGGTGAAAATGGACCCACAAAATCGATGCCCCAACAATCAAAAACTTCAACCTCAATCATGTTTTGAAGTGGCATTTCATTTTTTTGTGTTATTCCACCAACTCTTTGGCACTTGTCACAACTTTTAGTGTGCGCGTACGCATCTTTGAACAATGACGGCCAATAAAATCCCGATTGAAGGACTTTAGTAGCTGTTCTTGTATTATTAAAATGATCTCCATACAGAGAGTTGTGACAGTGCCAAAGAATGTCCTTAGTTTCCTCTTCCGAAACACATCTCCTCAAAATATTATAGATGCCAAGCTTAAAAAGATGTGGTTCATCCCAAACAAAGTACTTGGCATCGGATAAATTTTTTTTCTTTTGGTGACCCATTAGACCCTCCGGTATCAATTCGGTGGCTTTGTGGTTAACCATATCGGCGAACCAAGGTCTAACTGTCACCATGTATAATTTTTCGTCGGGGAATTCTTCCGTCACCTCTTTTTCATGCTTTGTGACCTCACTATTCACAAGCCGGGATAAGTGATCTGCTACCAAATTTTTGGACCCCTTTTTATCACAGATTTCAAGATCAAATTCTTGAAGTAAAATAATCCAAAGAATTAATCGTTGCTTAGAGTCCGGTTTGGTTAGCAGATACTTTATCGCCGCATGATCAGTGTAAACCACAACTTTCGATCCAATCAAATAAGACCTAAACTTTTCCAATGCGTACACGATAGCAAGCAATTATTTTTCTGTTGTCGCATAATTAATTTGAGCTTCATTAAGAACTTTGCTTGTATAATGTATCGCATGGAAAATTTTTGTCTTTCTTTGGCCTAAAACCGCGCCAACCGCATAATTGCTTGCATCACACATAAGTTCAAAATCATTTTTCCAATCCGGTGCGACGATTATGGGTGCAGTTATTAAGCTTTGTTTCAAAGAATCGAAAGTTGTCATGCAAGAATCATAAAAAATAAAAGACTTATCTTTGTTGAGCAAGTTGCTCAATGGCTTTGCTATCTTTGCGAAGTCCTTGATGAATCTTCGATAAAATCTCGCATGACCAAGAAAGCTTCAAATTCCCTTAATATTCAGAGGTGGCGGTAACTTCTCAATCACTTCCACCTTGGCTCTATCAACTTCAAGTCCCTTTGAAGAAACTTTGTGCCCAAGCACAATTCCTTCGGTGACCATAAAGTTGCACTTCTCCCAATTGAGCACTAGATTGGTATCCACACACCTCTCTAAAACAACATCCATATTTTTTAAACAACGATCAAATGACGGCCCAAAAACCGAGAAATCATCCATGAAAACTTAGATCGTCTTCTCAATCAAGTCCGAGAAGATTGCTTACATACACCGTTGAAAAGTTGCTGGCGCATTACATAACCCAAACGGCATCCTCCGGTAAGCAAAAATTCCAAAGGGACAAGTAAAAGCTGTAGTGTTTTATCGTATCCACAGAGATTGAAGTGAATATATGCGTGTCGTTCAACGGTTTAGTAACTTAAGAGTAGGGGTTTTTAGAATGGTATCAATATTTGTGACAAAAGTTTGCAATAGTAAAATCGGAATAAAAGTCGATTTTTAAGTTTGATAAAAATATGCCAAGTTAGGTTTCATTAGTCTGTCCTAAATGTATCTATTAACCCAAATATGTGAACGGAATTCGAACCAATATAACCGCGTATCCTTGCAAAAATGTTTATCTCTAAATCAATTTCGTGAAAAATAGTGTTTCGACCGTTAGATGATCTCTCTACCTAACACTCGAAACAATAGGCATTAAGATTGATACAAAGCGGATATCAACTTCCAAATCTATCTCTAGCATTTGTCATAGTTGATAGATGAAGATATTAGGTCAAGACTTGATAAGTTTATCTCTAACACAAACCCAATCATAAATGTAAAAATGGTAGCAAATAACTTCATCTATATTGAATAACAACTTGTTCACATACATTAGATTAAGAAGAACACATAAATTCTGAATCAACTACTCCTAACCTTGACAAAAGAGGTATTTAGCTACTCATTTTCATGGTAGCTTGCAAAAGAAGTTTCAGAAGAAGGTTGATGAACATCCGAGTCGAAGAATCCAACTTGGATGAGAATCCACCTTCTTTTTGTAGAATAATGTTAAGAGATGAAGAAATGAGAGATAAAAGGGTTTTAGGGCAGAAAAATCTCCTATAGAACAGAACTAGCAAAAAGTATGGTATGGTCTCAAAAAGTACACATTGCAACTTATAGAAAAAGTTGATGATCTGTCACGCTCGCGACCTTGCTCGCATAGCGAGCTCACAGCGAACGTTCGCTATAGCCTCGCCTAGCGAACATGCTAGCAAGGACTGAGGCTTTGATTCTGTTTCACTTCGCTACTTGCTCGTTAGATGCTCGCCTAGTGAGTCCTTCGCCACCTTCCTCGCTGCCAGCGAATGATGCCAAATTGATTCTGCCCAAGTCTGGGAGTGTTCGCTAGCAGCTCGCTATGAGCTCACCTAGAGAACACTCGCTGCCTCATTCGCCAGGAGTTCTCCTAGCGAACATGCTTTTGCTCTTCTTCTTTCTTGATTCCTTTGTCAACTTTCTTGCGTCTTCAAATTCTATTCTTTCATGCTTAAATACTGCACAATAACACACAAATTAAAAGGACCAAGAGCATTTCACAAAGTGTTGCATATTAACAAAATCAAGGCAGTTTAGAACACAAATTAGACAAAAAAAGGAGCGAAAGATGCCCACATTTGATAGCTCAAATAAGCACAATTGGGCATCTAACACCCATTCGCTGTAAGCTCGCTCCAGCGAATACCTCGCGACCTCACTCGCTACCAGCGAAGAATATCAATCCCATTCAGCCCAAGTCTGGAACCGTTCGCTACCTACTCGCTACAACAAATGCTCGTGACCTGCTCGCCTAGTGAAGGTGCTAGCGAGTGTCTGCGAACTCAAAAATCCCAACTGTCCAAAGTTCATCAGAAGCTCATAAACCACCCGATTTTCACCAAACCAGTTTCGGTAGTCTTAGTCTAACATCCTTCGACTAAACTACACAACTTATACCCGATTTTAACAGTTAAATCATCGATTCTACCGATTAAACTCATTTCTGCCCTAAAATGGAAAATGAGTAAAACTCTCCAACAATCCCAACCAAACCAACAAACACATACATAATCATAAACATTAATAGAATAACAACATTTCACACCCATACCTTGATTAAATCAGAGCTAAAAGTTGTTCTTGAGCTTTTCCAAGCTTTTCCTTCTTTTCCTTCTCTTTTCTCCTCTTCCTCTTTCTTTCTCTATTCTTTCCCTTATGTTTCTACTCTTTTCCTTTCTTTCCACTTTTCCTTATATGTCTTTCTCTTCTATTTCCTTCCAATATCTTCTCTCAAAATATCCACCAATAATTCCAATAATTAAAACAATCCAAATAAATCAATTATTTAATATGAATAATTAATTATTGAAAAATTGGGCTGTTACAGACACCACTCTAGTGACCATTGGAATTAGTGATTTTTTTATCGTGAAAAGGGATGTTGGACTTCCTTGATCAAATATTTATTATACATTCTAAGAATCAAATGTAACCTTCCAAGTATTGGCCAATTGCTTGAGAAGGGTTACAAGATACACATGGAAAACAGGGGGTTGCGAGTTATGGATGCAAACAGAGTTTTGGTCCTTAAAGCTCCTATGGATGCCAATAAAAACTTTAAGATTGACATGAAGGTTATGGAGCATATATGTTTTGCCACAACGAAAAGTTATGAATAGTGGATATGGCACTATCGTCTTCGGCATCTCAATTTACGAGATCTCAAAGACTTGTAAAGGAACGAAATGACAACAAAGTTTCCATCAATCAATATACCACCTAAAATTTGTGAAGAATATGTGTAAGTGAAGTAACATAAGGGTAAATTCAACAAGCATGCAGGTTGTATAACCAAGAATCACCTTGAGGTGGTGTATTTGGATGTGTGTGGACCGGTACAAGTGGATTCCCTTGGTGGCAATATGCATTTTGTCATATTCATCGAAGATCATAGTAGGAAGCTATGGATATATCTAATCAAGATAAAGGATGAGGTATTTTAGGGTTTAAGAAGTTCAAGTCCATGGTTGAAAGGTAAAGTGGTCCCAAACTCAAAGTGTTCAAAACGGATGGTGGAGGCGAATATGTCTCAAAAGACTTTGAGAGGTTTTTTATAGAGAAGGGATTATACATGAGGTAGTACCACCTTATACACCGCTGAAAATGGTGTTTCCAAAAGGAAGAATTGATTGATCATGAACATGGTGAGTTAATGTGGAAGAACTTGCTGAAAGAGTTACGGGGAGAAACGTTATCCACAATTGCCTATTTGTTAAATATGTGTTTAATAAAGAAGCTTGAGAAGGTAACACATGAGGAAGCAAGGTCAAGATTCAAACAGAATCTAAACCATTTGAGAGTTTTTGGTTCCGTAGCATATCGACGTGTTCCGGATAGCTTAGGAAGAAGTTGAATGATATGGGAGAAGTGATGCTACTTGTAGGGTATCACTCTACTGGTGGTTACAAGTTGTTTGATGCAGAAAAAATGAGGTTTGTGATTAATCGAGACGTTATTATCAATGAAATCAAAGAGTTGTAGTAGCTTATAACCGGTTACGTAAAAGATGTAATTGGTTACAGATTTGAAAATTCAGATTTTGCAGAACATAAAGAGTAGAAACACTCGTTGCTGAAGCCTGAATTGAAAAGAATGTCAGAAGATTAACAAGGAAAATATGTTTTCCTCATAGAATCCAAGATTATAATTTGTTCCAAGACAGCAAAGTCAAAGATGATGGTGATTTCGTCCATTTTACACTTATGGTCGAATCCAAATCCGTTAAAATGGAAGAGGGTTTAAAGTGATCCAAAATGGGTTTGTGCTATGAAGGAAGAGCTGGAATCAATTGAGAAGAACAAAGTTGGTTGATTTACTAGAAAGAAAGAAGTCAATTGGTGTGAAATGGGTGTTCGAAGTGAAGGCAAATCCCAAGGGTGAAATAATTAAGCGTAAGGCTCAGTTAGTTGTAAAGGCATTCTTGAAAAGAGAAGACATAGACTTTGAAAAGGTATTTGCACTAGTTGCTAAGATTGAAACCATAAGGTTCATTGTTGGTATTGTAAATAACAACAATTGGCTCATTTACCAAATGGATGTCAAATCTGCATTTTTGAACAAACCACTTGAATAGGAGGTGTATGTAGAATAACCCCCTAGTTTTGTTGTGAGAAACCAAGAGCTAAATATCTACAAGTTAAAGAAAGTGTTGTATGGTTTGAAGCAAGATCCAAGAGCTTGGAACAAAAGAATATATGGCTTCCTAAAGGAGGTTGGCTTCAAGAAATGTGTATCCGAGCATGGAGTATATGTGAAGACGAATACAAGTGAATGTGTGATTATCCTTTTTCTATATGTAGATGACTTTTTAATAAAGATAAGCAATGGAAAGTGAATTTCTAAGTTCAATAGTAAACTTATGACAAAATTTGAGACGAATGGCCTTCAATTATAATTCAGAAGGATCATCCTATTGAGAATGTCATAGGAAATCTATTGAATAAATTATCCCCAAATCCTGAGAGATGATTTCCAACACTTGATTTATCTCTAAGAATGAAACCAAGAATATTAAGGAAGCATTAGCTGATGAATCTTGGATAAATGTTATGCAAGAAAAACTGTTCCAGTTTAAAAGGAACAAGGTATGAAAATTATTTCTTAGATCTAAAGATATGAATTTCATTGGTACCAAATGTATTTTCAAGAATAAATCTTATGAAAATGGTAATGTGACAAGGAATAAAGCAAGGTTAGTTTCTCAAGGGTACAACCAAATAGAGGGAATGGATTTTGATGAGACATTTGCTTCAGTTTCTAGACTTGAGCCCATTAGGTTATTGCTCGAATTCCATGCATGAGGAAATTTAGATTATTTTAAATGGATGTTAAAAGTGTGTTTTTGAATGGGTATCTTAATGAAGAAGTATATGTTAAGAAACCAAATGGGTTTATTGATCCTAGTTTTCCCAATCATGTGTACAAATTGAATAAAGATCTCTATCGATTGAAAGAAGCTCCAAGATCTTAGTATAGGAGGCTAACTAAAATCTTAATCAACTATGGATACAATAGATGAGGAATAAACAAAAATTTATTCGTTAAGAATAATGGATGGAAGCTCATGATAACCCAGATCTATGTTGATGAAATAGTATTTGGTGGGATGTAAGACCAGATGGTGGAACATATTGTTCATCAAATGAAGTCTGAATTTGAAATGAGTTTTGTAGTAGATCTCACTTACTTTATTGGTCTTCAAGTAAAGCAAATGGAAGACAACATTTTTGTATCTCACGACAAGTATTCTAAAAGTATAGTGAAGAAGTTTGAGTTTGATAATGCAAGTCACACGAGAACACCTACTGCAACTCATATGAAAATAACCAAAGATGAAAAGGGTGTTGATGTTGATAAAATTTTAAACAAGAGCGTGATTGGGAGTTTGTTTTAGCTCACAACAAGCATACCACACATCACTTTCTCTATAAGTGTTTTTGTATGATATCAAGCAAAACCCAAGGTTAGTCATCTCACTCAAGTGAAGAGAGTTTTGAAGTGTGTAAATGGGACTTGTGACTATGGAATTCTATATTCAAATAGTACCAATTATGCTCTAGTAGGGTATTGAGATGTTGATTAGGTTGGAAGTGCATATGGTAGAAAAACAAATGTAGTGGATGTTTCTTTTTAGGCAATAAATTGATTTCTTAGTTAAGCAAGAAGCATAATTGTGTCTCATTATACACTTTTGAAGTTAAATATATTGTTGCAGGGAGAAATTGCACTAAATTGCTCTAAATGAAACAAATGTTGAAAGAGTACAATTTCGAACAATATATCATGACATTATTTTGTGACAACTTGATTTCTATTAATATTTCAAAGAATCTTGTCCAATACAGTAGAACCAAGCACATTGACATACAACATCATTTCATTAGAGGAGTATATGCATTTTAATTTGAAAAGTTAATGGTTGTTATTGGTGTTTACATACGTGAGAGTCTATATCAGTCAAATATTGAGAGGCATGCAAGGAGACCAAAAAAGTATGTGTCTCATATCATCTATGGTGCATGTGAAATAAGGTTGATTGTTCTTTATTCAAACTCTCTATTTATATGTTTCTTCATTACAAGTAAGGCCACTATTATTCTCTATCTCTTTTGGAATCAGAATTTTTTCTCTCCCTTCTCTCAAGTTTTTCCTCTCCTTCCTAAAATTATTAAATCATTTAGAAAGGCTGAAGCAAAGGAGATCATCAAGCTGGAAGGAAAGTATGGGAAGAAATATAGGACTTCAGAGTAAATGGAAGTTGATCCAGAGAAATGTGAATCCAAGGTAGGGACACGTGTTATACCATATATTGGAGCATCTATGACTGGAAAGAAATATGTAAACAAGATGAATTCCTTGAGGAGGAAGAAATTTTAAGCAAGTGATTCTGATTCAAATGATGATGAAGATAAGGTCACTTACCTCTCAGCTAGTGGAAGGTTTGGTCAGTGATATTGAGAGTCTTGTTTACCTTCATTTTTTTGACAGTTTTTTTTTTCATTTGGACCATGCATTTGGGTATTTTATATGCTTATCTAATGGTTTGTTAGATTTTTTGGTTTTTCCAATAAAAATGATTTATGTTTGGTTGATGATGTTTAATATCTTCTGATGTGATTGTTGCACCCCAAAATTTGCCCTCACAATACAAGACTTTGTGTTCCAAGAAGGTTCACAAGGTTCACAAAATTCACAATTGGTCAGAAGAGTTGACAATTCCCTCAGACAATGCACCTCCTAAGCAGTGCATCCAAAACTAGGGTTTTGACTTTAATCAGGCTAAATGGACTTCCAAGACTTCAAGTGAGCTTCATAACATCTTATATGTGTATAAGAACCCCCATGTCAAGTTTCAAGACTTTTCTCAAAAGTTTGCTCAGTCAGATGATCAGATAAGTCAAAAGCAGTCAATGCAGTTAAAAGGTCAAACTGAGGTCAACTGTGGTCAAACCAAAGTCAAACTTCATGATTTTTTTTTTGCCAACATCAAAGAGAGGTTGGGTGAGAAATATTATCATAATAACTGTAATACCCCAAATTTTGCCCTAAGATTTGTCGTTGCATTTCATTGCATTTAATCAATTACTAACAAATTTGTGTAGTCGTTTGACTTTTTGCAGGTAAATATCATATGGCATGCATTTTTTTTCTAAAAAGTAAAAATGGCACAATTGGCAGGAGGACATGTGTAAGGAGTTATGAGTGTGAGAGGTTGAGAGTTCGAATCTCACCTTTGTCACTTTTTTTTGTTTTTTATTATTTTTACTCTAAATTTTTCTATCTTTCATTAAAAAAATAACAAAAATAGTTTTTTATTATTATTTAATTATTATTTTCGTATTTTAATTAAATCATTTTTTAAAATATTATTTTTTTCACTTTTTTCTAAATTATTCATAAAAATATCCAAAAAATCATAAAATAAAAAATATTGAAAAAAATTTTGTTCTTTTTATAATATTTTTTATTTTAGGAATCAATAGGATTATTAGTTTTTATTTTAAGTTTATTTTAATTATTTTAAATTATTTAAATTTTATTTTTTCTTAACTAATTATTTAGTTTGGGCTTTAAAATGGGCTTTAGGGACATTATTGACAATTTGGTGTTAACCCTAATTTGTTCCCTATATATACATGTGTTGCCTTGTTGGAAAAAAGGAGAGAAGGAAAAAAACCTAAGAGGAGTGAGTGCCGTTTGCCGTTATTTAGTTTTCTTCTTCATCCATTACTATTGTTTCTTTTTCTTCATCGTTTACCGTTATTTCTTTTCCTTCATCTATTACTGTTGTTTCTTTTTCTTCATCTTTTACCGTTATTTCTTTTTCTTCATCTATTACCGTTATTTCTTTTTCTTTATCTATTACTGTTACGTTTATATATATATAATTTTTAAATTGTTAGAGTTTATATATATAAGATTTTTGATCGAATTATGTCGATACGATGTTTGCACATTTGTGTGCATGACGCGTGACATTTGTGTTAGTTCGATCTGGTTGCGATGATCGCATTTTTGTGTGAGCAATAATACTATTTTTTGCTTAATTTCTTTTTCTTTGCGATAAATTTTGTTTCGTCCGATTTAGATCTGGTTGCGATGAGCGCATTTCTGCGTTAGCAACATTGTTGGGTTATTTGGCACATTTAAAATTCATTATTGCTTTATTATTATTATTATTATTATTATTATTATTATTATTATTATTATCATTATTTATTATTATTATCATTATTATCATTATTATTACCATTATTATTATTATTGTTATCATTAATTTATTAAAATTTGTTATAATATAAAAATCTGTTTTTTAAAATAAATAACATTAACATCTTTTCCAAATTAATATGAAAACCTATTATTTTTAAGAAAAACTTTTTTTTAGATAAATTTAAAATAATAACTAAAATCTTTTTTTTTAAATAATAACTAGAACCGTTATTTATTTTATTTTATTATTGTTCAATTCAAATTTCATTATCATATTGTATCTGCTCCTCTCATGTAACCTCGCGAACTTAACAATCGCTCTTTAAATTCTGCCTTTAAATTTCTGCTTGCATGGTTTAAATTATGACATTATCTCTCTGTTTGCATGATTCAATTATCTCACGCGTTTACTATTATTTCTGTCACATTGCACACATCCGAAGGTTAGGTCTAACTGTTTGGCCGCCGCGCCAATAGTCCGTAAAACTTCACACATTCAATTTCAAATCCTCAAAACTACAAACTACAAACCCTAATTTTCACAAATGCCTCGCCGCAGGCAAAATTACAATTTTACCCTTAGCATTAGGTCAAAGAGCCGCCGCGCTCATTTTAGGGTTTCCCGCCGTGGAATCCCTAATTTAACCCTAATTACAACTTAACATTTCAACGTAGAGATTTGGAGTTTCTACACTCCACGTAAGCGTGTCCTTAAGATGCGTTTATTCCCCTTGAGACCTTGACCACAGTCAAGAAGTTTTTAACCTCCCTATTGAGGGGAACTACGATTACTCTGATTCCACTCCCGTAAGGATACGTAGGCACAAGATGCGATGTCTTGCCGAGTAAACTTAGAATTAACCCCCTTTATTATTTATTATTGCTTATTTATATTTTATTTATCTTTGCTATTTAATTATTTTGCTTATTATTTTGTAATTGTTTCTTGGATGTAAAGTTGTTTAATTATTTAATTATTATTATGGTTAGTAATTAGGGAGTGTAACAACATGTATGTAATATTAAAATAAATTTAGATCACTTTTAAATAAAGATAATTAAAATAAACACGTCACACACGTAAGTCGATTTTAATCGCCGTCTCACTTCCTAAGGATATCCCTCAAGTTGCCTACGAATAATGGTTAAGTGGGGTGTATAAAGCAAGTCCCTCAAATAGAAAAATCATCAAAGTCCCTTATGGTTGCCTTTACGAATCGAGTCCCTTTCGAAAAATGATGATGGTCCCTTATATGTGCTTATTACATCCCACAATGGCCTTCAAAGTCAAATTGTCCCTCACATGTCCCTTAACATCCAAAGTAAGGACTACCTACTCCATTATAGTAGGGATAGTCTTACTAAAGGAAAGAATGAAGAATAAGAAAGACCTTTAAACATTAGGGTAGGTTACTCCTAGGGGCTTGCTCACTTCAAAACTGTTTCGCACTTAAACAAATTTTCAACAAGTTTTCAAACAAGTTCTTAACACATCCTTACATGGATTATTTATTAACTATTCTGAAAATTTTCTATTCACACACTACACTTTCAAAACAATTCAAAAGTGAGCTTAAGTACCTAAGAGCTCATGGATAACCATGGATGAAAAGGGTGCTAACACCTTCCCTTTTCATAACCTACCCCCCGGACCCAAAATATTCTCTAAGGTCTTTCCTGTTCTTTTATAACCTTTCCTTATGGATAAAATAAAAGTCGGTGGCGACTCTTGCTATCCGCAACATTGTTTAAAGTCAGTTCTCCCACCGTGTTACAGAACTGGCGACTCTGCAGGGGACCTATTTAAGAGGGGTACCCTTAGGAATTAAGATCACTTTAAATTGTTTGCCTTGTTTGCTTTATTATTATATTGTTGGGGTGCTCTTATGTGTGAAAGGTCCTAACCCGGATCTAGTGTACCTATGGTAAATGGCAATAGACCAAGGAAACTGTACGACGTATATCGATACGGTTGATCTGGTGGCCATAGTTAGTGCGACTTCTTGGTTGGTGCTTATATTCCTTAAGTCAAGTTGAGGATAATATTGAGGCTGCCATATGTTGTCAATGCACTAACTGACTTTTAGAACCCTAGTTAACTCATCTTGGCCTTTAGAAAGTAGTGAGGTAACCGGCTTTGGTGCAGACTGAAGTTGGTTGACACTCGATACTACGCTCATTGAGATCTTAAACTTGGAGGGTTTTGGTTGGCAAGTAAGTTGCCTTCTGAACAACCACCCTTGTGAAGGATCAATGATATTGAGATCCCTTAGAACCTGGTTACTTTTGTAGGACAGGATGAACCATCTAACTTCAGGGGAGGGTACTTACCTTTAAACCTCATGCAAGCCTTTAAACCTAGGGCAATTGTGTGACTTGTTTGTGTGTGCCACATGTTTGTGATTGAACATAACATCATGACATCATCATGCATCATAAGCATATCATTTTCCCTAACCATTTCAAGGACCAAAGGATTTATCTTTGTTCTTTGTTACAGGTCGTGGCTTCTGCTCGTAGAAACACCATCAGGATCAACTTTGTAGGGATACCTCCCAAGCTCAAAGAGTTGGTTTCCCAAGTGTCTGATCATTCCCAGTTCAACAAGAGACATGGTCACTTATTGGACCTAGTTACTTCAGGGTTCAGTGAAGACATGATGAGTGTGTTGTTTCAGTTCTTTGACCCTAAGCACCATTGCTTTACATTTCCTGATTATCAGCTGGTTCCAACCATGGAGGAGTTCTCTAAACTTCTGGGTATACCTGTTCTTGATCAGAAGCCATTCACAGGCTTAGAGAAGGAGCTTAAACCAGAAGTTATTGCTGCAGCTCTACATCTGAAGAAGTCTGACATTGTTCTAGAGACGAGAAGTGGAGTTAAAGGTATTCTTGCCAAGGTATTAGTGGATAAAGCTCAAATGTTCTTGAAGGCTATGAGCTACGATGCTGTTGAGGAGATCTTAGCCTTATTGATTTATGGCTTAGTGTTGTTCCCCAATCCTGATCAGTTCATAGACGTTCATGCCATCAACATATTCCTGAGTCACAATCCAGTGCCTACCTTACTTGGAGACATCCTACATTCTCTTCACACCCGTACTACAAGGGCAAGAGGAACTTTGATGTGCTGCATACCTTTACTTTCTAGGTGGTTTATCTCTCACCTTCCTCGCTCAGTAATGAAGAATGAGCAAGGGTTCAGATGGTCCAAGAGGATCATGTCACTTTCTCACTCAGACATCCATTGGTGCTCCAGATCTATGGAGAATGTCACCATCATTGACCGTTGTGGGGAGTTTCCTAATGTGCCACTTCTAGGCATAAGAGGAGGCATCACCTACAACCCATCTCTAGCTTTACGACAGTTTGGTTACGCCCGGAGCGATGGTCCACATGACATGTTGATTCAGGGCATTGTGTTTGACTACGACAACGATCTTCAGGGTTACCGTCAGAGATTCATACGAGCTTGGGGAAAGGTAAACAGGATTGACAGCAAGACACTGGAGCCTAAGTACACCATTCCTATGGAGGCTTATCTCAGATGGGTACGATTCCGTGCTCAGACACTCATGATGCCATATCCTGCCATCCTACCAGTTACCATGGAACCTGTTGCTGAAGGAGACACAGCTTATACCATCCTTCACCCAGACATGCCTACTGATATGGAAGACTTGCAGAGATCATGGATCCAACTGAAAGAGCAAAGGGATACTTTCGAGGCTCATTACAAAGCAAGCCAAACAAGGATCCTAGAGCTAACAAAGCTACTTCATGAGGAACGAAACCTCAACTCATACCTCAACACAAAGAGGAAACGTCCATGGGAGACTTAAAACCCCATCTTTTGTACTTATTTCGTTTTCATTTTTTGTAAGCCTAAAAGGCAAAACAAGTTATTACTAATAAAAAGTTACTTTCTTGTTTGTTTAAGCAAATTTAAATCCTGCGGTCCTTGAAAACATTGCATATGCATTCCCATTGCATCACAGATTTGTAATTGTGCACAGGTTTCTCATCTTCTCGCTGTTTATTTCAGCAATGGCTCTTGAACAATCTGTTAAGGATCTCCAGGCACAGAATGCACAGTTCCAAGAGCTGATCCTGAACCTATCCAAGGGGCAGGATGAATTGAAGACACTGCTGGCCAAGAAGACTAAGAAGGCTAGAAGGTCTGCTGGGTTGCTCAACATTGGAAGAAGGTTCAAGGGTCCTGACAAGACCAAGGAACAGGTTGAAGACTATGAATCTGAGGAATCTGAGAAAGAGAGAGGCAGTCTCCACAACACTATGGGGGACTCTGATTCTGAGGCTAATTATTACCATGAGCCTAATGAAGACAAATTCAAGATGCTGGTGGATAGAATGGATGCTATGGAATTACAGAAATCATCTGGGGTGGATTTTGAGGATTTGAGTTTGATATCTGGGGTTGTGATACCCATTGGTTTCAAAGTTCCTACATTTGTTGTCTATGATGGGGTCTCTTGTCCCAAATTGCATCTGAGGTCTTATGTCAGAAGAATTCAACCCCACACTGCTGATAAAAAGTTGTGGATCCATTTCTTTCAAGAGAGTTTATCTGGAGCTCAGTTAGAATGATATTATCAGTTGGAGAGTGTCAACATCAGAGACTGGAATGATCTTGCTGAAGCGTTTTATAGACAGTACCAATACAATGCTGACTTAGCCCCCACTCGCATGCAGCTTCAAAGCATGTCTATGGGTGCCAAAGAAAGCTTTAAGGAGTATGCTCAGAAGTGGAGAGACTTAGCTGGAAGAGTTCAACCCCCTTTGACTGATAGGGAATTGGTTGATATGTTCATGTGTACGCTGAATGGTCCGTTTTACAGTCATCTCATTGGAAGCTCAACATCTGGCTTCACTGAGTTGATCATGACAGGAGAGCGAGTAGAGAATGGTATCAAGAGTGGTAAGATCCAAGTGGGCACTTCTTCATCAGGTGCTGCAAAGAAGCCTCCCACTGGGAAGAAAGAATCTAATGCTGTTTATGGTCAGTCTGATCGTAACAAAAGACATCAGTCTGTGAGTGTAGTTCATATTTCAAATCCAACTCCTGCAACAACAGAGCAGCCTCAGGGCAACCAACAGAGGGCTAGAAGACAGTTCACGAAGATCAACATGTCAATGGCTCAGGCATTACAACATTTGTTGAAGGCTGAACTTATTACCCTGAGGGAGGCTCCTCAGAATCCCAATGTTACCTCTCCCAAGTACAATCCCAATGCACGATGTGCATATCATTCAAACTGTCCAGGACATGATACTAATAACTGCTGGGTCTTGAAGAACAAAATTCAGGATATGATTGATGCTGGAGAAATTGAGTTTGATCCACCAGGTACTCCAAATGTGATTACAGCTCCAATGCCAAATCACGAGAAGATTGTCAACGCCATTGATGAAGATATTGATGAAGATCTGCATGTCTATTCAGTTATGGAGTTGAGCACACCATTGTCTGTTATCAAAAAGAGGTTAGTACAAGCTGGGATCTTTCCAGGTTGTCATGAAGATTGTCTATATTGTACCTATAAGCCGGATAGTTGCTTCATTTTGAGAGATGGGATTCAATGTCTCATGGATAAATATACTATAGTGTTTGAAAGAAGACCAACATCTGTAGAAAGTATGGTAGATCATCTGACTCAGGGTAAGAAGATTGAAGAGGTTGACATGGTTGACAAAGTACCACTAAGAATCACTTCAAAGGGTCCCATTAAAATCACTCATCAGGGCCCAATCAAGATTACTGCTGAAGGTCCTGTGAGAGTTGTTGCTGAAGCCAGAGTAGCTCCTCTGACCATTACCACTCCTGGTCCTATTCCCTATACATCTGACAAAGCTGTGCCTTGGCACTATGGGTCTGATGTTTACATCCATGGTGTCAAGCAGGAGCCTTTACCTGATATGCCTGTTGACATTGATAATATTGCTGGATCTAGCAAGATCACTCGTAGTGGAAGAGTCTTCTCTCCTCCAGTTGCTTCTAAGAGTGCAGTTACCCCTGCTGTTACTTCCACCACTGATGCTCGGGGCAAGGGTCCTGTTATTGAGCCTGTATCTACTGATGTGCCAGCTGCTGATGACCTCTCTAAGCAGATGGAAGAGGTATTGAAAATCATCCGCAAGAGTGATTATGATATTGTTGATCAGCTGGGGCATACTCCCTCAAAGATTTCTATGCTCTCCCTGTTATTATGTTCTGAGGCTCATGCCAAGTCATTGATCAAGTTTCTAAAGATGGCTCATGTACCCAGTGCAATTTCTGTGGACCAGTTTGAGAATTGTGTTGCTCACCTGACCTATGACAACGGGTTAGGATTTTCTGATGCTGACTTGACCCCTGCCAAGAGGGATCATAACAGGGCCTTGCATATTTCAATTGAATGCAGGGGCACTACCCTGTCTCATGTACTGATAGACAATGGTTCCTCTCTGAATGTGTTACCTAAGGAAGTCCTGAACAAGCTGAGTCCTGAAGATACGGTATTGAAACTCAGTAATATTGTGGTAAAGGCTTTTGATGGTTCTAGAAGAGTAGTGCATGGGGAAATTGATCTTCCAATCAAGGTTGGCTCTCAGGTGTTTACTGCTACATTCTATGTGATGGATATTCGTCCTTCGTACTCATGTCTGCTTGGTCGTCCCTAGATCCATGGGGCAGGTGCTGTGACCTCCACATTACATCAAAAGTTGAGATATCCGGTGAATGGAAAAGTTGTTACTGTCTTTGGAGAGGAAGAATACTTTGTCAGCCATGTAAACACTTTCAAGTATCTGGAAGTAGAAGGTGAATACATTGAAACTCCATGTCAGTCATTTGAAGTGGTTCCCTGGGATGTTAAGGATTGTGTGACTCCTCCTGCTGTGAAGAAGGTTCCTGTGGTCATCAGAAACCCTCCAACAATGGCAATGGCCTCCCTCAATGATGCAAAAGCTATGGTGGAAGAAGAGTCCCAGAAGGCTGTTCGTCGTGCTTGTGCTGTTCGTATCACCAATCAAGGGGTTATCAATGCTGTGGGAGATCAAGATGAAGACTACAACTTGGAGGCATGGATTTTTCCTACTGTGGGTGCTGGACTCAATAATTGGAAAGCTGAAGATGTTATCCCTATCTCCTTTAGTCAGGAGTAAATACTATTACTGTGTTATGTTTTTTTTTTAACAATTAAAACTTTCAAGCCATGTGCCTTACCCGGGGCACAATGGTGTGCTTGTTACGGATTGTCATTTCATTTGCATACTGCATTCAATAAAATCAGTGGACGTTTCGTTTTCGTAAATATTGTGTTCCTTGTCTTTCTTTTTCTTTTATTTTTGCTTTATCAGCTATGTGTTCTTACACACACCCACGTCACTAAAACACAGATCCTCATCCACTCTGGATCCAGTTGATAACAGTTCTACTATTGCCAATTACAATTTCGAGAATCCGATCTATCAAACTGAAGACGGAGACGAGGACGATTGTGAAATACCTGTAGAGCTTGCTAGGTTGTTACAACAAGAAGAGCAAGCTATACAGCCACATGAAGAGCCAGTCGAAGTTGTGAATCTGGGAACTGAAGAAAACAGAAAAGAGGTCAAGATAGGGGCTGATTTAGAGGACAGTGTCAAGAGCAGGTTGGTTCAGATGCTACGTGACTATTGTTGCGGTGGAAATAGGATATCAAATTATTAATTAATTTGAATCTCAAATCTTAATTCACAACCGCTCTTTGATTTATCCGAAGGAAAAGGTCAAAAGAGGGAAAACCTATTTTGCATCGTAAACACAATGCGGGGAAAGATCTAGGGTTCGGGGGTTGGTTAAGATTAGGGAAGGTATTAGCATCCTAAACTTCCGTAGTACTCTACGGGAACCTTTTGTTCAAATATTTACTATTTTGCTTTATTTATTTGCTTAAGATATATGTACAAAGGATTAAAAGTGAGAAAAGAGACCTAAGGGGTTAATTCTAAGTTTACTCGGCAAGACATCGCATCTTGTGCCTACGTATCCTTACGGGAGTGGAATCAGAGTAATCGTAGTTCCCCTCAAAAGGGAGGTTAGAGACTTCTTGACTGTGGTCAAGGTCTCAAGGGGAATAAACGCATCTTAAGGACATGTTTACGTGGAGTGTAGGAACTCCAAATTTCTACATTGAAATTGTTAAGTTGTAATTAGGGTTAAATTAGGGATTCCGCGGCGGGAAACCCTAAAATGAGCGCGGCGGCTCTTTGACCTAATGCTAGGGGTAAAATTGTAATCTTGCCTGCGGCGAGGCATTTGTGAAAATTAGGTTTTGTGAGGTTGTAAGGGTTTGGAGTTGAGGACTATTGACACGGCGGTCAAATGCTAGACCTAATTCCTTCGGAGTGCATAGTGTGACTGAAATATTAATGAAGATGTGAGATGATTGAGTTATGCGAGCAGAAAATAGAGACAGCAGTTAAAGCCATACAAACAGAAATTTAAAGGCAGAAACTTTAAAGCGCGATTATTAGGTTCGCGTAGTTACATATGAGAAGCAGTTACAATAATAATAAAACTTAAATAAAACACCACGCAATAGTAGTAAACATGAGCTGCAAATGATGAACACCGTTAGTAAACAAGGGTGGTCAGTGATTGGACGAGTTAAGAGGAAAAGTGCAATATTGGAGGTTTTTGTTGTTTTTTTGAAAAAAAGATGTTAAATGAATTTATATATAAGAAAGGAGTAATGTTAATTAGAAAAATATTTTAACTTTAATCTTAAAAAAAAAGTTTTAACTTAGATATTTTTTTAAAAAAAAGATTTTTTTTATTTTTTATAGGAAAAGAGGTTTTTTGATTTTATTATAAAAAAGGGTTTTAGAGTTTTTATCTATTTTAAAAAACAGTTTTTTTTTTTTATATTTACAAAAGAAAGGGTTTTTTAAAAAACAATTTTTAATTATAAAACAATTTAAAAACAATTAAAACAAATAATAAAAAAACAAAATAACAAAATAAGACATAAAGGGGTTGGGCCGGTCATCACCCCGGACCCAACCCGGTTGAGGTAACTGAAATCAAAGGGGGGCTTTTAGGGTTTCATAACCCTAAACACATTGCCGCGGCGCCACTTGCGTTCTTCTCCTTTCCCTCGCATCTTTCTTCTTTCTCTCGCTGTGATCCTCTTATTTCCTGAAACAAAACATGAAAAATAAGAACATGTGAGTTAATGCATGGTGGTTTACATTTGTCTTTGGCCGTTTGATGTAAAGCTGAGGCTCAGGGTTGATTGCCCGCCGTTTTTTAACGAACGGCGAAGGTGGTCTTCCTTCGTTCGGTGGCGCGGTTGCTGATGTTGGTTCGTCGGAGACGATGATGAGGGTGCTGGTCCCTCTGAGTCTCGCGATTCTCGTTCGTTAGGGTTTCTGCGCTTTGAGTGTTCTTCGTTCTCTCTCTCTCACGGCTACGTTCCTAGGGTTTGTACGCGATCTTCTCTCTCTCACGGCTACGTTCCTGCCCTTTTTGATGGTGAGATCGTTCCCCTCTTATACTCTTCTGACCCTCTCCTTTTTGGGCTTTTGATGTTGGATTTGCATTATTGCCTCAGGATTTCGTGGTGATTCGATTTGATTTGATTTTCGTAACCAGCATACTTTTGATTTGATTGAAAGTTTGATATGATTTTGTTCGGTTTTTTTCAGATAATGATTGAACCATGTTCCCTCTTTTAGGGTTCGATTGGGATTTCGGTGAGATTGGATTTCATGAATCTGGTACTAATTGAACTCTGTTTTCCTCTTTTAGGGTTCGATTGGTCTTTCTGATTTCCAGCTGATACGATTCTTCTGATTTGATTCGGAGCCTTCTACTTTCAGAACTCTGTGATTGGATATTACATGACCCTATTCGATTTGTTTGAAACTTTCCATATTTGATTGGCCTCGACTGAACTTCATCTTTTGGGTTTCAAACTGGATGTCGTTTTTTGGTTTATCTGATGTGGTTTGTTTGGATTCATGCTTTGCAGATGCTTCTGATACAGGCGACTCTGTCATGTATTTGGATATCTGGTTCCATCTGATGCAATGTTCTTTGACCTCTGGTCTTTGCTTTGGATACTGATGCGGACTAGATTATTTGATGATGATGACCTGCTTTCATTCAGTCTGGTTATCAGTTGGACTACACTTACTTTTCTTCTTTTTCTTCTTTCAGGACTGATGTTGTATTGATCTTTGCCGCCGAGAAGAGTACGCGGTAATGATGACGTTTGTCTGAACCATTTGGAACAGGATACTACAACCCTGACTTGTGATCATATTTTTGCTTCTGATTAAATTGGTGATGAGCCATGTGTTTGTGCACTTGTTTGTTTCATGAACTGAGTATGGTTTGATAACTTGTTTCGGTAACTTGTTTGTTGGGGCAATGATGTTCATAACTGAGCCCCTGTTTGGTGCTCTGTTTCTGATGTGCTTTGCACATTCGGGACCCAACCTAAACATGATATATCGCTGCGATTTCTTGAACTCATCTTTGTTCCTTTTCTGGTATGGTTTCGCTATGATCTTGTGCTGTGATTCGGTGCTGTGATTTTGTGTAGTGATTTTGTGCTGGCGCTCACTTATGTGTTGCTTGCCATTGAAACTGGTTTGAATGGGGACTTGCCTTTAACTGATGTTGCTGAATCTTGTGATACCTTGTCCTATGTTATTTTGCCGCAGCTTGTTGTGTGTCTCATTTTTCTGTACATGGTTCAGAACTGATGCTGCTCATGAACTATTTAGGTTTTGAGTTCCAAATTCTGAATCTGACATTGATGCGTTTGTGGCTTTTCAGGTGTTGGAAACTTCGGAACCAAAGCGACTCAGACCTGCCGGCATCCGGGTCTGAGTCCAAACTTGCCCATGTTGCCTTGTTCTCGTATCAGTTTGGAAATCCAATCGCGGCAAAACGAAACAGTCCCGCTTCTTTTATTACTTCTATCTCTCGGATGTCCCGTAATGATAAGAACAGGTGTTACCTGATCTGACGCCCACGGCGCGGATCGGTAACGGGGGTAGGACGCAGCTTCGGTTGTGCCACTCCCGGCACTCGATGATGACACTGTTCTGAGAGTGTCAAAAACAACTTTTAACATTTTTCTATATGGTTTGTTCTGTTTTGACGTGCAGGTTAGTCGGAGATTCTGCGGAGAAGCTTAGGGACAACATGAAGGCACTTAGGAACTTTTAGGATTTAGGATAGATACCTTAAGAATCAATGTAATTCCTTGTAACATTATTTCTGAAATGTGAAGTATTCTTCATTTCTTGTATGATGAGGTTCTTTTATGAAATAGAATTCCCAAAATTTGAATTCATTTATATTTTATTCTTAGTTAAAAATATAAACATTTGTGAATAAATCCACAAGTATTTAAATTCATTAACACAGTTATAAAACATAAACACTCCCAAGTGATATTATTATTCGCACTCGTCTCAATTGTAATCCTCATCCCATCATCTGTTTAAAATGTTAACCAACCATTTCGTAACCAAATACGTATGTGCACCGTAATCACGACAATTTCAGCATTAACAACAAAACTAATCGTAATTAAATTCCCCTGTCCAAACGCCGAGAGCCACAAACCAACAATACCCAATTATGACTGTGCCTTAATAACAGAACGGAAGCGCTTTGGAAATAAACCATGAGCGATGGAATGGATCTTAAATCCAGTTGTGCTTGACAAATTTTAATACCGACCCCATCAAATTGGCACCTTGATACAGTCAGACCTGGGGATAAGTAAACGCCTCTAAAATAGTGTATCAAACGCCTCAGAACTTAATAACAGCCCGTCTTCAAGGAATTAGCAGAAGTTGTGTAAAATGACCAAAATACCCCTGGAACCAAATCTGCAAAACAAACACCTCCATGACTTGTTAGTGGTTAGCAAATGTACATATGAGATGCTATGCGAAATGCCTGACTAAATATAAGGGTAAAATTTGGGGTATTACAGTTGCCCCTATTTAAATAGCTACACCAGACGATTTGAGTGACAGAGACTCGAGGAATCGTGGTGGAGAGATTTAAATATAGATAACCGAAAATTTTGCCCTTATGTGCGACGATATGCAATGCTGTGGACAAGACGGGAACAGCTTAATGCAGATGATGCCATGAATATGATGTGATGTGTATGAATGCGAAAATGCTGACGAAACACGACGATAACGGTATAGACACCCTGAGAAGAACTCACTGGGGGAAACGACGCGCTGAGACACAGTACAACACTGGGGAAATCTAAAAACGATAGTCAACTGGTGCGAATGACCAATTGTCACCTTGGGGACGAGATTCGCAAATGGAAATGACATCTGTGAGACGGCCTCCACTGGGGAATCTAAAGGATAAAAACTGAATCGCGTACGATTGCAAGATCACTTATAGAATGCTGGAGCATTGAGCAAAGAATAACATCCAAGCTTCTGTAAACTATCTCTCGTGACAGGATCAAACGGACTTTTCGGAACTCCGTAGCAAATATACAGGGTAAAGACCGACTGTATGCCAAAATAAATGGACTTTGATGGGAATTGCCCGGATGAGCTTCTCGAGGGAGAACAGTCACTTATCGTTGGAAGGGACTTATATGCAAAAATGGATAAGCACTCAAATAAAGAGGCTGCTGCTTATCTGATAAATAAATCTTCTCGCATTTTAAGGTCGGCGCCTGGAATGCGATTCTGATTCTTCTCTTACCGAAGGATAAATAAACTTCTCCATGCTTCAAAATCGTGCTCTCCTGAACATGAAAAGGGTAAACTGAACTTCCTCATACTTCAGAATCGTGCTCTCCTGAATATGATACTGGATGACTGAATTTCTTCATATTTCAGAATCGTGCTCTCCTGAATATGAAACTGGATGACTGAATTTCTTCATATTTCAGAATCGTGCTCTCCTGAATATGAAACTGGATGACTGAATTTCTTCATACTTCAGAATCGTGCTCTCCTGAATATGAAACTGGATGACTGAATTTCTCATTTTTCAGAATCGTGCACTCCTGAAAAACGGCCAACTGAACTTCCTCATAACTCAGAATCGTGCTCTCCTGAATATGATTCCGCTCCTTCTTTTACTAAAGGATAAATGAACTTCTTCATAACTTCAGAATCGTGCTCTCCTGAATATGAAACTGCTCAAACCTCCCCGTAACTCAAGATCGTGCTCTCCTGAATACGATTTGGTTCAAACCTCAAGACGGCAGGGAAATGGAAGCCCAACTGCTCCATGGAGATGGCCATTTGCTGCGAGTCATAACGAGGATATGATTGACTTCTTAGGTGAGAAATGTCGTATGCTGATGCTGTAAAATGTAAAGTGTAAAGGGTTGTAACATGTAGGATTGCAAAGTGTTGTACTGATATATTTTCCATGCGTGAACTGGCGTGTATCTGTAAAGGATTGTAGTTGGTTTTCTTGAAAGATAGTGCAAAATAAATGCACATCCGGGTACAGTGATAAACTTCTCGGGCGAGACAGTCGCGTATCTGCCATGGTATGGTGAAAATCTTTAGATGGTGCAAAATAAATGCACGTCCGGTTGGGCTCGACGACCGACAATACTGAGGTTCAATCTAGGATCGAGCTAGAAAGAAGACTGGTAATCAAGACTCCATCGAGGGAATGAACTCGAAGGGTAAATATCTTATCCTGGTGAGGAAAGATAGCTGAAGTAACCGTCATCCACGAGGATCGAGCTCTGTGGGGAAACTGGAAACACATATGTATTTTATGCTTAAGGCTGACAATCTATTTGGAGAGAATGGACAAACCCCAATTACTCGGCGGTAACAACCAATGATGGCGAGACACAATGAACCTGTGAAGGTTAATGCATATGTTAATGCGAATGCATGTTAACGTCTATGTATGTTAATGTTTATGTATGTAAGATGTTATGAAACGAGTATGTAATGAGTATGTAATGAATATGTAATGAATATGTAATGAAATAGGCATGTGATGCTTATGCCCTTGCGTATGCTGACAAAACAGACTAGAGACGAGAGATGAAATAAACATCCCGACGGAGATACCCTGCGTTCTCTGCAACCAATACGTCAATCATGGGTAAGAAAGATCAATGGTAGAACCATATCTGGTTTTAAAGTTCTGAATTCTCTGGAGAGAAAGTAATCTGCTTGAGTGCACAGTATCCTGTCTTCACATGGGGAGAGGAAAACTTGAGGGACACTTTTGAGTTACCCAAGAAAAAGTTGTCAGCTTATAGTCTCTCTGGGGACTATCACTGGGCAATGGTTTGAAAGTGTTTCTGCAATAATGATATTTCCGGGGAATGAAGAGATCCTTTCGGAATTTCCACTAGTCAAAGTAATTTATTACATTTCAAATTTGTTTTGTTTTTGAAAAACAGTTTTGAAAAATCTACAATGCACCTTTCATTTTCAAATTTTAGGAATAAAAGCATTTTGCATAACAAATAGAAAGCAAAGAGCAATGCACCAAAGAATGTAAGTAACGAGATGGTTTCTTTTATTTAAAGGGCGGTAGCTCGCTGAAGGCATAGCTCCACAGATGATTATGTTTTAAAATTGGCAACATGGGAAAAGTTACATCGAATCCAATGACACCTACTGACACTAATAACTAAGACTAATCCCAAAATCCTGCTTTGGGCGAGGATGAAAGAACTGAAACATGGCTCTTATGCGGAAAGTGTGTTCGAGATAATCAGTGTCCTCTGATGCAATGAAATGCCTTTGTCCCTAACTTTTGCCTGGACCGCCCTTTCGGGTTTTCAATCCACCGGGACGCTCTTTTTTGCCTAAGCCGCCCTTTCGGGTTTTCAACTTAGCGAGCTTTTTATTATTATTATTTTTTTTCCACCCTTACTTTTGCCTAAGTCGCCTTTTGCAGGTTTTCGACTTAGCGGGTTTTTAGGCATAATATTTTCGGACTGCATCAGAATTCACGGGATGTGCTAGTTCTTCACCGTCCATTGTCGTAAGTATTAGAGACCCTCCGGAGAAGACAGTCTTTACAACGAACGGGCCTTCATAATTGGGCATCCACTTTCCACGCATATCTTTATGTACTGGTAAGATCTTTTTGAGTACGAGCTCTCCTTGACGGAACTCACGGATACGAATCTTCTTATCAAACGCTCTTTTCATCCGTTTCTGATATAATTGCCCATGGCACATGGCTGTCAAGCGCTTCTCGTCAATGAGATTCAACTGATCCAATCTGTCCTGAACCCACTCAGCTTCCTCAAGTTCAGCTTCCATTAACACTCTTAAAGAAGGTATCTCTACTTCGATGGGGAGCACGGCGTCCATTCCATACACCAATGAGAAAGGTGTTGCCCCTGTCGAAGTTCTCACTGAGGTTCTGTATCCATGCAAAGCAAACGGTAACATCTCATGCCAATCTTTGTAAGTCACAACCATCTTTTGCAGGATCTTCTTGATATTCTTATTTGCAGCTTCAACGGCTCCATTCATCTTAGGACGGTACGGAGAAGAATTGTGGTGAGTGATCTTGAAGTTATCACACAACTCTTTCATAGTCTTATTATTCAGATTGGTGCCATTGTCAGTTATTATCCGGCTTGGGACTCCATAGCGGCAAATGATCTCTTTCCTGATGAATCGGGCAACCACTTGCTTGGTCACGTTGGCGTAGGAGGCAGCCTCTACCCATTTGGTGAAATAATCAATGGCAACAAGGATAAAACGATGTCCATTAGAAGCTTTCGGCTCAATTGCCCCAATCATGTCAATGCCCCACATAGAGAACGGCCATGGTGAAGACAAAACATTCAACGGTGACGGAGGTACATGCATTTTATCAGCATAAATTTGGCACTTATGGCATTTCCTAGCGTATTGGATGCAGTCGGCTTCCATGGTTAACCAGTAATACCCAACCCTTAACATCTTCTTGGACATAGCATAACCATTGGCATGGGTTCCGAAGGTCCCCTCATGAATTTCTTGCAGTAACATGTCCGCTTCCCATTTATCAACACATCTGAGCAGAACCATGTCGTGATTTCTCTTGTATAGCACACCATTACTGATAAAGAATTCGGACGCCAGTCTTCTCAATGTTTTCTTGTCCAGACCAGTAGCACCCTCGGGATACTCTTGCTTGACGAGATAGTTCTTGATATCGTGAAACCAAGGCTTTTCATCCACCTCAACTTCTTCGACCATCTGACAATAAGCGGGCTCAACCTTGCGCTCAATATGGATAAGAGGTGCTTCATTAACGAATTTAACCTTCCACATAGATGCTAACATGGCTAATGCATCAGCTACGTGATTCTCGGATCTAGGAACATGCTCGAACTCTATCTCGTCGAAATACTTGATCAGCTTAATAATATAGTCTTTGTAAGGGATTAACTTCTCATTCTTCGTTTCCCATTTGCCCCGTACTTGGTGAATAACCAAGGCTGAGTCACCACTTACTTTAAGAAGTTTGATTCGGAGGTGAATTGCTGCTTCGAGGCCAAGAATACATGCTTCATATTCTGCGACATTATTAGTACACTCAAAGTCCAACCTTGCTGTAAATGGAGTGAATCCACCCTTTGGGTTCATCAAAACGGCGCCTATACCATGCCCATTGAAATTCGAGGAACCATCAAACATCATCTTCCACCAAAGACCTGGTTCTGGACCTTCGCTCGGATCTGGCTCTTCACAATCTCTTTTAATCAACAAAATATCCTCATCAGGAAAATCGAGCTTAAGAGGTTCATAATCTTCAACTGGCTGGTCTGCAAGATAATCAGATAAAATACTACCCTTAATCGCCTTCTGGGGTACATATTGGATGTCATATTCGGATAACAACATGTGCCAACGGGCTAGCCTCCCGGTTTGAGCAGGTTTTTCAAAAATATACTTGATCGGATCCATTTTAGAAATCAACAACGTGGTATGACAGACCATATATTGCCGAAGGCGCTTAGCGGCCCATGCCAATGCACAACAAGTTTTCTCTAATGGTGAGTATCTGTTTTCGCAATCGGTAAACTTCTTGCTCAGGTAATAAATCGCATGTTCCTTTTTCCCAGTCTCATCATGTTGTCCAAGCACACAACCCATAGTCTTCTCGAGAACAGTAAGGTACATAAACAAAGGTCTTCCAGGTACGGGAGGAATCAGAATAGGGGGATCTTGCAAATAACCCTTAATCTTCTCAAACGCTTTCTGACAATCAGGGTTCCACTCAACTGTCTGCCCCTTGCAAAGTAACTTGAATATCGGCTCACAAGTAGCGGTCATATTAAAGATAAACCTGGAAATATAATTCAGACGTCCCAGAAAACCTCTAACTTGCGTCTCTGCTCGCGGAGCTGGCATATCCCGAATGGCTCGGACTTTGTCAGGATCCACCTCAATCCCTCGCTGGCTAACAATGAAACCAAGCAGTTTTCCAGATCTGACACCGAAGGTACATTTTGCAGGATTCAATTTCAACTGATATTTCCTGAGTCGTTCAAACAGCTTCGCCAAATGGTCTAAATGCTCCTCTTCACTCTGAGATTTGGCTATCATATCGTCCACATACACCTCAATCTCTTTGTGCATCATATCATGAAAAATAGTGGTCATAGCACGTTGGTAAGTTGCCCCTGCATTCTTTAAACCGAAGGGCATGACTTTGTAGCAGAAGGTTCCCCAAGGAGTAATGAAAGTAGTCTTCTCTCGATCATCGGGATCCATCTTGATCTGATTGTAGCCAGAGAAACCATCCATAAATGAAAACAACGCAAAACTGGCCGTATTGTCTACCAGTGTGTCAATATGTGGCAGTGGGAAGTCGTCTTTTGGACTTGCCTTGTTCAGATCCCTGTAGTCTACACACATCCTAACTTTACCGTCCTTCTTAGGTACTGGCACAATGTTGGCAACCCAATCTGGATATTTCGCGACTGCCAAGAAACCTGCATCCAACTGCTTTTTAACCTCATCTCGAATCTTCAAATCCATGTCGGGTCTCGTTCTTCGAAGCTTTTGTTTGATAGGCGGACAATCTGGCTTAAGCGGCAACTTGTGAACAACAATATCCGTGTCTAGGCCCGGCATATCTTGATACGACCACGCAAACACATCAATATACTCTTTTAACAACTCAATCAACCTCGGCCTAATCTCCGTCCCAAGCATTGCACCAATCTTGACCTCTTTCTTGCTCTCATCTGTACCGAGATTAATTAAGTCCACCTGCTCTTTATGCGGTTGAAGCTCTGTGTACTCGTACTCAATCAATCTTGTCAGTTCCGCGGGTACTTCAAAATCTTCTTCACCCTCGTCCTCAGCTTGATTGATGGGTGCATCCCAGTCAGGAGTGTCAGTAAGGTCATCGGATCCAACGAGGTTTATGATGTCTCTGCATGATGGAAGGCTTACTTAATTAAAATGCTCGAAGATATGAAATGCTGTTTTTTTTTTTTATTATTATTTATTTATTTTTTTGAAAAAGGTTGCCAATTTCATTTTTAAAGGTGAAAACGAAAAACGCAAATGAACCAAAGTGGAATTGAACAAAATGCTTTTATTAATATCTTTTTAGAAATGAAAGGTGGCCCGATAAAACGACCCTATAGCCTTGGGCAGAGCTACAGATTTTTATTTGAAAATGTAAATGAAACTTTAAAAAACAATTACTTTGACAAGGGAAAGATAACAGGGATCTCTACGGCCTCCCAGTTGTTCAAAACTGCATCACCCTTAAACACCAGGTTGCTCAGCTCTTCATTTTTCTCACATTCACTGATGGCATTGACTTGGAAACCTCCGCTGACAAATACCTCTTGGATAACCTTCGGACGCCCTTCGACGGTTGTGGCAGCTCCATTCTGAGTTGGTTTGTAACCCAACCCAGAGCGATCAGTCTTGGTCTTGACATCGATTACCTCTCCCCAACCTTCAGGAATCCCCCTGTCAATTGTTGATTTGGTACTCTTCAGAGATGCAAAAGATGGATTGCCCTGACCCACTGTCTCTTCGACCTCCAGCAGAACAGCATTGGCGATCTCAAGTGCTTGAAAGGAAATGTCTAAAGCATTCTCATCGGCCTCGATGTAACGGAAAGAGGACAGGTTACTGACCATCAGATCCTCCTCACCGTGTATAATAACCAACTTTCCATCGATCACGAATTTCATCTTTTGATGTAACGTTGAGGTCACTGCCCCAGCGGCATGGATCCACGGCCTTCCAAGTAAACAACTGTAATTGGGATTAATGTCCATGACTTGAAACGTGATATTAAAAACTCGCGGACCGATCAGGATAGGTAGCTCAACCTCCCCCATTACCGATCGACGAGAGTCATCGAAAGCCTTGACAACCAAAGGTGTAGGTTTCAGCGCAGTCTCTTTACAAGCCAACCTATCAAGAACCCTCTTGGGTAGAACATTCAGAGAAGAGCCGGTGTCTACTAGCACTCTCGCTAAATTGTCCTCCTGACATTTTACCGATATATGTAAAGCACGATTATGGTTCGGACCCTCCTTCGGTAACTCTTCATTGCTGAAACTGAGGGTGTTACAAGCGGTTAAATTGGCAATCACACTATCAAACCGACTGGTGCTAATATCTTGATCCACATGTGCTTGAGTCAAAACCTTCTGCAAGGCCATCCTATGAGCGGGTGAACTCATTAACAGAGATAGAATCGAGATCTTGGAAGGAGTCTGATGAAGTTGATCGATAACTTTATAGTCACTTTTCCTGATGATCCTCAAAAATTCGGCATCTTCATCATTCGTGACGGCTCCTTTACCTTTGTCTTTGGCAGGCATCGGGGTACTAGTCGTTTCCTTAGGTGGGACCTCATTGGAATGGGGAGTATACACACGGCCACTGCGAGTCATCCTGCTTACCTCTGCGATATTGGTCACCGTGCCCTTAACCTCTTCATTTGGAATAACCTTCCCGGACTCCTTGTCAATCATCGTCACGTCATATTTCCAAGGCACAGCTTTAGGATCACTGAATGGAAACGGACTCGGTCTTCGAATAACTATAAGCTTAGGCTGATTCACTTCAGGGATATACGACCTTGGTATATCGAACACGAGGTTGGCGGAGCCTGCCCCTGATAAATTAAACACTGGTACCTTACCCTTTGATTCAGGCTGATGGAAGACAGGCTCAACCACAGCGACTACATCCTTCTTGGCTTGGCTTGTCACTTGTAAAACACCCTCATTAATTAACCTCTGAACATCATTCTGAACCAACATGCAACCCTTAATACTGGCTTCACAACTTACGCATGCAACGTGGGAAGTATCTACTAAACCAGCTTCAAACAGCTTCGAATGGAACATCTTGAGGGGAGTCTTAATCTGTTCAACGTCAAGGGCATAACCTTCTCCCGAATCAGCACTAATGGCATTGACACTCTCATGGTTAGGAAAAGGGTTCTTCTTAACATTTGGTTGAGGATCCTCAAATGATAAAATCTTCTTTTCCAATAAATCTCTAACAATATTTTTGAGAGCATAACAATTCTCCAGATCATGACCAGGCGCACCCTCATGAAATAAACAATGAGCGGCGGCGTTGTAATTGGCGGGTAGAGGATTAGGAGGCGGACCCAAAGCCCGAGTAGTGATGAGACCCTGCTTGACCAAAGAGGGATACAACTCGGTAAAAGTCATTGGAATCGGCGGACAAGGTTTATACGTTCTTCTGTTCGGCATATTCTGGCGAGGAGCCGGACTCTTTGGCTGTTGAGGAGCAGGAGTATTGGGTGCCTGTAGGTAGTTGACAGGAGGCGGATAAACAGGAGGTTGTTGCATAGGTTGATACATGGGAACCTGTTGATTGAAAGAAGGTGTAATAGCTGCCACATAGGGTTGTTGAGCATATTGGACTGGGTACCCTTGAGGTTGAGCATAACCTTGCGGATGCCGATAAAAGCGTTCCCTTGGTCTACCAGAGGATATAGCATTAGTCTCACTCTCCTTCTTTTTCTGGGAGCTATACGGAGGTTTCTTCGGCTGATCCTTAGAAGCGCCATGATTATTTGTCATTTTACCACTCTTCATACCCAATTCAATCTTGACACCCACAGCAACGATGTCGGAGAAATTTGAAGTCACACTACCCACCATTCTCTCGTAAAATTCTGGACGGACTGTGTCGACAAACCAATCAGCTAACTCTTTCTCGGTCAAAGGAGGTTCTACCTGCGAAGCAGTCTCTCTCCACCTTTGAGCATACTCTTTGAATGACTCAGAATTCTTTTGTGACATACTCAGCAACTGTCTTCTGTCAGGAGCCAGATCCATATTGTACTTGTAGTGTTTGATGAAAGCGTCAGATAAATCTTGAAAGCTCTTAACGCGGGATTGGTCCAAAGTTAAATACCACTTGGAAGAAGCACCCTTCAAACTGTCTTGGAAGCAATGAATCATCAGTTTATCATTCTCAACATGGGCAGCCATTTTGCGATAATACATGATCAGATGACTCTTAGGACAGGTGGCACCTTCATAACGATCGAAGTTCGGAGTTTTGAACTTCGGGGGAATAACCAAACCTGAGACCAAACAAACATCCCTTGCAGCAGTCCCAAAAATTTGATCACCCTCTACCTTTTTCAATCTCTGGACGATGGTATTTACTTCCTCACGAAGCTTATCATGTTTTTCATAACCCTCAACATTCTCATCGAGATTATCAAAAACGGTCTCATTGAAGTACGGTTGCGCACGAGTGTGTACAACGGGTGGTGCAAAGATAGGAGCCCCCCTAGAAACTTCAGAAAATAAAGGCACGGCTTGCTGAACAGGCTGATTAACTGGAACAGTGGCTTGAGGAGGCACAAAACCGGGAGCAAGACCATAAGGTGGGTCCCTCGCTACGGTCACACTAGGTGGAGGGTCCACAGTAATGCCGGTAATCTCAGAAACAACAGTGGGCTGGGTATCCATCTTAGCATTCATGACATGTAACAATTCCATCATACGCCCCATACCCCCTCGAAGGTCTTCAAGTTCATTGCTAAGGCGATCAATCTCTTCTGCCTGATCCTCCATTCTTTTCCGAGTTTGAGCTCTGGTGTTGTATTGGTGCCGAGAACTCAGGGTGACGAAACTGGAAGGTGAGAGAACCGAGTGTGAGAAATCGGGAGACACATGCAATGCAAAAAAGTAAATGATGCTAAAATGTGGATGAAGATTTCATGAAGTTCAAAGGCAAGTACCCTCCCCTGAAGTTAGATGGTTCATCCTGTCCTACAAAAGTAACCAGGTTCTAAGGGATCTCAATATCATTGATCCTTCACAAGGGTGGTTGTTCAGAAGGCAACTTACTTGCCAACCAAAACCCTCCAAGTTTAAGATCTCAATGAGCGTAGTATCAAGTGTCAACCAACTTCAGTCTGCACCAAAGCCGGTTACCTCACTACTTTCTAAAGGCCAAGATGAGTTAACTAGGGTTCTAAAAGTCAGTTAGTGCATTGACAACATATGGCAGCCTCAATATTATCCTCAACTTGACTTAAGGAATATAAGCACCAACCAAGAAGTCGCACTAACTATGGCCACCAGATCAACCGTATCGATATACGTCGTACAGTTTCCTTGGTCTATTGCCATTTACCTAAGGTACACTAGATCCGGGTGTAGGACTCATCTCACAGCACAAGGAACAGTCCCATAATCAAAGCACAAATATATACATGCAAATGAATAATAACACAGATAGTAATAAATATGAACAAGTTAGGGATAACTCTCAAAAGTTAGGATTATCATTCTCCCCAGTGAAGTCGCCATTTTCTGTTGCGGTGGAAATAGGATATCAAATTATTAATTAATTTGAATCTCAAATCTTAATTCACAACCGCTCTTTGATTTATCCGAAGGAAAAGGTCAAAAGAGGGAAAACCTATTTTGCATCGTAAACACAATGCGGGGAAAGATCTAGGGTTCGGGGGTTGGTTAAGATTAGGGAAGGTATTAGCATCCTAAACTTCCGTAGTACTCTACGGGAACCTTTTGTTCAAATATTTACTATTTTGCTTTATTTATTTGCTTAAGATATATGTACAAAGGATTAAAAGTGAGAAAAGAGACCTAAGGGGTTAATTCTAAGTTTACTCGGCAAGACATCGCATCTTGTGCCTACGTATCCTTACGGGAGTGGAATCAGAGTAATCGTAGTTCCCCTCAAAAGGGAGGTTAGAGACTTCTTGACTGTGGTCAAGGTCTCAAGGGGAATAAACGCATCTTAAGGACATGTTTACGTGGAGTGTAGGAACTCCAAATTTCTACATTGAAATTGTTAAGTTGTAATTAGGGTTAAATTAGGGATTCCGCGGCGGGAAACCCTAAAATGAGCGCGGCGGCTCTTTGACCTAATGCTAGGGGTAAAATTGTAATCTTGCCTGCGGCGAGGCATTTGTGAAAATTAGGTTTTGTGAGGTTGTAAGGGTTTGGAGTTGAGGACTATTGACACGGCGGTCAAATGCTAGACCTAATTCCTTCGGAGTGCATAGTGTGACTGAAATATTAATGAAGATGTGAGATGATTGAGTTATGCGAGCAGAAAATAGAGACAGCAGTTAAAGCCATACAAACAGAAATTTAAAGGCAGAAACTTTAAAGCGCGATTATTAGGTTCGTGTAGTTACATATGAGAAGCAGTTACAATAATAATAAAACTTAAATAAAACACCACGCAATAGTAGTAAACATGAGCTGCAAATGATGAACACCGTTAGTAAACAAGGGTGGTCAGTGATTGGACGAGTTAAGAGGAAAAGTGCAATATTGGAGGTTTTTGTTGTTTTTTTGAAAAAAAGATGTTAAATGAATTTATATATAAGAAAGGAGTAATGTTAATTAGAAAAATATTTTAACTTTAATCTTAAAAAAAAAGTTTTAACTTAGATATTTTTTTAAAAAAAAGATTTTTTTTTTTTTTTTATAGGAAAAGAGGTTTTTTGATTTTATTATAAAAAAGGGTTTTAGAGTTTTTATCTATTTTAAAAAACAGTTTTTTTTTTATATTTACAAAAGAAAGGGTTTTTTAAAAAACAATTTTTAATTATAAAACAATTTAAAAACAATTAAAACAAATAATAAAAAAACAAAATAACAAAATAAGACATAAAGGGGTTGGGCCGGTCATCACCCCGGACCCAACCCGGTTGAGGTAACTGAAATCAAAGGGGGGCTTTTAGGGTTTCATAACCCTAAACACATTGCCGCGGCGCCACTTGCGTTCTTCTCCTTTCCCTCGCATCTTTCTTCTTTCTCTCGCTGTGATCCTCTTATTTCCTGAAACAAAACATGAAAAATAAGAACATGTGAGTTAATGCATGGTGGTTTACATTTGTCTTTGGCCGTTTGATGTAAAGCTGAGGCTCAGGGTTGATTGCCCGCCGTTTTTTAACGAACGGCGAAGGTGGTCTTCCTTCGTTCGGTGGCGCGGTTGCTGATGTTGGTTCGTCGGAGACGATGATGAGGGTGCTGGTCCCTCTGAGTCTCGCGATTCTCGTTCGTTAGGGTTTCTGCGCTTTGAGTGTTCTTCGTTCTCTCTCTCTCACGGCTACGTTCCTAGGGTTTGTACGCGATCTTCTCTCTCTCACGGCTACGTTCCTGCCCTTTTTGATGGTGAGATCGTTCCCCTCTTATACTCTTCTGACCCTCTCCTTTTTGGGCTTTTGATGTTGGATTTGCATTATTGCCTCAGGATTTCGTGGTGATTCGATTTGATTTGATTTTCGTAACCAGCATACTTTTGATTTGATTGAAAGTTTGATATGATTTTGTTCGGTTTTTTCCAGATAATGATTGAACCATGTTCCCTCTTTTAGGGTTCGATTGGGATTTCGGTGAGATTGGATTTCATGAATCTGGTACTAATTGAACTCTGTTTTCCTCTTTTAGGGTTCGATTGGTCTTTCTGATTTCCAGCTGATACGATTCTTCTGATTTGATTCGGAGCCTTCTACTTTCAGAACTCTGTGATTGGATATTACATGACCCTATTCGATTTGTTTGAAACTTTCCATATTTGATTGGCCTCGACTGAACTTCATCTTTTGGGTTTCAAACTGGATGTCGTTTTTTGGTTTATCTGATGTGGTTTGTTTGGATTCATGCTTTGCAGATGCTTCTGATACAGGCGACTCTGTCATGTATTTGGATATCTGGTTCCATCTGATGCAATGTTCTTTGACCTCTGGTCTTTGCTTTGGATACTGATGCGGACTAGATTATTTGATGATGATGACCTGCTTTCATTCAGTCTGGTTATCAGTTGGACTACACTTACTTTTCTTCTTTTTCTTCTTTCAGGACTGATGTTGTATTGATCTTTGCCGCCGAGAAGAGTACGCGGTAATGATGACGTTTGTCTGAACCATTTGGAACAGGATACTACAACCCTGACTTGTGATCATATTTTTGCTTCTGATTAAATTGGTGATGAGCCATGTGTTTGTGCACTTGTTTGTTTCATGAACTGAGTATGGTTTGATAACTTGTTTCGGTAACTTGTTTGTTGGGGCAATGATGTTCATAACTGAGCCCCTGTTTGGTGCTCTGTTTCTGATGTGCTTTGCACATTCGGGACCCAACCTAAACATGATATATCGCTGCGATTTCTTGAACTCATCTTTGTTCCTTTTCTGGTATGGTTTCGCTATGATCTTGTGCTGTGATTCGGTGCTGTGATTTTGTGTAGTGATTTTGTGCTGGCGCTCACTTATGTGTTGCTTGCCATTGAAACTGGTTTGAATGGGGACTTGCCTTTAACTGATGTTGCTGAATCTTGTGATACCTTGTCCTATGTTATTTTGCCGCAGCTTGTTGTGTGTCTCATTTTTCTGTACATGGTTCAGAACTGATGCTGCTCATGAACTATTTAGGTTTTGAGTTCCAAATTCTGAATCTGACATTGATGCGTTTGTGGCTTTTCAGGTGTTGGAAACTTCGGAACCAAAGCGACTCAGACCTGCCGGCATCCGGGTCTGAGTCCAAACTTGCCCATGTTGCCTTGTTCTCGTATCAGTTTGGAAATCCAATCGCGGCAAAACGAAACAGTCCCGCTTCTTTTATTACTTCTATCTCTCGGATGTCCCGTAATGATAAGAACAGGTGTTACCTGATCTGACGCCCACGGCGCGGATCGGTAACGGGGGTAGGACGCAGCTTCGGTTGTGCCACTCCCGGCACTCGATGATGACACTGTTCTGAGAGTGTCAAAAACAACTTTTAACATTTTTCTATATGGTTTGTTCTGTTTTGACGTGCAGGTTAGTCGGAGATTCTGCGGAGAAGCTTAGGGACAACATGAAGGCACTTAGGAACTTTTAGGATTTAGGATAGATACCTTAAGAATCAATGTAATTCCTTGTAACATTATTTCTGAAATGTGAAGTATTCTTCATTTCTTGTATGATGAGGTTCTTTTATGAAATAGAATTCCCAAAATTTGAATTCATTTATATTTTATTCTTAGTTAAAAATATAAACATTTGTGAATAAATCCACAAGTATTTAAATTCATTAACACAGTTATAAAACATAAACACTCCCAAGTGATATTATTATTCGCACTCGTCTCAATTGTAATCCTCATCCCATCATCTGTTTAAAATGTTAACCAACCATTTCGTAACCAAATACGTATGTGCACCGTAATCACGACAATTTCAGCATTAACAACAAAACTAATCGTAATTAAATTCCCCTGTCCAAACGCCGAGAGCCACAAACCAACAATACCCAATTATGACTGTGCCTTAATAACAGAACGGAAGCGCTTTGGAAATAAACCATGAGCGATGGAATGGATCTTAAATCCAGTTGTGCTTGACAAATTTTAATACCGACCCCATCAAATTGGCACCTTGATACAGTCAGACCTGGGGATAAGTAAACGCCTCTAAAATAGTGTATCAAACGCCTCAGAACTTAATAACAGCCCGTCTTCAAGGAATTAGCAGAAGTTGTGTAAAATGACCAAAATACCCCTGGAACCAAATCTGCAAAACAAACACCTCCATGACTTGTTAGTGGTTAGCAAATGTACATATGAGATGCTATGCGAAATGCCTGACTAAATATAAGGGTAAAATTTGGGGTATTACAACTATGTGGAGATCTTTGCTTGGTCTTATGAAGATATGCCAGGGTTGGATACGGACATTGTGGTTCACCGTTTGCCAGTGAAAGAAGATTGTCGTCCAAAGAAGCAGAAGGTTCGTCGTTTGTTGAAGAAAGATCAGGTGATGGAATGGAATGATGAGTGCCAGACTGCCTTTGATGAAATCAAGAGATATTTGCTAGAACCTCCAATTTTAATGCCACCAGTTGATGGAAGACCCTTGATTATGTATTTAACAGTATTAGACAACTCAATGGGGTGTGTATTGGGGCAACATGACGAGTCTGGTCGAAAAGAGCAGGCAATATACTACCTTAGCAAAAAGTTTACCGACTGTGAAACAAGATACTCACTGCTCGAGAAAACTTGCTGCGCTTTGGCATGGGCTGCTCGCCGACTAAGACAGTATATGTTGACCCATACTACCTTGTTGATTTCGAAGATGGATCCAATCAAGTACATATTTGAGAAACCTGCTCTCTCCGGAAGAATTGCAAGATGGCAAATGATCTTGACGGAATATGATATACAGTATACCACTCAGAAGGCCATTAAGGGGAGTGTTGTTGCTGATCATTTGGCTCATCAAGCAGTAGATGATTACCAGTCAATGAATTTTGAGTTCCCTGATGAAGACATTATGTCTGTTGTAACACGGTGGGAAAACTGACTTTAAACAATGTTGCGGATAGCAAGAGTCGCCACCGACTTTTATTTTATCCATAAGGAAAGGTTATAAAAGAACAGGAAAGACCTTAGAGAATATTTTGGGTCCGGGGGGTAGGTTATGAAAAGGGAAGGTGTTAGCACCCTTTTCATCCATGGTTATCCATGGGCTCTTAGGTACTTAAGCTCACTTTTGAATTGTTTTGAAAGTGTAGTGTGGGAATAGAAAATTTTCAGAATAGTTAATAAATAATCCATGTAAGGATGTGTTAAGAACTTGTTTGAAAACTTGTTGAAAATTTGTTTAAGTGCGAAACAGTTTTGAAGTGAGCAAGCACCTAGGAGTAACCTACCCTAATGTTTAAAGGTCTTTCTTATTCTTCATTCTTTCCTTTAGTAAGACTATCCCTACTATAATGGAGTAGGTAGTCCTTACTTTGGATGTTAAGGGACATGTGAGGGACAATTTGACTTTGAAGGCCATTGTGGGATGTAATAAGCACATATAAGGGACCATCATCATTTTTCGAAAGGGACTCGATTCGTAAAGGCAACCATAAGGGACTTTGATGATTTTTCTATTTGAGGGACTTGCTTTATACACCCCACTTAACCATTATTCGTAGGCAACTTGAGGGATATCCTTAGGAAGTGAGACGGCGATTAAAATCGACTTACGTGTGTGACGTGTTTATTTTTAATTATCTTTATTTAAAAGTGATCTAAATTTATTTTAATATTACATACATGTTGTTACACTCCCTAATTACTAACCGTGATAATAATTAAATAATTAAACAACTTTACATCCAAGAAACAATTACAAAATAATAAGCAAAATAATTAAATAGCAAAGATAAATAAAATATAAATAAGCAGTAATAAATAATAAAGGAGGTTAATTCTAAGTTTACTCGGCAAGACATCGCATCTTGTGCCTACGTATCCTTACGGGAGTGGAATCAGAGTAATCGTAGTTCCCCTCAATAGGGAGGTTAGAAACTTCTTGACTGTGGTCAAGGTCTCAAGGGGAATAAACGCATCTTAAGGACACGCTTACGTGGAGTGTAGAAACTCCAAATCTCTACGTTGAAATGTTAAGTTGTAATTAGGGTTAAATTAGGGATTCCACGGCGGGAAACCCTAAAATGAGCGCGGCGGCTCTTTGACCTAATGCTAAGGGTAAAATTGTAATTTTGCCTGCGGCGTGGCATTTGTGAAAATTAGGGTTTGTGAGGTTACACGTGAGGAGCAGATACAACAAGGATAACTTAACTTGAAAAATAAAATAAACAGTAAATATGAAAGGCTGCAAAACGAACAAACATGTTAGTAGACAAGGTCAAACGGTAATCAGATGAATTATGAGATAAAAGTGCAAAGTTAGAAAGTTTTGTTATTTTTTTAAAAAAAGGGTTTTTATTTATTATTATAAAAAAGGTTTTTATTTTTATTTATTTTAAAAAAAACAACTCTAATATTTAGTTAAAAAAGGTTTTAATTGAATTTAAAATAACTAATTATAACAAACAACAAAAAAAGAAAAAAATAAAATGGGTTGGGCCGGTCATCACTCCCGGACCCAACCCGGTCTGCAAATACAAAGGAAAAGGGGGGAGGGATTGGATTAGGGTAACCCTAATCCCCCTTTGGCCTCCACGGCGCCGCGTAATCTCTTCTTCTCTCGCGATTTCATCATGATTCAGTTCTCTCCAATTTCTCTCATTCCAAACCTGAAAAGAAAAAAAACAACCATACAACAACCATTAATCATCCTGGATGAGCTTACGTCGTTTTTGACGGTGATCTTCGCGGAGGTTTACGATGTTGACTATCGATGAACAAGGGCGATGATGATGTTGCAAATCTGAGCCTCGAAGTTATTTTGCTCGCCAATTGTAAATGAACGGCGCTGGCGAATGTACTTCCACAGGGTTTAGTTCGTGTCGATGGTCTTCGTCGCTGTTTCTTACAAAGACGATGACGAGGACTTCGTCTCCTCTGAGTCTCGGCCGTTTCCTCTTGTTCGCCGCCTCTAGGGTTTTTCTCTGAGGTGATATGGTTCCCTTTTATATTCTTTTTGAATGGATTTTGTGGGCTTTGGATCTATGTTTGCGTTACTTTTTCTCTGAGATTCTCAAAGATCTGATTTGATTTTGTTTCCTTATTTGCTTTGATCTGTCGGTGACGTGTTGACCTTGATTTGGGAAGTTTCAATCTTTTCTTATCTGGACTTTGCGATACCTAGATTCATTGACTTGTTGTTAACGATTTTCTTCTCTTCTCGCATGGAACTTCGTATGAGTTCAAATACTGGCTTGCCCTTATGCTGTGGTTGAGGTGGCGCTTAGTCGGCGATGACGACGTTGCGTCTGAGCTGAGAGCTATGGTGGTCGTTGTTGCAATGAGTGATGCTTGTTGCCGAAGCTGTGATGCTTATAGCTGATGCTAATTTGTTGTTCCAAAGCGTCTTCCCTATGGATTAAACGAAATGGGTTATCAGACCGATTCGCCTCAGCCTCAACTGCCCTGACTCCAAATCCTGCTTACCAGTTGGTTTGCAAAGAACTTTGGTTGTCATCAATAGCAACTATTTGATTTTGCATATTTTGAATTGTTAAGCCCTCACAAGTAGAAGAGTTATTCTCTGTGGGTGTCTCATTCATTTTAGTCATGATCATAGACGCAGATGAGTTATTGCTGGGGGATGTGCTTATCTCTTCTGTTATTGAGATGCCTGTTATGGTTGTTTGTACGAGCTTGCCTGTTGATACACTTTTGTCGCAGTTGCTTGCAAAAGCTGAAATGCTTATGATTGTTGCTCTAGACCAAACTGATTTTTCCTCTTCTTCTTTCAGGGCCCATCTCCAAGTTCGGAAGCTGCCGATCTTTGTCGCTGCCGAGAAAGGTTTGATGGTGATGATGACTTGATGGTCTGAACCGCGTTGGTACTGTTGAATGCAGCTGCTCATCTGTGTCTCACATTGTTGAACTATCTGCTAGTTGTCTCTTGCGTTCGAACCCCAATCATCGATGTTCAGTGGGAAGCTGGTGACAGCTTCGGCTATTATCCTCTCGGCTGCTCGAAACTGCCCGATGATGATTAAAAAAACTGAGGGTTGTTATTACTCACCTTAGCTCTTTAATGTCTTTACTTCGTTTCGGTATTTAAGTTCTCTTTTCAATATTCTCTGATACAAATAAATGTATAGCAAAGTAACAGCAGCATCACAGAACTGATGCGAGAAGAATTCATGGAGCCGGCTTGCCGCAGGGCCCGTGCTAACCGAAAAGCAACTAGCTGCTAAGATCTTACATAGGTGTTTATTTCTTGTTTCTCGGAATTCACTTTACCATATGATGAATCTTGAATGGATTATCTTTGCAGGATCGGTTTGGATACTTGATGTTTAGCTTGGAGGTTGAGAAATCTTTGGATAAAATGCGAACACACTCACCCAATATGACGAAGACGGTAGAGATTTGGAAGTTTGCGTTACCCAATCTTGACTGCTGCTGGCTGCTTTGTATCAGTTTGAAAAATAAATTAGAACTTACCATATTTACTTGATGGAATGTTGTTTTAGTTTTGAATCCAAAGTCGCGTGAATCCTTTTGGCAAATCAGTTAATCCTACTTCTTTTACTCTTCATCTTTCGACAGTCCCTTATGATAAGAACAATAACTACCTGATCTGACGCCGATGGCTCAGATTGGTAACGGGAGTAGGATGCGGCTTTAGTCGTGCCCTCCCGACACTCGATGATGATAATGTTCTGAGAGTGTCAAACAACTTCTAACCTCTTTCCCTGTTGTGTTTTTGTTGTGTTTTGTTTATCTGTTCTTTTTCAGGTAACCGGGAGCTTGTGGCAAGATTCAAGGGAAAAACAATTAGAGCTCTTTAGGACTTAGGACTTTTAAAATAGACATTCCTTGTAAATGAAATTCTCTTGTAACCAAATAAGTACCCATGAATCAAATTCAAAAGTTATTTGTCCCCTTCATTTGTAAATTAAGTACTTATGAAATAAAATTCAACAAATACTTATTTACTTCTCAATTATAATCTTAAATACTTATGAATAACCAATTTGGAAATTATTTATATTTACTTCTTAGTTGTAAATTATAAACACTTATGAATAAAAAATCCACAAATATTTGAATTCACTTCCTAATTATAAAGTATAAATATTCGCGAATGATATTCAAATATACTTAATTTCTCGTCCATGTGTTTATTCCTCTCGTGGTCTCGATCTCACTGCCTGATTAAATCTGAGTGTATTCAAACTAAATCCCATTCATTGTATATCAGGAGAACGCGTTATCAACTGAAATGGAACCCCGCCCAGGATGGTCTTGAAAGCACTGTGGGACTTGTGAACCTTGTGAACCTTCATAAAGTAGCTTGTGGACTTTATGAACTTCATGAAAGGTTATGCAAGTTGTTGGAGAACTTGTGAACCTTGTGAACCTTCTTAGAACACAAAGTCTTGTATTGTGAGGGCAAATTTTGGGGTGCAACAGCTGCCCCTGTTCAATTTTCTGAAACCTGAGGGGTTAGATTGGTATATTTGCCAGTCGTAACCTGGAAGGTTGAAGGGGATTGAACACAAAAGCCCAAAAATTTGCACTCACCAGTGCACTAGAGTGGTACAGATGGCTAGTTGAATATGATTGAGTGGGCTTAAAGATGCCACTAGGGGGGGAGCAGTTCAAAATATGGGTGTATGATGAAAGCTGTCAGGAGTCTGGAATAATAATGATGTAGCAGCATGTCTTCATGAGGATAGAGCAATCAATAGTGATAACCCTAAAGCAGTCTTGAAGCAATGATAAATCTGACCTCAGGAGGATAGAGCAATCAATAGCTCTAAAGCAGTCTTGAAGTAATAATGGCTTCAGGAGGATAGAGCAATCAATGGCTCTAAAGCAGTCTTGAAGTAATAGTGGCTTCAGGAGGATAGAGCAATCAACAGCTCTAAAGCAGTCTTGAAATAATAATGTGATATGTCTTCAGGAGGATAGAGCAATCAATAGCTCTAAAGCAGTCTTGAAGTAATGGTTTCAGGAGGATAGAGCAATCAACAGCTCTAAAGCAGTCTTGAAATAATAATGTGATATGTCTTCAGGAGGATAGAGCAATCAATAGCTCTAAAGCAGTCTTGAAGTAATGATTTCAGGAGGATAGAGCAATGGATAGCTCTAAAGCAGTCTTGAAATAATAATGTGATATGTCTTCAGGAGGATAGAGCAATCAATAGCTCTAAAGCAGTCTTGAAGTAATGATTTCAGGAGGATAGAGCAATGGATAGCTCTAAAGCAGTCTTGAAATAATAATGTAATATGTCTTCAGGAGGATAGAGCAATCAATAGCTCTAAAGCAGTCTTGAAGTAATAAATCTGACCTCAGGAGGATAGAGCAATCAATAGCTCTAAAGCAGTCTTGAAGTAATGATTTCAGGAGGATAGAGCAATGGATAGCTCTAAAGCAGTCTTGAAGTCATGAGAGGCTATCAGGAGGATAAAATAACCCTGAGGTTACAATAAAGCAGTCCCAAAGTAATAAGAAGCTCATCAGGAGGATAAAGTAACCCTGAGGTTACAATAAAGCATTCCCAAAGATCATAAGCTTGTTTGTTGGATAATTAACCTGAAAACAAGGTAGCATTCTGTATAACAACATTAGTTTATGCTTTATGTATGCATGTATGACATGATGCACTTAGGTAATGTACTATAGACATATATGTTATGGTATGATGTAAATGATGTATGTATGATATGACACTGCTGGAAGTGTCTGGATATCCTTGTATAACAACTGCTGGCCAAGGAAAATAAATCCCGATTCGTTGTTGAAGAATATATAACCCTCCGTCTGCTGGGGATAACAAGGTATAGATAACCTCCCGTTGTTGGGGATAACAAGGTATAGATAACCTCCCGTTGTTGGGGATAGTAGGGTATAGATAACCTTCGTTTTCGTTTGATAGTAGGATAAGTATAACATCCCGTCTTCGTTCATCGTGCCCTTATTGGAAAGTAATTTCCCGTATATCCATATGAGGATAAAAGAGATGGATATAAATTCCAGGGGAGATTAGACTTTGTGAAAATGGATTAGTCCTACTGATGGTTTGTAACTGTCTTGTAAAGATGAACCGGCGAAGCTTCGTTGAAATCCTTCCCTCGTTCGTCCTTAGTAAATACTATTACTGCATTTTCATGCATTTCTGGTAAACATCAATCATATTAAAAGCATACATGCACTTCTGGTAAACATCAATCATATTCAAAGGCATACATACATTCAAACACAACCAATGGACGTTTCGCTTATGTAAATAGGGTAAAAGTAAATCTGGATTCAAAAGATGGAATTTATTTATATCAAAAGTGACCCATACACGGGTAAGTTTGTACAAGGAGACATAAACCCTAGTAAGAGAATTTTGTCATGAAGTTTTACAAAAAGAATCAGCTATGTGGGAAATAATCCTATTGAGTTTCAATTCTACTATTGCCACTCAAGTATCTCATCTTCTTGCTGTTGAGACGGAAATGATTGGATTGAGCTTTATCTGTTTGAGCTTGAGTAAGTAGTACAACTGGTTGCAGTTTCATGAGTGATCCAAACGAGACATAGTCATACGCTTTAATCCCTAACTTTTGCCTGGATTGCCCTTTCAGGTTTTCAATCCACCGGGATACCCTTTTTTGCCCAAGCCGCCTTTTCGGGTTTTCGACTTGCCGGGTGTACATCTTTTTATATATATATCCCTAATTTTTGCCCAAACCCTTTTGGTTTGCCGGGATGCCCTTATTTTTGCCTAGGCCTGTCAACCTAGCGGGTCTCTTTTTATGCGTAGTATTTTTTAACTATGTCTGCGTTTACAGGTTGTGGGAAGTCTTCACCATCCATTGTAGTCAGTATCATGGCACCTCCTGAGAACACTGTCTTGACTACAAATGGTCCCTCATATGTTGGAGTCCACTTGCCCCTAGGATCACCCTGTGGTAATATGATACGCTTGATTACCAAGTCACCAGCCTGATATACCTTTGGCTTAACCTTCTTGTTAAAAGCTTTGATCATCCGTTTCTGGTACATCTGGCCATGACAAACTGCTGCTAACCTTTTCTCATCAATCAAATTTATCTGGTCAAGTCGAGTCTGAATCCACTCATCTTCATCCAAGCCTGCATCCTTCATAATTCTCAAGGAGGGGATCTGAACTTCAATAGGCAGAACTGCTTCCATACCATAGACTAAGGAGAATGGGGTTGCCCCTGTTGAAGTACGTATTGCAGTACGATAACCATGCAGAGCAAATGGTAACATCTCGTGCCAATCCTTGTAAGTAACAGTCATCTTCTGTACAATCTTCTTAATATTCTTATTAGATGAGCCAAATGATCAGCAACAACACTCCCCTTAATGGCCTTCTGAGTAGTATACTGTATATCGTATTCCGTCAAGATCATTTGCCATCTTGCAATTCTTCCGGAGAGAGCAGGTTTCTCAAATATGTACTTGATTGGATCCATTTTTGAAATCAATAAGGTAGTATGGGTCAACATATACTGTCTTAGTCGGCGAGCAGCCCATGCCAAAGCACAGCAAGTTTTCTCGAGCAGTGAGTATATTGTTTCACAGTCGGTAAACTTTTTGCTAAGGTAGTATATTGCCTGCTCTTTTCGACCAGACTCGTCATGTTGCCCCAATACACACCCCATTGAGTTGTCTAATACTGTTAAATATATAATCAAGGGTCTTCCATCAACTGGTGGCATTAAAATTGGAGGTTCTAGCAAATATCTCTTGATTTCATCAAAGGCAGTCTGGCACTCATCATTCCATTCCATCATCTGATCTTTCTTCAACAACTTGAAGATTGGCTCACAGATGGTAGTTAATTGGGAAATAAATCTTGCAATGTAGTTCAATCGTCCCAAGAAACCTCTAACCTCCTTCTCAGTACGGGGAGCTGGCATCTCTCGTATAGCTTTCACTTTTGCAGGATCCACTTCAATACCTTTTCCACTGACAATGTAACCCAGGAGCTTTCCAGATCTAACTCCAAAAGTACACTTGTTTGGATTTAATCTCAACCTGTATTTCTTCAACCTCTCAGACAACTTGTGCAGATGATCAAGATGTTGCTCTTCATTCTGAGATCTGGCTATCATATCATCCACATATACCTCTATCTCATGATGAATCATATCATGAAACAAAGCCACCATAGCACGCTGATATGTTGCCTCTGCATTCTTCAAACCCAATGGCATTACCTTATAGCAAAAGGTGCCCCACTGTGTCACAAATGTAGTCTTCTCCATATCTTCAGGTGCCATCTTGATTTGATTGTAACCAGAGAAACCATCCATAAAAGAGAATACCTTACGCTGAGCAGTGTTGTCTATCAATATGAGGCAGTGGAAAGTCATCTTTAGGGCTAGCCTTGTTCAGATCTCTTTTCTGTTTTCTTCAGTTCCCAGATTCACAACTTCGACTGGCTCTTCATGTGGCTGTATAGCTTTCTCTTCTTGTTGTAACAACCTAGCAAGCTCCACAGGTATTTCACAATCGTCCTCATTTTCGTCTTCAGTTTGATAGATCGGATTCTCGAAATTGTAATTGGTAATAGTAGAACTGTTATCAACTGGATCCAGAGTGGATGAGGATCGGCATTTTAGTGACGTGGGTGTGTGTAAGAACACATAGCTGATAAAGCAAAAATAAAAGAAAAAGAAAGACAAGGAACACAATATTTACGAAAACGAAACGTCCACTGATTTTATTGAATGCAGTATGCAAATGAAATGACAACCCGTAACAAGCACACCATTGTGCCCCGGGTAAGGCACATGGCTTGAAAGTTTTAATTGTTCCAAAAATTGCAAATTTAAAAACATAACACAGTAATAGTATTTACTCCTGACTAAAGGAGATAGGGATAACATCTTCAGCTGTCCAATTATTGAGTCCAGCACCCACAGTAGGAAAAATCCATGCCTCCAAGTTGAAAGTGTTTACATGGCTGACAAAGTATTCTTCCTCTCCAAAGACAGTAACAACTTTTCCATTCACCGGATATCTCAACTTTTGATGTAATGTGGAGGTCACAGCTCCTGCCCCATGGATCCAGGGACGACCAAGCAGACATGAGTACGAAGGACGAATATCCATCACATAGAATGTAGCAGTAAACACCTGAGAGCCAACCTTGATTGGAAGATCAATTTCCCCATGCACTACTCTTCTAGAACCATCAAAAGCCTTTACCACAATATTACTGGGCTTCAATACCGTATCTTCAGGACTCAGCTTGTTCAGGACTTCCTTAGGCAACACATTCAGAGAGGAACCATTGTCTATCAGCACATGAGACAGGGTAGTGCCCCTGCATTCAATTGAAATATGCAAGGCCCTGTTATGATCCCTCTTGGCAGGGGTCAAGTCAGCATCAGAAAATCCTAACCCGTTGTCATAGGTCAGGTGAGCAACACAATTCTCAAACTGGTCCACAGAAATTGCACTGGGTACATGAGCCATCTTTAGAAACTTGATCAATGACTTGGCATGAGCCTCAGAACATAATAACGGGGAGAGCATAGAAATCTTTGAGGGAGTATGCCCCAGCTGATCAACAATATCATAATCACTCTTGCGAATGATTTTCAATACTTCTTCCATCTGCTTAGAGAGGTCATCAGCAGCTGGCACATCAGTAGATACAGGCTCAATAACAGGACCCTTGCCCCGAGCATCAGTGGTGGAAGTAACAGCAGGAGTAACTGCACTCTTAGAAGCAACTGGAGGAGAGAAGACTCTTCCACTACGAGTGATCTTGCTAGATCCAGCAATATTATCAATGTCAACAGGCATATCAGGTAAAGGCTCCTGCTTGACACCATGGATGTAAACATCAGACCCATAGTGCCAAGGCACAGCTTTGTCAGATGTATAAGGAATAGGACCAGGAGGGGTAATGATCAGAGGAACTACTCTGGCTTCAGCAACAACTTTCACAGGACCTTCAGCAGTGATCTGGATTGGGCCCTGATGAGTGATTTTAATGGGACCCTTTGAAGTGATTCTTAGTGGTACTTTGTCAACCATGTCAACCTCTTCAATCTTTTTACCCTGAGTCAGATGATCCACCATACTTTCTACAGATGCTGGTCTTCTTTCAAACACTATAGTATATTTATCCATGAGACGTTGAATCCCATCTCTCAAAATGAAGCAACTATCCGGCTTATAGGTACAATATAGACAATCTTCATGACAACCTGGAAAGATCCCAGCTTGTACTAACCTCTTTTTGATAACAGACAATGGTGTGCTCAACTCCATAACTGTATAGACATGCAGATCTTCATCAATATCTTTATCAATGGCGTTGACAGTCTTCTCGTGATTTGGCATTGGAGCTGTAATCACATTTGGAGTACCTGGTGGATCAAACTCAATTTCTCCAGCATCAATCATATCCTGAATTTTGTTCTTCAAGACCCAGCAGTTATTAGTATCATGTCCTGGACAGTTTGAATGATATGCACATCGTGCATTGGGATTGTACTTGGGAGAGGTAACATTGGGATTCCGAGGGGCCTCCCTCAGGGTAATAAGTTCAGCTTTCAACAAGTGTTGCAATGCCTGAGCCATTGACATGTTGATCTTCGTGAACTGTCTTCTAGCCCTCTGTTGGTTGCCTTGAGGCTGCTCTGTTGTTGCAGGAGTTGGATTTGAAATATGAACTGCACTAACAGACTGATGCCTTCTGTTACGATCAGGCTGACCATACACAGCATTAGATTCTTTCTTCCCAGTGGGAGGCTTCTTTGCAGCACCTGATGAAGAAGTGCCCATTTGGATCTTACCACTCTTGATGCCATTCTCTACTCGCTCTCCTGTCATGATCAACTCAGTGAAGCCAGATGATGAGCTTCCAATGAGATGACTGTAAAACGGACCATTCAGCGTACACATGAACATATCAACCAATTCCCTATCAGTCAAAGGGGGTTGAACTCTTCCAGCTAAGTCTCTCCACTTCTGAGCATACTCCTTAAAGCTTTCTTTGGCACCCATAGACATGCTTGCTTTATGAAGTAGCTTTGTTAGCTCTAGGATCCTTGCTTGGCTTGCTTTGTAATGAGCCTCGAAAGTATCCCTTTGCTCTTTCAGTTGGATCCATGATCTCTGCAAGTCTTCCATATCAGTAGGCATGTCTGGGTGAAGGATGGTATAAGCTGTGTCTCCTTCAGCAACAGGTTCCATGGTAACCGGTAGGATGGCAGGATATGGCATCATGAGTGTCTGAGCACGAAATCGTACCCATCTGAGATAAGCCTCCATAGGAATGGTGTACTTAGGCTCCAGTGTCTTGCTGTCAATCCTGTTTACCTTTCCCCAAGCTCGTATGAATCTCTGACGGTAACCCTGAAGATCGTTGTCGTAGTCAAACACAATGCCCTGAATCAACATGTCATGTGGACCATCGCTCCGGGCGTAACCAAACTGTCGTAAAGCTAGAGATGGGTTGTAGGTGATGCCTCCTCTTATGCCTAGAAGTGGCACATTAGGAAACTCCCCACAACGGTCAATGATGGTGACATTCTCCATAGATCTGGAGCACCAATGGATGTCTGAGTGAGAAAGTGACATGATCCTCTTGGACCATCTGAACCCTTGCTCATTCTTCATTACTGAGCGAGGAAGGTGAGAAATAAACCACCTAGAGAGCAAAGGTATGCAGCACATCAAATTTCCTCTTGCCCTTGTAGTACGGGTGTGAAGAGAATGTAGGATGTCTCCAAGCAATGTAGGCACTGGATTGTGACTCAGGAAAATGTTGATGGCATGAACATCTATGAACTGATCTGGATTGGGGAACAACACTAAGCCATATATCAGCAAGGCTAAGATCTCCTCAAAAGCATCATAGCTCATGGCCTTCAAGAACATTTGAGCTTTATCCATTAATACCTTGGCAAGAATACCCTTGACTCCGCTTCTCGTCTCTAGAACAATGTCAGACTTCTTCAGATGTAGAGCTGCAGCAATAACTTCAGGTTTAAGCTCCTTCTCCAAACCTGTGAATGGTTTCTGATCAAGAACAGGGATACCCAGAAGTTTAGAGAACTCCTCCATGGTTGGAACTAACTGATAATCAGGAAATGTAAAGCAATGGTGCTTAGGGTCAAAGAACTGAAACAGCACACTCATCATGTCTTCACTGAACCCTGAAGTAACTAGATCCAATAAGTGACCATGTCTCTTGTTGAACTGGGAATGATCAGGCACTAGGGAAACCAACTCCTTGAGCTTAGCAGGTATCCCTACAAAGTTGATCCTGATGGTGTTTCTACGAGCAGAAGCCATGACCTGCAACAAAGAACAAAGATAAATCCTTTGGTCCTTGAAATGGTTAGGGAAAATGATATGCTTATGATGCATGATGATGTCATGATGTCATGCTCAATCACAAACATGTGGCACACACAAACAAGTCACACCATAGCCCTAGGTTTAAAGGCTTGCATGAGGTTCAAAGGCAAGTACCCTCCCCTGAAGTTAGATGGTTCATCCTGTCCTACAAAAGTAACCAGGTTCTAAGGGATCTCAATATCATTGATCCTTCACAAGGGTGGTTGTTCAGAAGGCAACTTACTTGCCAACCAAAACCCTCCAAGTTTAAGATCTCAATGAGCGTAGTATCGAGTGTCAACCAACTTCAGTCTGCACCAAAGCCGGTTACCTCACTACTTTCTAAAGGCCAAGATGAGTTAACTAGGGTTCTAAAAGTCAGTTAGTGCATTGACAACATATGGCAGCCTCAATATTATCCTCAACTTGACTTAAGGAATATAAGCACCAACCAAGAAGTCGCACTAACTATGGCCACCAGATCAACCGTATCGATATACGTCGTACAGTTTCCTTGGTCTATTGCCATTTACCTAAGGTACACTAGATCCGGGTTAGGACCTTTCACACATAAGAGCACCCCATTAATATAATAATAAAGCAAACAAGGCAAACAATTTAAAGTGATCTTAATTCCTAAGGGTACCCCTCTTAAATAGATCCCCAGCAGAGTCGCCAGTTCTGTAACACGGTGGGAGAACTGACTTTAAACAATGTTGCGGATAGCAAGAGTCGCCACCGACTTTTATTTTATCCATAAGGAAAGGTTATAAAAGAACAGGAAAGACCTTAGAGAATATTTTGGGTCCGGGGGGTAGGTTATGAAAAGGGAAGGTGTTAGCACCCTTTTCATCCATGGTTATCCATGGGCTCTTAGGTACTTAAGCTCACTTTTGAATTGTTTTGAAAGTGTAGTGTGGGAATAGAAAATTTTCAGAATAGTTAATAAATAATCCATGTAAGGATGTGTTAAGAACTTGTTTGAAAACTTGTTGAAAATTTGTTTAAGTGCGAAACAGTTTTGAAGTGAGCAAGCACCTAGGAGTAACCTACCCTAATGTTTAAAGGTCTTTCTTATTCTTCATTCTTTCCTTTAGTAAGACTATCCCTACTATAATGGAGTAGGTAGTCCTTACTTTGGATGTTAAGGGACATGTGAGGGACAATTTGACTTTGAAGGCCATTGTGGGATGTAATAAGCACATATAAGGGACCATCATCATTTTTCGAAAGGGACTCGATTCGTAAAGGCAACCATAAGGGACTTTGATGATTTTTCTATTTGAGGGACTTGCTTTATACACCCCACTTAACCATTATTCGTAGGCAACTTGAGGGATATCCTTAGGAAGTGAGACGGCGATTAAAATCGACTTACGTGTGTGACGTGTTTATTTTTAATTATCTTTATTTAAAAGTGATCTAAATTTATTTTAATATTACATACATGTTGTTACACTCCCTAATTACTAACCGTGATAATAATTAAATAATTAAACAACTTTACATCCAAGAAACAATTACAAAATAATAAGCAAAATAATTAAATAGCAAAGATAAATAAAATATAAATAAGCAGTAATAAATAATAAAGGAGGTTAATTCTAAGTTTACTCGGCAAGACATCGCATCTTGTGCCTACGTATCCTTACGGGAGTGGAATCAGAGTAATCGTAGTTCCCCTCAATAGGGAGGTTAGAAACTTCTTGACTGTGGTCAAGGTCTCAAGGGGAATAAACGCATCTTAAGGACACGCTTACGTGGAGTGTAGAAACTCCAAATCTCTACGTTGAAATGTTAAGTTGTAATTAGGGTTAAATTAGGGATTCCACGGCGGGAAACCCTAAAATGAGCGCGGCGGCTCTTTGACCTAATGCTAAGGGTAAAATTGTAATTTTGCCTGCGGCGTGGCATTTGTGAAAATTAGGGTTTGTGAGGTTACACGTGAGGAGCAGATACAACAAGGATAACTTAACTTGAAAAATAAAATAAACAGTAAATATGAAAGGCTGCAAAACGAACAAACATGTTAGTAGACAAGGTCAAACGGTAATCAGATGAATTATGAGATAAAAGTGCAAAGTTAGAAAGTTTTGTTATTTTTTTAAAAAAAGGGTTTTTATTTATTATTATAAAAAAGGTTTTTATTTTTATTTATTTTAAAAAAAACAACTCTAATATTTAGTTAAAAAAGGTTTTAATTGAATTTAAAATAACTAATTATAACAAACAACAAAAAAATAAAAAAATAAAATGGGTTGGGCCGGTCATCACTCCCGGACCCAACCCAGTCTGCAAATACAAAGGAAAAGGGGGGAGGGATTGGATTAGGGTAACCCTAATCCCCCTTTGGCCTCCACGGCGCCGCGTAATCTCTTCTTCTCTCGCGATTTCATCATGATTCAGTTCTCTCCAATTTCTCTCATTCCAAACCTGAAAAGAAAAAAAACAACCATACAACAACCATTAATCATCCTGGATGAGCTTACGTCGTTTTTGACGGTGATCTTCGCGGAGGTTTACGATGTTGACTATCGATGAACAAGGGCGATGATGATGTTGCAAATCTGAGCCTCGAAGTTATTTTGCTCGCCAATTGTAAATGAACGGCGCTGGCGAATGTACTTCCACAGGGTTTAGTTCGTGTCGATGGTCTTCGTCACTGTTTCTTACAAAGACGATGACGAGGACTTCGTCTCCTCTGAGTCTCGGCCGTTTCCTCTTGTTCGCCTCCTCTAGGGTTTTTCTCTGAGGTGATATGGTTCCCTTTTATATTCTTTTTGAATGGATTTTGTGGGCTTTGGATCTATGTTTGCGTTACTTTTTCTCTGAGATTCTCAAAGATCTGATTTGATTTTGTTTCCTTATTTGCTTTGATCTGTCGGTGACGTGTTGACCTTGATTTGGGAAGTTTCAATCTTTTCTTATCTGGACTTTGTGATACCTAGATTCATTGACTTGTTGTTAACGATTTTCTTCTCTTCTCGCATGGAACTTCGTATGAGTTCAAATACTGGCTTGCCCTTATGCTGTGGTTGAGGTGGCGCTTAGTCGGCGATGACGACGTTGCGTCTGAGCTGAGAGCTATGGTGGTCGTTGTTGCAATGAGTGATGCTTGTTGCCGAAGCTGTGATGCTTATAGCTGATGCTAATTTGTTGTTCCAAAGCGTCTTCCCTATGGATTAAACGAAATGGGTTATCAGACCGATTCGCCTCAGCCTCAACTGCCCTGACTCCAAATCCTGCTTACCAGTTGGTTTGCAAAGAACTTTGGTTGTCATCAATAGCAACTATTTGATTTTGCATATTTTGAATTGTTAAGCCCTCACAAGTAGAAGAGTTATTCTCTGTGGGTGTCTCATTCATTTTAGTCATGATCATAGACGCAGATGAGTTATTGCTGGGGGATGTGCTTATCTCTTCTGTTATTGAGATGCCTGTTATGGTTGTTTGTACGAGCTTGCCTGTTGATACACTTTTGTCGCAGTTGCTTGCAAAAGCTGAAATGCTTATGATTGTTGCTCTAGACCAAACTGATTTTTCCTCTTCTTCTTTCAGGGCCCATCTCCAAGTTCGGAAGCTGCCGATCTTTGTCGCTGCCGAGAAAGGTTTGATGGTGATGATGACTTGATGGTCTGAACCGCGTTGGTGCTGTTGAATGCAGCTGCTCATCTGTGTCTCACATTGTTGAACTATCTGCTAGTTGTCTCTTGCGTTCGAACCCCAATCATCGATGTTCAGTGGGAAGCTGGTGACAGCTTCGGCTATTATCCTCTCGGCTGCTCGAAACTGCCCGATGATGATTAAAAAAACTGAGGGTTGTTATTACTCACCTTAGCTCTTTAATGTCTTTACTTCGTTTCGGTATTTAAGTTCTCTTTTCAATATTCTCTGATACAAATAAATGTATAGCAAAGTAACAGCAGCATCACAGAACTGATGCGAGAAGAATTCATGGAGCCGGCTTGCCGCAGGGCCCGTGCTAACCGAAAAGCAACTAGCTGCTAAGATCTTACATAGGTGTTTATTTCTTGTTTCTCGGAATTCACTTTACCATATGATGAATCTTGAATGGATTATCTTTGCAGGATCGGTTTGGATACTTGATGTTTAGCTTGGAGGTTGAGAAATCTTTGGATAAAATGCGAACACACTCACCCAATATGACGAAGACGGTAGAGATTTGGAAGTTTGCGTTACCCAATCTTGACTGCTGCTGGCTGCTTTGTATCAGTTTGAAAAATAAATTAGAACTTACCATATTTACTTGATGGAATGTTGTTTTAGTTTTGAATCCAAAGTCGCGTGAATCCTTTTGGCAAATCAGTTAATCCTACTTCTTTTACTCTTCATCTTTCGACAGTCCCTTATGATAAGAACAATAACTACCTGATCTGACGCCGATGGCTCAGATTGGTAACGGGAGTAGGATGCGGCTTTAGTCGTGCCCTCCCGACACTCGATGATGATAATGTTCTGAGAGTGTCAAACAACTTCTAACCTCTTTCCCTGTTGTGTTTTTGTTGTGTTTTGTTTATCTGTTCTTTTTCAGGTAACCGGGAGCTTGTGGCAAGATTCAAGGGAAAAACAATTAGAGCTCTTTAGGACTTAGGACTTTTAAAATAGACATTCCTTGTAAATGAAATTCTCTTGTAACCAAATAAGTACCCATGAATCAAATTCAAAAGTTATTTGTCCCCTTCATTTGTAAATTAAGTACTTATGAAATAAAATTCAACAAATACTTATTTACTTCTCAATTATAATCTTAAATACTTATGAATAACCAATTTGGAAATTATTTATATTTACTTCTTAGTTGTAAATTATAAACACTTATGAATAAAAAATCCACAAATATTTGAATTCACTTCCTAATTATAAAGTATAAATATTCGCGAATGATATTCAAATATACTTAATTTCTCGTCCATGTGTTTATTCCTCTCGTGGTCTCGATCTCACTGCCTGATTAAATCTGAGTGTATTCAAACTAAATCCCATTCATTGTATATCAGGAGAACGCGTTATCAACTGAAATGGAACCCCGCCCAGGATGGTCTTGAAAGCACTGTGGGACTTGTGAACCTTGTGAACCTTCATAAAGTAGCTTGTGGACTTTATGAACTTCATGAAAGGTTATGCAAGTTGTTGGAGAACTTGTGAACCTTGTGAACCTTCTTAGAACACAAAGTCTTGTATTGTGAGGGCAAATTTTGGGGTGCAACATCTGTTACCAAAGAACCTGGACAATATGACGGACCTGAACAAGGATCCCGATGGACTATGGTTTTTGATGGTGCCTCCAATGCACATGGTAATGGTGTTGGTGTTGTGATTAGTTCCCCTGAAGGTTGTCATACCCCGATTACTGCCAGACTTTGTTTCTATTGTACCAATAACATGGCTGAGTATGAGGCATGTATTATGGGTATGCAAGTTGCTATTGATATGAAGATTCAGTTCCTTGAGGTGTATGGAGATTCAGCTCTGGTAGTAAGTCAGATTAAAAGAGATTGGGATACAAAGCATGATAATCTCATTCCTTACAGAGAACATGTGTTGTCTTTGATCCCACATTTCAAAGAGATTACTTTTGGACATATTCCACGAAGAGAGAATCAGTTGGCAGACGCATTGGCCACCATGGCATCTATGTTTGAGATCAGCTGGGATGATGAAGCTCCCAAGATTACCATTGATAGATTTGAGAAGCCTGCATACTGCAATGAGATTGACACTGAAGGGGCAGAGGAGAAGCCTTGGTTCTATGAAGTGAAAAACTATCTTGAAGCTCAGGAGTTCCCTGAAGGGGCATCTGTCAAAGATAGGAAGTTCCTGAGAAGGTTTTCTGCTAAGTTCTTTCTGAGTAATGGCATTCTGTATAAGCGTAATCATGATTCAACTATGCTTCGTTGTGTGGATAAGAAGGAAGCTACAGAAATTATGGAAGAGATGCATGATGGGACCTTTGGCACTCATTCTAGTGGTCATACCATGGCAAAGAAGATTTTGAGAGCAGGTTACTATTGGTCTACCATGGAAGCTGATTGCTATCAACACTCCAGAACATGTCACAAATGTCAAATCTATGCTGATAAAGTACATGTACCTCCATCTCCATTGAATGTGTTGACTGCTCCTTGGCCCTTTGCCATGTGGGGCATTGATATGATTGGTGAGATCAAGCCTACTGCTTCTAATGGGCATCGTTTCATCCTGGTTGCTATTGATTACTTCACGAAGTGGGTAGAGGCAGCTTCATTTGCATCTGTGACTAAGAATGTTGTGGCTCGGTTCATTAAGAATAATCTCATATGTAGGTATGGTATCCCTGAAAGGATTATCACTGACAATGGCTCTAATCTGAACAACACTATGATTACTGATCTCTGTACGCAGTTCAAGATTAAGCATCACAACTCTTCTCCGTATCGTCCGAAGATGAATGGGGCAGTTGAAGCTGCTAATAAGAACATTAAGAAGATTGTACAGAAGATGACTGTTACTTACAAGGATTGGCACGAGATGTTACCATTTGCTCTGCATGGTTATCGTACTACAATACGTACTTCAACAGGGGCAACCCCATTCTCCTTAGTCTATGGTATGGAAGCAGTTCTGCCTATTGAAGTTCAGATCCCCTCCTTGAGAGTTATGAAGGATGCAGGCTTGGATGAAGATGAGTGGATTCAGACTCGACTTGACCAGATAAATTTGATTGATGAGAAAAGGTTAGCAGCAGTTTGTCATGGCCAGATGTACCAGAAACGGATGATCAAAGCTTTTAACAAGAAGGTTAAGCCAAAGGTATATCAGGCTGGTGACTTGGTAATCAAGCGTATCATATTACCACAGGGTGATCCTAGGGGCAAGTGGACTCCAACATATGAGGGACCATTTGTAGTCAAGACAGTGTTCTCAGGAGGTGCCATGATACTGACTACAATGGATGGTGAAGACTTCCCACAACCTGTAAACGCAGACATAGTTAAAAAATACAACGCATAAAAAGAGACCCGCTAGGTTGACAGGCCTAGGCAAAAATAAGGGCATCCCGGCAAACCAAAAGGGTTTGGGCAAAAATTAGGGATATATATATAAAAAAGATGTACACCCGGCAAGTCGAAAACCTGAAAAGGCGGCTTGGGCAAAAAAGGGTATCCCGGTGGATTGAAAACCTGAAAGGGCAATCCAGGCAAAAGTTAGGGATTAAAGCGTATGACTATGTCTCGTTTGGATCACTCATGAAACTGCAACCAGTTGTACTACTTACTCAAGCTCAAACAGATAAAGCTCAATCCAATCGTTTCCGTCTCAACAGCAAGAAGATGAGATACTTGAGTGGCAATAGTAGAATTGAAACTCAATAGGATTATTTCCCACATAGCTGATTCTTTTTGTAAAACTTCATGACAAAATTCTCTTACTAGGGTTTATGTCTCCTTGTACAAACTTACCCGTGTATGGGTCACTTTTGATATAAATAAATTCCATCTTTTGAATCCAGATTCACTTTTACCCTATTTACATAAGCGAAACGTCCATTGGTTGTGTTTGAATGTATGTATGCCTTTGAATATGATTGATGTTTACCAGAAATGCATGAAAATGCAGTAATAGTATTTACTAAGGACGAACGAGGGAAGGATTTCAACGAAGCTTCGCCGGTTCATCTTTACAAGACAGTTACAAACCATCAGTAGGACTAATCCATTTTCACAAAGTCTAATCTCCCCTGGAATTTATATCCATCTCTTTTATCCTCATACGGATATACGGGAAATTACTTTCCAATAAGGGCACGATGAACAAAGACGGGATGTTATACTTATCCTACTATCAAACGAAAACGAAGGTTATCTATACCCTACTATCCCCAACAACGGGAGGTTATCTATACCTTGTTATCCCCAACAACGGGAGGTTATCTATACCTTGTTATCCCCAATAGACGGAGGGTTATATATTCTTCAACAACGAATCGGGATTTATTTTCCTTGGCCAGCAGTTGTTATACAAGGATATCCAGACACTTCCAGCAGTGTCATAGCATACATACATCATTTACATCATACCATAACATATATGTCTATAGTACATTACCTAAGTGCATCATGTCATACATGCATACATAAAGCATAAACTAATGTTGTTATACAGAATGCTACCTTGTTTTCAGGTTAATTATCCAACAAACAATCTTATGATCTTTGGGACTGCTTTATTGTAACCTCAGGGTTACTTTATCCTCCTGATGAGCTTCTTATTACTTTGGGACTGCTTTATTGTAACCTCAGGGTTATTTTATCCTCCTGATAGCCTCTCATGACTTCAAGACTGCTTTAGAGCTACTGATTGCTCTATCCTCCTGAAATCATCCTATTACTTCAAGACTGCTTTAGAGCTATTCATTGCTCTATCCTCATGAGGTCATATTACTACTTCAAGACTGCTTTAGAGCTATTCATTGCTCTATCCTCCTGAAGCCATCTAATTATTTCAAGACTGCTTTAGAGTTATCCATTGCTCTATCCTCCTGGAATTACATTATTATTTCAAGACTGCTTTAGAGCTATCCATTGCTCTATCCTCCTGAAATCATTACTTCAAGACTGCTTTAGAGCTATTGATTGCTCTATCCTCCTGAAGACATATCACATTATTATTTCAAGACTGCTTTAGAGCTGTTGATTGCTCTATCCTACTGAAGCCATTCTATTACTTCAAGACTGCTTTAGAGCTATTGATTGCTCTATCCTCCTGAAGCCATTATTACTTCAAGACTGCTTTAGAGCTATTGATTGCTCTATCCTCCTGAGGTCAGATTTATCACTTCAAGACTGCTTTAGGGTTATCATTATTGATTGCTCTATCCTCATGAAGACATGCTGTTACATCAGTATTACTCCAGACTCCTGACAGTTCTCATTATACTACTGAAGAACTTTCCCCTAGTGGCATCTTTAAGCCCACTCAATCATGTTCAACCAACCATCAATATCACTCCATGCACTGGTGAGTGCAAATTTTTGGGCTTTTGTGTTCAATCCCCTTCAACCTTCCAGGTTACGACTGGCAAATATACCAATCTAACCCCTCAGGTTTCAGAAAATTGAACAGGGGCAGCTGTTGCACCCCAAAATTTGCCCTCACAATACAAGACTTTGTGTTCCAAGAAGGTTCACAAGGTTCACAAAATTCACAATTGGTCAGAAGAGTTGACAATTCCCTCAGACAATGCACCTCCTAAGCAGTGCATCCAAAACTAGGGTTTTGACTTTAATCAGGCTAAATGGACTTCCAAGACTTCAAGTGAGCTTCATAACATCTTATATGTGTATAAGAACCCCCATGTCAAGTTTCAAGACTTTTCTCAAAAGTTTGCTCAGTCAGATGATCAGATAAGTCAAAAGCAGTCAATGCAGTTAAAAGGTCAAACTGAGGTCAATTGTGGTCAAACCAAAGTCAAACTTCATGATTTTTTTTTTGCCAACATCAAAGAGAGGTTGGGTGAGAAATATTATCATAATAACTGTAATACCCCAAATTTTGCCCTAAGATTTGTCGTCGCATTTCATTGCATTTAATCAATTACTAACAAATTTGTGTAGTCGTTTGACTTTTTGCAGGTAAATATCATATGGCATGCATTTTTTTTTTAAAAAGTAAAAATGGCACAATTGGTAGGAGGACATGTGTAAGGAGTTATGAGTGTGAGAGGTTGAGAGTTCGAATCTCACCTTTGTCACTTTTTTTTGTTTTTTATTATTTTTACTCTAAATTTTTCTATCTTTCATTAAAAAAATAACAAAAATAGTTTTTTATTATTATTTAATTATTATTTTCGTATTTTAATTAAATCATTTTTTAAAATATTATTTTTTTCACTTTTTTCTAAATTATTCATAAAAATATCCAAAAAATCATAAAATAAAAAATATTGAAAAAAATTTTGTTCTTTTTATAATATTTTTTATTTTAGGAATCAATAGGATTATTAGTTTTTATTTTAAGTTTATTTTAATTATTTTAAATTATTTAAATTTTATTTTTTCTTAACTAATTATTTAGTTTGGGCTTTAAAATGGGCTTTAGGGACATTATTGACAATTTGGTGTTAACCCTAATTTGTTCCCTATATATACATGTGTTGCCTTGTTGGAAAAAAGGAGAGAAGGAAAAAAACCTAAGAGGAGTGAGTGTCGTTTGCCGTTATTTAGTTTTCTTCTTCATCCATTACTATTGTTTCTTTTTCTTCATCGTTTACCGTTATTTCTTTTCCTTCATCTATTACTGTTGTTTCTTTTTCTTCATCTTTTACCGTTATTTCTTTTTCTTCATCTATTACCGTTATTTCTTTTTCTTTATCTATTACTGTTACGTTTATATATATATAATTTTTAAATTGTTAGAGTTTATATATATAAGATTTTTGATCGAATTATGTCGATACGATGTTTGCACATTTGTGTGCATGACGCGTGACATTTGTGTTAGTTCGATCTGGTTGCGATGATCGCATTTTTGTGTGAGCAATAATACTATTTTTTGCTTAATTTCTTTTTCTTTGCGATAAATTTTGTTTCGTCCGATTTAGATCTGGTTGCGATGAGCGCATTTCTGCGTTAGCAACATTGTTGGGTTATTTGGCACATTTAAAATTCATTATTGCTTTATTATTATTATTATTATTATTATTATTATTATTATTATTATTATTATTATTATTATTATTTATTATTATTATCATTATTATCATTATTATTACCATTATTATTATTATTGTTATCATTAATTTATTAAAATTTGTTATAATATAAAAATCTGTTTTTTAAAATAAATAACATTAACATCTTTTCCAAATTAATATGAAAACCTATTATTTTTAAGAAAAACTTTTTTTTAGATAAATTTAAAATAATAACTAAAATCTTTTTTTTTTAAATAATAACTAGAACCGTTATTTATTTTATTTTATTATTGTTCAATTCAAATTTCATTATCATATTGTATCTGCTCCTCTCATGTAACCTCGCGAACTTAACAATCGCTCTTTAAATTCTGCCTTTAAATTTCTGCTTGCATGGTTTAAATTATGACATTATCTCTCTGTTTGCATGATTCAATTATCTCACGCGTTTACTATTATTTCTGTCACATTGCACACATCCGAAGGTTAGGTCTAACTGTTTGGCCGCCGCGCCAATAGTCCGTAAAACTTCACACATTCAATTTCAAATCCTCAAAACTACAAACTACAAACCCTAATTTTCACAAATGCCTCGCCGCAGGCAAAATTACAATTTTACCCTTAGCATTAGGTCAAAGAGCCGCCGCGCTCATTTTAGGGTTTCCCGCCGTGGAATCCCTAATTTAACCCTAATTACAACTTAACATTTCAACGTAGAGATTTGGAGTTTCTACACTCCACGTAAGCGTGTCCTTAAGATGCGTTTATTCCCCTTGAGACCTTGACCACAGTCAAGAAGTTTTTAACCTCCCTATTGAGGGGAACTACGATTACTCTGATTCCACTCCCGTAAGGATACGTAGGCACAAGATGCGATGTCTTGCCGAGTAAACTTAGAATTAACCCCCTTTATTATTTATTATTGCTTATTTATATTTTATTTATCTTTGCTATTTAATTATTTTGCTTATTATTTTGTAATTGTTTCTTGGATGTAAAGTTGTTTAATTATTTAATTATTATTATGGTTAGTAATTAGGGAGTGTAACAACATGTATGTAATATTAAAATAAATTTAGATCACTTTTAAATAAAGATAATTAAAATAAACACGTCACACACGTAAGTCGATTTTAATCGCCGTCTCACTTCCTAAGGATATCCCTCAAGTTGCCTACGAATAATGGTTAAGTGGGGTGTATAAAGCAAGTCCCTCAAATAGAAAAATCATCAAAGTCCCTTATGGTTGCCTTTACGAATCGAGTCCCTTTCGAAAAATGATGATGGTCCCTTATATGTGCTTATTACATCCCACAATGGCCTTCAAAGTCAAATTGTCCCTCACATGTCCCTTAACATCCAAAGTAAGGACTACCTACTCCATTATAGTAGGGATAGTCTTACTAAAGGAAAGAATGAAGAATAAGAAAGACCTTTAAACATTAGGGTAGGTTACTCCTAGGGGCTTGCTCACTTCAAAACTGTTTCGCACTTAAACAAATTTTCAACAAGTTTTCAAACAAGTTCTTAACACATCCTTACATGGATTATTTATTAACTATTCTGAAAATTTTCTATTCACACACTACACTTTCAAAACAATTCAAAAGTGAGCTTAAGTACCTAAGAGCCCATGGATAACCATGGATGAAAAGGGTGCTAACACCTTCCCTTTTCATAACCTACCCCCCGGACCCAAAATATTCTCTAAGGTCTTTCCTGTTCTTTTATAACCTTTCCTTATGGATAAAATAAAAGTCGGTGGCGACTCTTGCTATCCGCAACATTGTTTAAAGTCAGTTCTCCCACCGTGTTACAGTGATATACTTCCATTCATACCTTTGCCAAATTATGGGGAAAAAAGGGAGTAGTGTGTTTGCGTGTTGACTGACTACTAACTTGTTTAGTGGTATGCTCTGATATGTGTTGACTTAACTAACTACTGATGTGTGCATGCATGATTGAGTGTGTGCTGATTGTATGGGTGCATTGGAATTTGTTTTTGAGTGTGTGTAGCAACCACTTTGGAGTTATATGCTACTATACTGACTTATAATGTTGTTGCTGCAAGTTGATATTTACTCTGATGGTGTATGTTAAGGTCTTATGCTGGAACATCTGGCCCGACATATAGCCTTCTTGGTTATCTGCTAGTGTGTTATTATTTTTCACTAGTGTGGTTGTTTGTTGCTGCTGCAACATGCTTGTTGACTTATTGGTGTTTGTGAGCATTCTATTGAACACACATCTTGTAAGTTTTGCAAGAATTGGGTTTTCCTAAAATTTTCCAATGGGGAGATTATAGTTTTTTTGATTGACTGCATTTGTAAAACACAGGGAGTGTATATGATGTTTTGGAGGTGAAGAACACATGTGGAAACAGATGTTCCAACATGTATAACATCTGACCCACGACAGCAAGCCATGATGGATATTGTTCTGTGAGTGATTTTTGATTGCTTCCAATCACATTTGTTTCTATCATTATGCAATGCATTTATGTTGATTTATTTGATTAGATTGGACTTAATTCATTCAATTTAAATTGGAGATTTAAATTTGGATATGAATCATTAAAAATCATATCTTTTGGAGATTTTTGTGGAAAAACAAGTCAAAACCAAATATTCTATTTTTTCTTAACGTGATCAGGAGAAAAGCCCATAAGAAGCATTGTTATTTAAGGAGACTCAAACATCAAATTTGAGGTGTGCAAGTTTTAAATATTCCTAGTATTAGAGTTTATATTTTTTAGTCTTTCTTTGAGTTTTTGTGTTCACCACTCTAGAGCTTTCATCATATCATAAATCATAAAGTTCGGTTATTAAGTTGAGTTGTAACTCAAAATTCTTTAAGTTGTTTATTGGGTAGATTGAATTTACTTTCTTAGGTAGAGTTCCCTCTAGACATGTGTGTGGTTTCGCCGAACTGGATTATCAATCTCTTGTGTTATTTATTGTTTTTACTTTGATTATCTGTTACTGTCAAAGTCTGTTAAAAATGGTTCAACAAGTTGGGCAAGTTGTCCTAGACATCTGATCTGACATTTCCTTTGAGGAAGGAAATTTCAATATTAATCGTCAACCTCCTTAACCACGACATCAAAGAGATCATTAAACACATTTTGTAATGTAGGAGTTTTAACCAGTCCACTAGATTCAGGCTCAAAGTTCACATTATATGTTGATTACTTTTCTTCGTTGATGCCATCTTTAGTGCATGCATCATTATCCTCTACCACCGGCTCTTTGTCCTTAGTAACATGTTTCTCGTTTTGGTTGTCATAAGAGACTTGAATATAAACCTTAGAATTTCTTGACTTAGTTTCATTTTCAAAAGCTTTAGGATCAATCCTAACTTTCTTAAAATTTTCAACGGAGTGACCAACCATATTAAAATTGGAACAAAAGTGATGTAAGTTTTCATATTCGATGCCCACACCAAAAAAGCAAACGCCTACCTCTTAACTAAGGCATTGTAAATCAATGTTTCATAAATATCCATATCTATAAGAACCCTAACAAAGTGACCAAAGGAACGATCAAACATAAGTTTGGAAGCAATTGAATTATTGTAGATGGGAGTACCCATACTTCTAGAGATTACAAATCAAATATTAAGGCGCCAATACAATTGAACCAGACCAAACAACATGATCCAGACATAAGTAGTCGTGACACTTTGCAAGTTAGGGTTCAAATATATGGTCCAATGGAAGAGTTTCAGAATACTAGGTTCTAGATTCCACACCATTGTCGACCTAACTCTTTTAACATATTCAAGCAAACAAAAAGGAAAACTCATAGAATCCTTTTCCAAGAGAATATATTCCCCAACGATCCAGGTTTTTTATAATGAAGATGATTTGTTCTTCAAGGAAACCACAATCAATGACTTTTACCCTTTTGGTAAAATGTCGCATCCGTGAAGGTTGTGTTTACATGATGTTTTGAACTGGGCCAACGCTTAGCTCACAATCGAGCAGGCCCAAACCCCATTAGATTTGAGCCCAATAGGACCCCACGGACATGCAGAAGATACGTCGGGCACAACATCTTCCCCCGTCGGGCACATGCAAACAGACGTCGGGCATGACCCTCATAGTTGTTCGACCAACCTCTTTCTCCCCCGTCGTCGGGCAGAGCCTAGCCTGCCCAGGGAGCTCTTTAAACCTCTCCCACGTTCTCTATGTGTCCCCCACGCAGGGACACGTCATCAAGTAACTACCCACGTCCTGAAGATTCGGTCTTCCACCTCCAAGATAGCACATAACAGTTATCCTAGGGCGAAGACCACGTGCTGATCTTCACGATGCCACACCATCCCTAGAAGTTACCAACGTTGGGCCTAGCAGCCCAACCCAACGCAAGGTAACCGTTGGCCCTGCGCTGGGGGCTCATTATAAATACCCTCTTCCACTAGAGGGTCAGGTAACTCAACTTTCTTACTCTTCTCTCTATACTTGTTATCACTCTGCTTGTTGCTTACTTTGGCATCAGAGTGTGTTTCAGGTACAACCCCCTCTGTCCATCAAGTCAGCAGTTTGACAGCTCAGACGCGTGGCAGCTCAGGGATCTCTCTAGTCAGGTACGATCACATGATTTGACTCCTGTGTGATATTACTCTTTAGGAATTGAAATGTCGGTCTTCTCACCCTTGTAGCAAGGTTAAGGTAGTTGAGATGTTGGAATATGACAAACATTTATGTTCATGTTCAAGACTTTAGCGAATGATTTTTTATGTTTGAAGGTGTTTTGATTCTTCGTACAGGCCTTAGAAACATCACCAAGGCACGACCAAGGGATTCAGAATGAGGCCATGGTTTGCTCACACCACTAGAGGTGGTCAGTTGACCTAGGACGACAAAGAAAAGTGACATATGAACATTGCAATAATATTCGGAGGTATGATTTCCAATTATAAAATATTTCCAATTATAGAATGATAGTAAACACACCTCTGACACTAAAAGGATGGAGGATCTATCACCAAATGGATGATATAACATACACACACAAAATCTAGCACTAAAAGAATGACAGACCTATCACCAACAAGATGATAGTAAACACACGTCCGACACCCAAAAGGATGACGGATCTATCACGAAAAGGATGATAGAGAACACAACTCAGTGACCCTTCACCAAAAGGATGAAAGTGAGGTCACAACTTACTACTACCAAAAGGATAATAGTAAGCAAAATGATATCAAAGACTGCCATTCACCAAAAGGATGATACATAGACCAAAGGTGCACAGATCGCCGACACCAAAAGGATGACTGTAAGATCAAACAACACAAGTTGCTATCACCAAAAGGATGATAGAAACTTCCCACTTGTGAGGACTACCAACACCAAAAGGATGAAGATTAGGTTGAATCAAATGGACTTATCTATCACCAAAAGGATGATAGAGAGGCAATTGACAAACAACCAAGTTTGCTGGATATATGATAAGTGAGGCTTATTTTAGGACAAAAAGACAAGACCCAAATCAATGACTATCCACTCAAAATGACCCAAGGTACAAAAGCCATCTTACAAAATATTCAAGGTACACTTTATGATCTATATATTCGACACAATCATCTTGAATTTTGAGTTGACTTAGACGTTGGAGTGTTAACCTTGCAGGTTCATCCCCGCATCATCAATTCAAGATTCCTCATCATCAACATACACCTAATTATGGTTCCTGAACATATATATATATATATATATATATATATATATATATATATATATATATATATATATATATATATATATATATATATATATATATATATATATATATATATATATATATATATATATATATATATATATATATATATATATATATATATATATATATATATATATATATATATATATATATATATATATATATATATATATATATATATATATATATATATATATATATATATATATATGCAAGCAGTTGCAGAGACTAATTTGTCTATATAGTATTATATTTTTATTATACATTTATATAGACCGACTTGACAAACCTAATAGACTTTAAAAAAACCAAAGTCTGACATGTTCATACTAATAATTTTTAAAAAGCTCGTGTTTGAAATTTTCTATGAGACGAAATAGACCGGGATTAAATTAGGTCAAGCCATAGATCCATTTCTAGTGGTATGACATATTCTCATCCCTAGGTGCTATTAACACGGACTATTGTCATAATGCCTATTTATGGTGTTCTCGTATTTTCTAATTGAGTCCAAAGTCTTATCAATCACAATAAACTTTAATAGACTTAAAAGATATTTAATAGACTATAGTTCAACTAACTTGTTATCGGTTAAGGAACATTCGACTAATCATAAACTTGCTAATTTGATTTCAATTGAAAATTTAATTATCTTTTAGTATAAACACTAGTCATTTCTTGGAGGTGACATTTTATCTTAGGTGCCTATGTTCTTTGGAGATTCTCAGGTGTCTATGATCTTTGGAGAGATGTCCTTGTTGCTTTTTATGGTGTTTTCGTTGTCTTCTCTTTAAGGGGTGATGAATATTTGGGCTTCCGAAACTCCTCCTTCTGATGGAACAAAGTTTCCCTTTTTGTCTCTAAGCAAGAATACCCTTATAAATGGTTTGTGGATGGTATCAATACGAATATCATATTAGGGTCTCAGACTTCTTTTTCGAATGACATTGAATTGGAAATTTACCTCTTAAGGATATATTTCTTAGGTTGTTTACGATATTTGTTTATTTTGAGGGAGTGTGAAAGAGGTACGTAGGTGGATAGATGAGACTCTCGTTTGGGTCATTAAATGGATTAGGCTTTTCTTCGTTCATGAGGAATTTGTTGTTGTTGTTGTTGTTATATTCCTATCGGTTATCCAATGGCATATTTTTCCTTGTATAGAGATAAGTGAATTTGAAAACTTATAAGGGATTGTACTTTCTCAGTGTCATTTGTTTACATTATCTTTTTATCCTCTGTTTACATTATCTTTTGTCTTCTTCTAATTTTTCAAGCCATCTAGACTCCTCATATAATGTGTCTCTCGCCCCACATTTAGGGTAGTTGGGGACCTTTTAAAGTGATTGTTTTTTCTTAGCAACTTCTCTTGGATAGTTTATCCTCTAAAGAGAATTCATTCAAAAGAAAGATGATTGTGGATCTTGGTCTTATCACGGGTTCTTTTTTGCGGTGTTTTCGTCGAGTCAACTTCACACATATTTATCAGTTTTAATTTAATTAGTATTGTCTGACATGATATTTTCATATGGTTGGGGTGGAAGATAGTTCTTCTTGGGACTCTAAACTTATCTTTGAGAGTTTTCTTTTTTTAGGTGACAGAGCGAGGTTTAAGGAGGTTTCTCTATGATATGCCATGTTTTGGTTTGGACTATTTAAAAGACCCGTAATGAGATTTTGTTTTTGGTTATTCAACAATAGCGAATCGAGATTTTGGCCAAATTGAGAGTATACGTTTTTTTCTTATTTTTTTCCGGTCTAATAATTTTTTCTTCTTTTATTGTAAATTTTGGTAGGTGTTGTGCCAATAGTTGTTAATTTGTATTTGCTTTGAATTTTTCATCCTTTATTATTAATATATATATTATTTTGTCTTTAAATTTTTTTCATTAAATGCATACTCAACATTTAACGAGTAAAAAATGAATAAAAAGAGAGAGAAGATTGGCGTGATAGGCTGAAAAGATTAACCATATACTAATATGTGTTAGTGTCAACAAGAGTTTTGAGGTAGTACTTGCTTTCTAATTTGACTTAGCTTTAAAGGTGATATGATGTGCAAGGTGTGAGCAAGTAACCAGTTCATTCAATTCATTATTCAAAACGTACACATGCAGTCACTACTAGACAACAACACCATCGTAATATATCACAATTCATAACTACCCTTTTGATATCATTCAACTGAATTTTGGGACCATCCATTCATTTATTTATCTTTATATGTGTCCTACTACTCTCTCGTTGTTGGTGGTCACTGCCTAAAGCCACGTGTCATTTGGGACCTTCTTCTCACAACCTTTAGTTTTTCAACGAACATGAATCTCACTAAATGACAAATAACATAAATCTAAGTGGTACTTAAATTATTAAACTAGATCTTATTTGGATAAACAACTTTGCTAGATCTTGTAAGCCTTTTCCTATGATATTTTAGAGGAATATATACTAGTTATAATATTTAGAGCTAATAATTATAAATTAAGAGAAATAAATCAATTCTCAATTTCTCTTAGTTTTGTTTAATTCATTATAGGGAAAATGATCAATATAATTAAGAGAAATAAACCCGTTCTCGATTTAACTCTAAGTTATCTAATCTATTTTAAGAAATATGATAAATATAATTAGACTGTGATATTATATCCTAATTGAGAGATATCAATATAATTAGACTTTAAGTTATCTAATCTATTTTTTTGTTTCTTGTTGTTTTACCTTGGTTTCTTTTTTAACCATGACTCTTGTGTGTTTCTTGATTATAAAGAAATCATTTATACTTTATTTCAAAGTATCTGATTCACAACAAATTGGTGTGGTGAGCGTGAAAAAGATGCCTTGAACAAAGTATGAGAATGAAAAGTTCACCGGAGTGAACGATTTCGGTCTGTGGCGCTTGAAGATGAAAGCCCTACTGGTTCAACAAGGTTGTTTGGAAGCGTTGAAGGGAGATGACAAAAGAAAAGACATGTATAATTGAGAAAACCCACAACGCAATATTGTTGAGCCTTGGTGATAAGGTTCTTCGACAAGTATCAAAGGAGACTACAACATCAGGATTATGGGTGAAACTTGAAAGTTTGTACATGATCAAATATCTGGTGAATTGACTCTGCATGAAGCAAGCTTTGTATTCATTCAACGTGAGTGAAGACAAAGTGTTGGCTGAGCAGTTGGATATGTTAAACAAGTTGATTCTTGATCTTGAGAATATTGATGTGAAGATCGATGATGAAGATCAATCACTATTGTTGTTGTGCGTTTTGCCCATAACACATACTCACTTCAAAGAAACTCTCTTGTATGGAAAGGAGCCCCTGACCTTTGAAGAAGTTCAATCAATCTTGTATTCTAAGGACTTGAACGAACGAAAGAAGCATAAATCTTCAATGTTGGGCGAAGGTTTGGTCGTTAAGGAAAAATTCTTGCGACAGGATGGTAAGTTCGACAAGAAGAAAGGTAAAAGTCAACAGAAGTATTATAGTGGCAAAACAACTGGTATTCGATGTTATCACTGTAAGAAGGAGGGTCACACAAGTTAGGTGTGTCGTGAATGCCTGAAAGATCATGGAGGTAAGTATAATGACAATGCAATTATTGTTCAAGATAACTTCAATCCATCTGATATTCTTGTGGTTTTAAGTGGCGACTCAAGAAAAGAATGGATTATGGATTTAGGTTGCACTTAGCACATGACTCTAAAGAAAGAATTGTTTGACGAGCTATGTTATCAAGATGGTGGATCGGTGTTGTTGGGAAACAACAAATCTTGCAAAGTTGTAGGTATTGGATCTGTGAGATTCAAGCTCCATGATGAGTTAATAAGGTTATTGTCTGAAGTCAGGTATGAATCTGATTTAAAAAGAAATTTGATTTCTCTTGGTGAATTCGACAGGAAGGGATATGTTTTTCAAGGAGAGAAAAGTATCCTAAGAGTCATAAAAGGGTCGAAAGAAGTCTTGAGAGGCGTGAAGAAACAAGACTTGTATACCCTTGAGGCTGAGGTTGTAAGTGGTTCGACAAATGCTGCATCCACGAAACATGTGTCGAAGACAGAATTATGGCACATGAGATTGGACCATGTCAGCGAAAGAGGCCTGGTCGAATTGGGGAAGCAGAACCTGTTAAGAGGTGACAAAGTCGGAAAGTTGGAGTTTTGTGAATCTTGTGTATTTGGTAAATCATGTAGGGTGAAGTTTAACAAAGGCAAGCAAAGAACACATGGATCCCTGGATTACATTCATACTGATCTTTGGGGGCCTGCAAGGAATCCTTCACACTCAGGTGCAAGGTATTTTCTATCCATCATGGATGACTATTCCAGAAAGCTATGTGTATTCATCTAAAAGACAAAGGATAAAACATTTGAGAATTTCAAAAGTTGTGGTCGAAACTCAAACTGATAGAAAGGTTAAGAGGTTGAGAACTGACAATGGCCTTGAGTTCTGCAACTAAGCGTTTGACAGTTACTGTGTTGAGTCTGGGATTGCAAGGCATAAGACTGTAGCAAGTACTCCTCAACAAAATAGTTTTTTTGAGAGATCCAATTGAACAATCCTTGAAAGGGTTAGATGCATGTTGGTTAATGCTGGATTGAAGAAGGTGCTTTGGGCGGAGGTTGTTTCGATAGTAACCTATATGATAAATAGATGTCCCTCGACTGCCTTAGGAATGAAGACATCTGAAGAAGTTTGGTCGGGACATCCACCTAGTCTTGATAGACTGAGAGTATTTGGCTGCATGACCTATGCTCATATTAGGTAAGACAAGGTCGAATCTAGAGCTCTGAAATGCATGTTCATGGGATACCCTGAAGGAGTAAAAGCTTATAGGCTATGGTGCCTAGATCCAAGTCACAAGAGGTGTATCACCAGTTGATATGTAGTTTTCAACGAAGCAGAGATGGCTTTCAAGAAAACTGATGATGCTGATGAAGAGCTGGAATAGGAAGAAATTCTTGTTGAGGTGGAGCATGTTGATGCTGAATTGCGTATCCCAGATGAAGTCGAAGAAGTCGCAAAAGATGTTGTCCAAGATGAGGATATTGATAATGACTAACTGCTAGCAAGAGACAGGTCGAGGAGAGTCATCAAGCCACCTCAGAGACTTGGGTATGTAGATCTTATAGCTTATGCCTTAATCTCTACAAGTGAGGTTTTAGACGAAGAACCTAAAGACTATAAGGAAGTTATGAGGAGTCAAAATAAGATTGAATGGATGAAGGCCATGGATGATGAGATGAAATCTCTTCATGATAACAACACCTGGGAATTGATCAAGAAACCTACTAGAGCCAAGTTAGTCAGCTGTAAATGGATTTTTCAAAGTTAAGGAAGGGATCGAAGGAGTGGCGTCGAAGAGATATAAGGCAAGATTGGCCACTATGGGGTTCACTCAGAAAAAAGGTGTTGACTTCAATGATGTGTTATCTCCTATTGTGAAGCATAGATCCATTCAAATGTTGCTTGCCACAGTGGCACAGTTCAATCTTGAACTAGAACAGATGGATGTGAAGACTATATTTTTGTATGGTGATCTAGATGAAACAACCCTTATAAGGCGACCTGGAAGGTATGTCAAAAAAGGGAAGGAAGATTATGTGTGCAAACTAAATAGATCTTTATATGGAATGAAACAATCTCCTCGACAGTGGAATAAGAGATTTGACAAGTTCATGGCACACATAAGTTTCATTAAAAGTCAGTCTGACCACTGTGTTTACTTCAGACTTCGACCTGGTAATTCATTTGTTATTCTGTTGCTTTATATGGATGATATTCTAATAGCAAGCAACAATGTCGAATATGTAATAGGGGTGAAGGCTAAACTCAATAAGGAGTTCGACATGAAGGATCTGGGAGCTACATTCAGGATTCTTAGGATTGACATTCAAAGATATAGAAAGTAGTCGAAATTATGCTTATCTCAAGAGGCATGCCTACGGAAGATTCTCGAAAAGTTTGGTATGTCGAATTCAAAGCCTATTATGACTCCGAAAAACCCTCAATTCAAGCTGAGTATAAATCAGTGTCCCAGTACTGATGTCAAAAGAGTTTATATGAATATCACTATATATGCTAATATAGTGGGTTCTTTGATGTACGTTATGGTCTGTACTAGACCCGACATATCATATGAAGTACGTCTTGTAAATAGTACATGGCGAATCCTGGAAAGAGTCGCTGGTAAGCATTGAAGTTATTTCTAAGGTACATAAACGAGTCTTTGAATAGAGTCTTAATTTTTGGTGGAGCCTTGGGTGAAGATAGTAAAGCAGCAATTGAAATATATGTCGACTCTGCTTATGCAGGTTGTATGGATTCTAGAAAATCTATTTCTGGATATGTATTCACTATCAATTAGTTGAAGAGCTACACTTCATAAGTTTGTTGCTTTATCAACCACTGAAGCGGAATATATCGCCCTAACTGAAGTTGTGAAGGAAGCATTGTTGCTTGAAGATTTTGCAAAGGAGTTGAAACTTCAAGGTCGAGTTATCACTATTAAATGTGATAGTCAAAGGAAAATACACATGTCGAAGAATTTAGTCTATCATGAGCGAACCAAGCACATTGATGTGAGACTGCATTTCGTCAGAGGGTAATCGAGCGTGGAGAAGTCCAAGTGCTGAAGGTTTCGACAGATCATAATGCTGCTGGTATGATCACCAAGATGTTGCTCAGTTGCAAGTTTTTCCACTGTATGCAGTTGATAAAGCTGCATGAAAAAATCTAATTTCTTGATGTTATAGAGTTAGATCCAAGGTAAAGATTTGTGAGATATTGGATCGAATTATAATATGTTGTTAGAGTAATGCGTGTTGTAGTCGAAGTTTGTTCTAACATGCATTAGTCAATATTGTTAGGTTTGTTAACATGTTGAATTGAACCTTACTTGTAAGTCCAATTGTTTAAGTTAACTTGCACCATAAGTTAGCTTGTTATGTGTAATTGTTAAAAAATCCATTAGGTTAGTGTGTTAATAACATGCTAGTCTCTCATCTTGTATAAGGAAAAATAGGAAGATAAAATCATAATTCAAGAGAGAGAGGTTATTTGTTATTCATATATATTTTTAATCTTGTTTGAAAGAAAAAGGAAAGAATATCAATTTATAACTAATTCTTGTTGTTTTTTCTTTGTTTTATTTGTTAACCCTAACCCTTGTATGTTTTTTATATATAAAAAAATCGTTTATATTTTGTTTCAAGACATCCTATACACAACACTTATTTACTAATGTTCAAATAAAATATACTCTTCAGTCAATCAGACTTCCAAAAAATATCAAACTCATACTTAAATATAAATTTATAATAAACTACAAATCAGACTTAACTTTTAAATTTTTTAAATCGGACTTGACATAATTATCTCGGTGCATCATACTATCAGTCTTAATTGCCTCTTAATAAAAAGGGTGTTGGAGAGAAGTCAATACTATGAGATGAAAAAGTGTGTGAGCCATATAATGATTGATGTTGATTTCAGTTATAATGATGTTAATTTACAGAACATCATTACTACAAGCTTTGTTGGTCCCCATTGCATACCATTCTTTATCATTGCAAAATTCTAAGCATAATAATTGAAACCAAATGAAAGGTTAGATGATGAGAAATAGAAATACAAAAAATAATTTAAATAAGCATCTTAACTCTCAACAACATTTGTTGCATAAAATATTTAAAAGGAGAGGAAACTTTATAGGTTTATTATTAGCTATTGATCTTCAAAAAGATATTTGGCTTTGTTGTTTCCACCAAACTGAATTACTATTATGTAGGAACTAATTGGACATGTCAACTAATTTTGACAATCACAAACACCTTGAAATTTATATATAAAAATAATCAATTGTCTCCACCTAAAATTAAAGTGTATATGTTCTTTTTTCTTTTGACTCTCATGCTAATTATACAACATGTCACGCAAGGTATGTTCATAATAATAATGCTCTTGACATTTGCAAATTGCACTAATAAAGTGCTAGCTTCTAGCCAGTTTTAAAGCAAATTCTTTGGTGTCAGAAGAATTATGCAGAGCCAAATTCTCTTCCATGTGAAACTTTGGTTTTGTCATAAACCAAGATCTGGTCATTGGAGAATTATTGAATATTTTTCTGATCCTTTTCTTCTACTTCAAGAATTCTAATTTCATGCTAAAGTCAAAAGGCAATTCAAAGTGTAGAGGAGTCAAAATTTTTGCGTTTGTGCAAGACTTAATAAAATAATTAGTTTTTGGGATAAATTTATATTTTTCTGGTCGGGTACTCTTAGAGCTTAATTTTCTTGTATTATTTAAGAAAACATGCAATGCTACTGCTAGATATTTAGTTACACATGAAATAAAATAGACGGCTACGAATTTCATGGAGAACTAAACCACTTAGAGTTGATCTCAATGTTTTAAAAACTGAACCGAACTGGACGGTTCAACCCGTTGGACTGGGAACCAGAGATGAATCTGGTTGGGTCAACCTTTAAAACATACAACCTTCTGAGTTTTGTCACTTTGTTATAGTTTTCTTTCAACCACACTTTATCATCATCACATTGTCTCTTTCAAACATAGTCACGATGTCCAATTCAATATTGATTGTCGTTCAAGTCAATATTGTTTGTTGTTGTCAATTAAGACTTGTTTGTCGTAGTTTAACTCAAATTCGTTTTTTTAACGAAGTATATTATATTATTAATTTTTGATATTCTATCTTATTTAGTTTAGATATTCTTAATTATTTGAACTTTATTTTAGTTATTATATTTAGTTATTTTAATTTTTGTTTGAATTAGTTTAATTTATTTTATTGTAATTCTTTAATTTGGAGAAATTATTCTTAAGTGAAGGTTGGAATGAAGTGTAGAACTACGTTATGTTATTAAATGTATTATCGATATTGTTGTATTAAATTTATATTAAATTTTTGAAATATTTATTTTGTTAAGTTGTGAACATATGATTATGTGTGACATATTTATGAAAATTAGTTTCATATTATTAATTTATTTAATAAACGGTTCGACCGTAAGTTTAACCGGTTGAACCAATTAAACTTTAAACCGCAAGTTTCACCGATTCGATCTCCGATCCGATTTTTAAAACATTATTGATCTACTGGATTCGAATTCCATCAAAATTTGAGGTTTTTATATTTTTCAGTTCAATTTCTTTTCCTTTCAATTCTTCTCTTTGAGTTTTAAATGCTTAATTCAATATTTTATAGAGTAGAGTTGATTAATTTTGATTGATGCATGTTCCTGATTTAAACCGCATTTAAGTTAGCTTATTTTTTAATTCGCTGACACTTATCGATTGATATTGTAATCGAATAGGAATCGCATTCGCAGTGAATTGGAATTATAATAATTGATGATAACTCAGAGTTGAACCAGTCGATTGACTCGTTCATCATATGCATATTTAGTTTATCTATTTTTATTTAGTTTTAAAACCTTAAAAAAAACTTTTTATTGTTTGTATCGGTTAAATTAATAAAGAGTTCCTATGATGCAACTCGAGGGTTGTTACCTTATACTATGTTTTTAACTATGTGCGACAGCGAATCAAATAGACGTTGTTGTCGGGGACTCTCTGTCGATTTTAACATATTTTAGAGTCATAGGTGTTGCATTATGACCCTTGCATTTTTTTTGGCCAACTTGCGATCTAGCATAAAAACCCATTTTTTTAGAAAATTATCTCTAAATCAAAATTTTACTGTGTCATTTTATCATTAAAAAATCAGGGATCAAAGCCCCATATTTTAAAACAAAATATGGGACACCATCCTAAAAACCCTAAATTACTTGTTTTTTCTATTTTATTTAATTTTTTTTTATTTTCATATTTTCGAAAAAAAAATTGGAGATTCTTATTTTGATTTTTAGTTATATTCTCAGATTTGTTTAATTTATTTTAATTATTTTTCTATTTTCCAATTGTTTTTCTCAATAGGAACATTTTTCGTATTTAATATTTGTTGCATTAGTGACTAATGATGCATGACTACTAGTTCTAGTTGTTCTTATTTGTTTGATTTTGATCGTGAAATATATATAACTTTTCACACACGTTGTATAGTCAATAAGGCTAGTACTAGTGCACCCATTAACGATAGTGATTCTTTCTCTCATGATTTATTTGATTCTGATTTTGAGTTTGAATATAATAACATGTTGAATAAAGAATCTTAAGAAAACTTGATTCTCCGGATGTTAATTATAATGCATTATGTATTGAATATCTTAAAGTTGTTGTGCCTATTGAATTCAAATCTGATTTAACATATTTATTGTCAAGGATTTGTGGTCTTGCAGGTGAGGACCCCCATAAGAATTTGAAATAATTTCAAGTTGTGTGCTCTACACTATTGAGGTCTCAAGGAATCATAGGGGACCACGTCAAACTGAGAACATTCTCATTCTTACTACAAGGTGTTGCAAAATATTGATTGTATTATCTTAAGCCAAATTCGGTTACAAGCTGGAATGATTTGAAGAAAGTCTTCCTAGAAATATTTTTTCCTACTTCAAGAGTTGCTTCAATAAGAAAAGAAATATGTGGTATTAGACAGGTTGACATGGAATCATTGGCCAAATATTAAGAGAGGTTCAAACAGTTAGTGTCGAGTTGTCTTCAACACCAGATTTCTGAGAAACTAATAATCTAGTACTTTTATTAAGGATTACTACCAATGGAAAAAAAAATATTTTGGATGTTGCTAGTGGAGGAGCCCTGGTTGATAAGTCTCATGCTTGACGACTTAAGGAGGAAGTCTCATTCTGGATAGATTGAGCAGGAAGTCTTGAACTTAGGGTTTAAGCAAGAAGTCTCATGCTTGAGGGCAGAGTAGGAAGTCTGGATCAGTGTGATTGAGAAGAAAGTATTAAACTGAGGGTTTAAGCAAGAAGTCTCATTCTAGTTTGATTGAGCATGAAATCTTGAGCCATTGACTTAAGCAATTGTAATCTGATTGATTATAGTTAAATGATCTTGTACTACAAGGGGAGTGGACTACTCTCAGTTGAGAGGAACCATGATATATTGTGTGTCTTTTTATTTACTTATGCATTTTTATTCCGCTGTGCAACAAACTCTGAAGTCAGACTCTAATATGATTTAGCCTCTTAGTTGGATCAGAATCTGAACTTGACATCTTAGGTTCAAAAACAGAGAGTTAAGAAAAAGGAAGTAAAATTTTTCACTACTATTACTCACTCTGTTATCAGACTCTAAACATGGTTCAGAATCTGATGTTTCAGAATTAAAAGTGAAAAGATATTTTCGGGCATACACAATTTAACCCTCCTTTTTGTGTATTTTTCTCACCTTCAAGCGTATCTTGAGTCTCGTAACTCAGAATAAGAGGAGTTCATAGGCTATAGAAAACTAATTCAAAGAGGTATCTTATGGTGAAGTAAGATAATAATTACGTGCGTGTATTCTAATTGTTAATTGACCATGAATTTTCATTCTTATGTGTGCCATGTTTAAGTCTTATGTATGCCTTGACATTGGAAAGATAATGAATTATATATTATGCTTCTATGATAACGAAACCTCGATTGGTATGATTGTATATACGTTGGCTGCATTGTGATTAATAAATAATTGAGAAGTGAACATTAGGACATGAGTCCTATGTTTTGATAATATACTTGTTTGAATCATGTTGTGAATGATGAATGATTATGAGAACACTTTTAGGACATGAGTCCAATGTTTTGATAAAATACTTGTGAAGTCTAACATGGAAAATCAAAGTAAATATGTGATAAATTTTGAAGCTCTAACGTGGCGATTATGTTGAAGGTTTGATAATAATTAATGTGAAGTCCTAATGTGGCAATTATGTTGAAGATTCGATAAGAACCAATGTGGAGCCATAATGTGCCAATCAAACTAATTGTATTATAAATCTTGTGGAAACCCTAATGTGGTAATTGAGGTAAACGTTTTTCAAATATGGTTTGGAGGTTCAGATGAGAATTGTTTTCTGATCATCATGCATCATACTATATTGGAGTAGGTATCGCCTAGAGAGAATGTGTAGTACGACGTAGCTCGCATGTACTCTTATGTATTGCATGTCTACAGAAATTTAGGATGGTGTTGTAGTACGGACGTAGCTCGCATGTACTCTTAGAAGTAGAGTTTAGAGAAGGGTGTTGTAGTGCGTACGTAGCTTACATGTCCTCCTAGACATTGGAGAGTCTACGAATGCCTAAGAGACTGTTGTAGTGCGGGACATAGTTTATATGCCCTCCTAAACTATTAAAACTCATGAAAATAAGCTCTGAGCTCAGTGATGGTACCACATGCATTGAAGTGGAGGATAAGTGCATTTCATAAGCATTCGTGTGCGTGTCGTGTAATGTGATATGCTTCTATGAAATATTGTATGATTATGTAATGTTGTGATTTATGTTTCCCTTACTTTTATTATACCATGTATTTGTTAGAATGTATTCTTCCACCTTTGTTTCTATGTTCTCCAATGTGGATCTATATGCTGAGTATTCTCAGGTTGAGACTCACGAGTAGTTGTCTTGCTGTAAGGATATTGAAGATGGTGTAAGAGACAACTTCTTTAGTTTTCTTTATGTTTATTGTTATTGAACGTATGTTAGTTGTATAAGGCTCTGAGAAAACCATGTAAAGTGAGCTCTGAGAAAGGGTTCATAGTAATGCAGAGCTCGTGGAAAGAGGTACTGACACTGGCCAAGTGTTGTTCCTACCAAAAATCAAACTCGATATTTTCCGAACCTTCGTTCCTTAACATAAACTTATTTACCACTCGAGTCCAAGTGCTCGGTCATCTCTTGGTGTATTTGATTATATAATAGTAGGAAATAAAAATTTTAATTTAACAGTTACTTAAAATTTATTATGATAACTAAAACGTAGTTAAATATAAAATTATTTATATTAAATATATTTAAATAAGATTTAAATAAATGCATGTCTGGTTTTTATTTTAGAAAAAGCAAAAATAATTTTAAAAGTTAATTTAACTTAAAGTTAATTTTTTTCTTTTTTTTCTTTTACTTTTGATTCTAAACATAGTTAAACATAAAAATAGAATTGGTTGTAACATTTAAAATTAATTTTCTTTTACTTTTGAATCTAAAGGTAATCTTTATATTAAAATTTATTATTGTTTTTGATAAATGTATTCAAACAAAAAAAAAACATTTTATCTCTAACTCACTTTTAATTAAAAATATTTTTACATAATCAATTTATTCAAATCAAATTTTTTTATCATCCACGATAAATTTGAAACTATTAAAATCAATTTTAGAGATAAATTTCTAATTATAATTTCAAATTGAAATAAATTTGAAAGACAAAATGATAGTTAAAATTCTTGAAACATATCAAAATCAATTAGTGTTTAGTATGAGTATTGCATCAAATTTTGAATACCTATTGTTAATACTCTTGTGATGAATATCGTTGCTCTTGTTGTTGCTCAACTACGATGTGATCCAAGTTCCAAAACCTTTCACATCTTTAGTTATTTATGATCATTCAAAAACTATGGAAGATGAAATAAGCATAAACTTTATTTCTTTTGAGTTGGAACATGGGCAGGAAAAAATGATGAGCTTATGAGTGCAAAAGAATAGACACGAGAGACAGCAGAAGGTGCCCACGTGATGGAGTACACTTTTTCGAGTGTGTTTCCACGACTACATTTTAAAGTAACACTCACAAGATATGCACTTATGTTATTAAAGCTCTCTTGTATATGGACACCCTTTATCATAATGTCATGTAGACTCTCCAAGGTCCATCACAAATGAATGACACGATCACATTTCTTTTCTCAATAATTACAAACACATACTCCAACCAAAATCATCTTAGTTACATAATTTCTTAATCCACCTGTGGATATTCTTAGTCATCTATCACATTTTCTTTTATGTAACATATTTTTGAGCTGTATCTCTGAATATACTTTTTTTTTTTAATTTACGCCGAATGTTTCCGAAAATACATCTACGAAAAAAGTTTCGTAGATATGTCTCCAAAATCTTATCAAAACATTTTTTTTAAAGTTCAATTTTATTGGTCGCAGATGGAAATTATCTGTTGCAGATGAATATAAAATAACATATATTCGTAAATAAAATAAAATTAAAAAAATAATATATATATATATATATATATATATATATATATATATATATATATATATATATATATATATATATATATATATATATATATATATATATATAATAACCATGTTCTTAAAAAAATCTAAAATAATCATATTTTTCAAAAAATCAAAGTAACCATGTTTCAAATAAAAAAAGCTGTACACAATAGAAGTAGCAAGAGGGTATGACGCATACATTCATTTATTGTACATAAGCGCCATGCATGATGGTGCATGCGTATAGTGACAGTTAAAAGACGTAGGTAAAAATATATTTACCGTAGGTATACCCCAAAATATTTATACCTACGACACATTTTTTTTGACATATAATTTGTTGTACAGTAAAGTGCCATAAGTATAAGTATTTTGGGACCTACGACAAATGAACTTTTACCTATGCTTTTTGACTATCACTATAGACATGCGCCATCATGCATGGCGTCTATGTACAAAAAATAAATGCACATGCCATACCATCTGGTTACTCCTCTTGTTTGTGATTTTTTTAAATATGTTTATTATGATTTTTTTAAAACATGGTTATTTAAAAAAAATCTCAATGAGTACACCCATATGGTAGATCTAAAATATATAATGCATGATATTTAATCCTACTCCGACTATTGAAAAATTGTGAAGATCGAATACTGTTCATCGTCGATTGACAATAAATGAAAGATTGAGTTCACCAAGTTTGACCTAAAGACAGGTACAAATTTAAGAGCTATTTGAAATACTTTTTTCTATTTTGAAGCAAATGTTCTGATCGAGATGGATGCAACGATTTCAAGATCAGTCAAAGATATTATGAAGATGCTACGACAGCCATCTGAATATTGAAATGTAATGTTTAATTTATGTTAATGATTATCCTATATAATGTAGCATTTTTTATGTTATCAATGCTAGTTGTATTTTTCATTCTTCAATGCCATAGTTACTGTTATATGCATTTGATTCTATTTCTGATGTATCCGGAGATGCATCTCCGTAACGTTTATGGAGACACATTTTCGGAAATAAAATAGGCAAAATTTTGATGCGTGACTCAATATTAGCATGTCTTGTTTGTGTTTGGGGTACGTCGGAAAATATATCTCTAAAATCAATGAGTATTTTAGGATTTTTACTAGGGTGTTGTAGTAATACATATGGTGCATTAAGATATCCCCTTGTCAAGAATTACAATGAAGTCGACATAAGCTCTGGTATTAATGTTTTGTGGTATTGGAAAAAATGAACTGGTTTCATGTCTAATCTCACTAAAAGGTGCATGAGTAATTGTTCCCCAAAAGGCAAAAACGTGGTGTACTTAGCAGAAGGTAAAAACAGGTTGTGGGTGCATTTTTTCAGTTACTATTTGGCCACAACTTGATGTAAATATTATAATTAGTGTTGTTTGGATTCAATTAGTCCATCATTTGGTTGGAAATAATTCAAATTAAACACTAAACATCCCTAATTGTGTGACATGACAGCATAATGGCAGAGGTTATAAAATGGTTTGTCTTTGTTGCCTTTCTATTAATGGTCATTGAAAATAAAATAAAAGCATTATTGTTAACTATCGTCTATGATTTGTCCTTTTTTTTAAAATGTGCATACGTGTAAAAATTTACATGGTATTTTTTGCTTAATTTTAATTTGAGAAATACGAACGAGAGTCCGCGGACACTGATTAAGAGATTAAAATGGCAAGTTGAACATTATTTAAGAGATTGAAAAGACATGTTTTATATATATATATATATATATATATATATATATATATATATATATATATATATATATATATATATATATATGTGTGTGTGTGTGTGTGTATTCAATGCTATGAAAAGAGAAATAATCAGATTTAAAAAAAAATTAGGCGTATTGAATGAACTGAACATAACAAATTTTTTTAATTTAAAATTCTTAACCAGTATCCTTAGGGCATTGATTAGCATGATCCTTTTTAAAAAAAATATTAGGTGTATTGAATGAACTGAACATAACAAATTTTTTTAATTTAAAATTCTTAACCAGTATCCTGAGGGTATTGATTAGCATGATCCTTTTAATTTCTATTTAACTTATTTGTTATTGTTTTTGTTTGTGTGAAATTATGTTATTTCATTCTCTATTTTATTTAATTGAAATTTATTTTATATGATTATATATTAATTATGCAAAAAAAAAGATTATATATTAATTGTATCGATCACATTTATCATATATATATATATATATATATATATATATATATATATATATATATATATATATATATATATATATATATATATATATATATATATATATATATATATATATATATATATATATATATATATATATATATATATATATATATATATATAATTTAAATTAAGATCAAAATCAATAAAAATATACATTTATATTTTAACATGTGTGTGTAATAAAAAACAGAAAAATAAATGAAAGTATGGGTTTGAACGCTAATAATGATTAAAAAACCTAGTTATTAAAAATAATATTTTAGTCACATCTTTCAAGACACTTATTTCCTTCCTTATCATAATAACATTGTCTTTCGAAACTTAATTATAGCTCTATTTAGTAAGACATTTTTTGAACTTATAGGTTATGATTTATAGCTTATAAGTTCACATAATAATAAAAGACTTGTTTGGTAAAGTCTTTTTTTATCACAAATTTATAGCTTATTTTATTAGCTTATATCTTGTTTTTCAATTGCTATTTTAAATAGTATTTTAATTTATATTTATTATTTTTTCATTCATTTTTATCCTTATTATTTTAACTAAAATCCACCATTATCCTTTATAATTTATCATAATTTAAAATAAAATAATAATTATTAAATATCTTTTATGTCATTTTATTTTATCAGCTAATTAGACTGCTAATTTTACCAAATACTTTAATTCATTTATCAACTATAAATCATCGCCTAACAATCATAAACTATAAACTATCAGCCACTAGTTATCAATTATAAACTATCAACTAACTTATGAATCAACTGTTATTTTTACTGAACAAAACCTACTCATCAAAAAAATTCTTTTTGTCAAACCATATTTAGTTTAACACTACATAGTGATAAGAGGTTTCATTCACTTCTTATCATAATAATTATGTCTTTAAAACCTAGTTATCTATAAAAGAATTTTCCTCACATCAAATTCAATTTAAAACTACTAAGTGATTTTGAAATTTTCTCTATAGCATCATTCTTATTCACACCAAATTGAAATAAGAGTGATTAGAGAGTTGAAATAAGAGTGAATAAGAGTGACTTAAGAAACGAAATCATCTTTCTCGTCATACTTAATCTATATAATAACCACAGAAATATTAACATTTTATCAGTCACCTGTTTATTCAAGATTGGTTAAAATAAGAGTCATTTGGAAGTTGAAATTTCTTCCATCAAAAGTTTTAATCAATTTTTTCTAAATCTTTCTTTATTATTATAACCTTGACTTATAAATTATACTTATTGATAAAGGGTATTCTCATCACACCAAATCTTATTATAAACTACTAAGTGATTAAAATTTTCTCCATTACACCGCACTTTATTGAAATAAAAGTCATAGTTATAATTTTTTTTTGTTGAAGATTCTCTACGACATAAAAAAAAATAATACTCAAAATGATTGTTTTTAAAGTTTTTTTTAAAAATAACAATTATTTTTAAATAAAATATGAGATGACATTTATTTTAAAATATTTTTTTTTTAATAAAGAAACAATAACTTTGAAAGGGAGGTATGTTTTTAAAGTCCATAATAGTATTTTTATAAATTTAAATTTTACTTGTTTGTTTTTCAAATATTTGAAGACACAAAACAATTTTTTAAACTCACATAATCAATGTTGTTTAATACTATTATTTTCATTTGGTTATTAAATCATAATTTAATTTTTATTGAAATAATATTAATTTAAAAACAGTAAAGTATAAGATTTTATTTATCAAATAAAAGTTTTATATCTTTTGATGACCTTGGCTTTTTTTTCTTTCTTTTTTGATTAGCTGAGCTTCGCTTTAGGATGACCATGGTTTAATAATTAATATATTATAATATTAATCAAGTATTAAATTAGTAAAATTCATTTTTAATAATAAATTACTATACCTAATAATAACTTGTATTATATTTGCTTCTATATTGATCGGACCTGATCAGGAGGGATCACGGGCTGGCCACACTCCGCTGGACGGTTATCCGTTCGCCGGGGTGAGAAAGAGGAGGGGGTGTACCTGCAAGGCACTCCGATGCCAAAGTCAGAATTTGGGCAGAGTGAGAGCAAGAACAGAAAGTTAGAAGAGGTGAATTACCTGGCCCTCTTGGGGAAGAGGGTATTTATAGAGAGACCCCAGCGCTGGGCCAACGGTCATTCGAGGTGGGCTGGATGACCAGGCCCAACCCTAATGACTGCTAGGGCTTACGTGGCGTAGTGAAGACCAGGACGTGGTCTTCGCCCTAGTTCAACCGCTCCTAGATCTCCGGAGAGTGGGTTTGACCTGCTCTTTCGGAGGTGGGCAGTTGGCCGGTGACGTGTCCCCGCGGAGGGGAGCACGTGGAGAACGTGCGCCGAGCACGTTATTCTCCCCGCGGAGGGGAGGTTCTGCCCTGACGGGATGGGCACAGGTTCTGCCCGACAGGATGGGCACAGGTTCTGCCCGTCAGGATGGGCACCTGCCTGACGGGAGGAGGTTCTGCCCTGACGGGATGGGCACAGGTTCTGCCTGACAGGATGGGCACAGGTTCTGCTCGTCAGGATGGGCACCTGCCTGACGGGAGGAGGTTCTGCCCTGACGGGCTGGGCACAGGTTCTGCTCGTCAGGATGGGCACAGGTTCTGCTCGTCAGGATGGGCACCTGCCTGACGGGAGGAGGTTCTGCCCTGACGGGCTGGGCACAGGTTCTGCCCGACAGGATGGGCACAGGTTCTGCTCGTCAGGATGGGTACCTGCCTGACGGGAGGAGGTTCTGCCCTGACGGGATGGGCACAGGTTCTGCCCGACAGGATGGGCACAGGTTCTGCTCGTCAGGATGGGCACCTGCCTGACGGGAGGAGGTTCTGCCCATGGGTCCCTGCTCATCAGTGTGGTCCAATTGGGCCCAACCTCAGTGGGATTTTGGGCCTTCTCGATTGTGGGCTAAGCCTCGGCCCAGTCCAGAACATATATCCTATCACAATTATAAATTATGACTAGAAATAGAGAGTCAAGAAACTAATGTGAATTGGTATGTTTTAATTTACACATATGCCACCGGTTGAAGCGCGAAGAAGGTTTATATAGAAACTTATTTTAACATAAAATAAAATACCTTATGTGGCATGAGAAATATAAAATGACTCCAAGCTTTGAGAAATAACTGAGATAACGGAAATTTTGATCTGCGAAAACCCTAACCAATTCCAGTGAGTTTGCGACTCCACTAATGGCGCTACTTCTTAGTTCTCGCCACTGCTTCTGATTTCTCTCAACTTTTCCGGCATTTTTCTGCATTCTTCCCACGTCTTCTGCGTTCCTGCGATTTCTCTGATTGCTGAGTTTTGTTCACGCGATTACTGAGTTTTCTTTACGCGATTGCTGAGTTTTGTTCACGCGATTGTTGAAGGTACATTGTAATATTGTGATTCCCTGGGTCATGCAATCGTGTTATTCGGTTCTAATATTGCGATTTCTTATAATTGTGTTTTCATGCAATCCATATGATTCGTACCTTCATATAGTCGTGTTGTTTTGTTGATTTCGTCCATGTATTGCCTATGCTAGGGTTAAAGAAGTAAAGAATTTGAACGTAAAAGTAAATTTGAAAAGATGATGGATATGGATGAGGCTCAAGAGTATGATCCGGAAATGATGAATGAAGACGATAACGATGAAGAAGAAATCACTCAGGAAGATGCATGGGCGGTTATTTCAGCGTACTTCGAAAGTAAGGGTCTGGTTCGTCAGCAGCTGGATTCCTTCGACGAGTTCATCCAGAACACAATGCAGGAAATTGTTGATGAATCCGCTGATATTGAGATTCGACCTGAGTCACAGCATAATCCGGGTCATCAATCGGATTTCGCGGAGGTAATACTCATTGTTGTTGTTGTTTTTAGCTTACGCAGAGTGTACATAAATTTGATGTTGTTGTTAATTTGGTTTTTGTTTTGTTTGCAGACGATTTATAAGATAAGTTTTGTTAATTTGGTTTTTGTTTTGTTTGCAGACGACTTACAAGATAAGTTTTGGCCAGATTTACTTGAGTAAACCGATGATGACAGAATCTGACGGAGGAACTGCTACCTTGTTTCCTAAGGCAGCTAGGTTAAGAAACCTTACTTACTCAGCCCCTTTGTATGTTGATGTTTCTAAGAGGGTTATTAAGAAAGGACATGATGGTGATGAACTTACTGAGGCTCAAGATTTCACCAAAGTTTTCATTGGCAAGGTGCCCCTTCTTCCTCTTAATTCTAGTCTTTTACATGATAAAAAAGGGGTGTTTGGAAGAGTTTATAACTAATTTTGTTACTAAAATATAAATTACATGTTCTTTAAGAATTCATTTTCAGTTTAATCCAATTCCAATTATAAGCTTAAACTTCCATCTACTTAGGCCCTTCTCCCACTACGTTTTTTTGTTGTTTGTGGCATTCTCTCTTATTTACATCTTCAAGATAGTCAATGGATAGAGCTGTTGATGCATTCTTCCTTATACTGGAATAACATTTTAATCAAGTAATTTTAATGATTATAGACTGATATGTAGACAGTTATAAGTAGATTGCTCTTATTTTGTTGTTTTGTCATGGTGTAAATAAGATTATAATTTATCTATGACATAAATGGATGGCGAATATAAATGAATTGGGCAGTTACTTAACTTATGATTTTGTTGTTGTTAGGTTCCTATAATGCTTCGGTCTAGTTATTGCACGTTATTTCAAAATTCGGAGAAGGATTTGACTGAACTTGGAGAGTGTCCCTATGATCAAGGCGGATATTTCATTGTTAATGGCAGTGAGAAGGTTCTCATTGCTCAAGAGAAGATGAGCACCAATCATGTCTACGTCTTCAAGAAAAGGCAGCCTAATAAGTATTCTTATGTGGCCGAAGTTCGGTCCATGGCAGAGTCCCAGAACAGACCACCCAGCACTATGTTTGTACGCATGCTCGCTCGAACTAGTTCCAAAGGGGTAAATGCAAATTGTTGTATATTTATGTCCGTTTTCTGCAGTTTATGATATGTGATCAGGCTAGTTTTGCAGATGTTTTGATGTCTTGTGCATTGTTGAAGTTTATGCTTTTCGTCCTACCAGGGTTCTTCAGGGCAATACATACGAGCTACTCTTCCATATGTTCGAACCGAAATTCCTATTATTATTGTGTTTCGGGCATTGGGATTTGTCGCTGACAAGGATATACTTGAACATATATGCTATGACTTCTCGGATACTCAAATGATGGAGTTGCTTCGTCCTTCCCTGGAAGAAGCATTTGTAATACAGAATCAACAGGTTGGTTCCACTGTTGTTATAGATTATTATTTGCTTTTAAGTAAAATGATCATTGCTTCTCTAGCTTTTGAATTAATTTCGAGGGAGATCATTGTACAATCCAGATTTATTTTCGGGGGCTGGAGTAGTAATATGATTTTGCAGTAGCATTTTTACCTTTCTTTAAGTTTAGATGATTCAAAACTGTTTTTTAGCGAAATATTGCATTGTTTGGCACAAAATTTGAATGACACGTCATGTATTTTGTATAGGATGATTTTATTTCACTTTCTTATATATTCATTTCACTCCAGGTTGCACTTGATTACATTGGGAAAAGAGGAGCGAATGTTGGTGTAACCAAGGAAAAAAGAATAAAGTGAGTTGAGCTGTTTCTCTGTAAAGCCTGAGAATGATTTGTTTCCACAGATTATTAAACAACTGTCACACTTGTATCCTAATCCGCAGGCATGCTAAGGACATCCTTCAAAGGGAGATGCTTCCACATGTTGGTGTTGGAGAGTATTGCGAGACCAAAAAAGCTTACTATTTTGGGTAAGTTAGTTACTTGTTTGATCTTGTTACTTTCACCGAATATTTATTATGTTTATCATTGCCTCACAGATATATCATTCACCGGCTTCTACTGTGTGCACTTGACCGGAGGGCTGAAGATGATCGAGATCACTATGGAAATAAAAGGCTGGACCTGGCAGGTTCTTTGCTTGGTGGTCTCTTTAGAAATGTCTGTTTCTCAAATAATTGATATGATTCCACTTTATTGGTCTTGTTATTTGGTATTTTTTATTCAGTAATTCCCAGTTCCTAAATTTGTAATGCAGCTATTCAAAAAGTTAACTAGAGATGTCAGGGGTTATGTACAGAAGGTCTGTTCTACTATTTGGCACATTTGTTGCAATATTTATTTTGCATTGCCTATATCCTTCTACCTCATGAATGGTGCAGTGTGTTGATAATGGGAAGGATGTTAACCTGCAATTTGCTATTAAAGCCAAAACCATCACGGGTGGACTTAAATACTCACTTGCTACTGGCAATTGGGGGCAAGCAAATGCTGCGGGTACTAGGGCTGGAGTGTCACAGGTATTATTATGAATTATTTTTATGCTTCTACAGTCGTGCTCCTTGTCTTCTAAATAAGAAATGTGATATTGACACTTAACCTTTTCTTTCTATGCTTCAGGTGCTAAATCGCTTAACTTATGCATCCACTTTATCTCACTTGCGAAGATTAAATTCTCCCATAGGACGTGAAGGTAATTGCTTGGCTTAGGCTATTAAAACATGACCCAACCTTCAACCTTTTCATCCCCTTTGTGCATTATTTGCCTAAATTAATAAAAATCAATGCAATATGGTAACATGTTCTCAATTATTTATTTAGGAGTTTAGATTTAGAGTTGGCACTGTTGTTGTTTTTTTTAATAAATAATGTTTGTCGAAGCTGTATTTTTTTTTTTTGTTTTTCTTCTCCCTTTATTTCAGGGAAGTTGGCCAAACCAAGACAGCTGCATAATTCACAATGGGGAATGATGTGTCCGGCAGAAACACCCGAAGGACAAGTTAGTATTTTTCTTTTCAAGTTTCCTACATTACTACTTGTTATTAGGAATTCATCTATGTGGTATTTATGGGTGTGATTGGGCTATTGTTCAGGCTTGCGGACTGGTGAAGAATCTGGCCTTGATGGTCTACATAACTGTTGGTTCATCAGCATATCCAATTCTGGAGTTTTTAGAAGAATGGGGTACAGAAAATTTTGAGGTGCTTGGGATTTCCTGCATAAAATTATTTTGTTTCATTATTTGTATTGTCTGTGTATAAATTTGTTTATTTTGCCATGTAGGAAATTTCTCCTGCGGTGATTCCCCAAGCTACAAAAATTTTCGTAAATGGTTCCTGGATGGGCATTCACCGTGACCCTGATATGTTGGTCAAAACACTGAGAAAGCTGAGACGTCGGGTAACTGTTCATTTTACTTTTCTGATTTCGTCTACAGTCCAAAAGGTGTTTGAATTTGTTGGCAAATAGAAGCCCTCTCAAAAATGAAAATATCAAAATGTAGTACATGTAATCTCATTGGAACATGATATTGCAATTTTGTATATATCCCTTCTTATAGGAGAATGATATGTGATCAGTATACAAATACTATTTGTATGCCTTAGAGGCATTGGTTAAGGATTAAAATTGAATTTATTTATTGGAAAATACAGTTTGTTAAAAGTTAATTGCATAAATGAAGCATTTTTTTAAAAGTAGTTTGTGTTTCTTGATTCATACTTTCTGTTTCTTGACCTCTTGACAAAGGCCTTTAACAAGGACCTTATTAGAATATTCTCTTGGGTGAGATATTTGGAAAAAAATCTTGCATGGATAGACTATTATTACAAGATAAATGGCAATGAGATCTTGTAACCATAACGAAAGAAGAAATCATCACCCGTTATTTTTCTCCTGGTTCTAAAAATTAAATAACAACAAGGTCATCTTATTTAAATCAGTCACACCCATTTTTTATAGAAGTATCTATCATATTACATCTTTTAGAGGGAAACTGTAATATCGGCCAAATTTTGAAATAGTTGCTATATTGATTGCATCTTATTGAGCCACCCCATTCAATATCTATTGACTTTATTTTGGGAGTTGATTGTTTGAAATTATTTATTTGTTTGGTCACAGTCTGTGTTAATTGTAGCTCAGTGCTGATGGCTTTCATATCGTGCAGGTTGATGTTAATACTGAAGTTGGGGTTGTTAGAGATATCCGTCTCAAAGAACTGCGCATATATACAGATTATGGTCGCTGCAGTCGTCCTTTATTCATTGTGGATAAACAAAGGCTTCTCATAAAGAAGAAGGACATCCTTTTTTTGCAACAAAGGGTGAGTAGAAAGTAGTAACTGTAGTGCATCGGAGGAATCATTGTTGTCTCATTAGTTAATTAAATTGTTTTTACATTTCTTCAGGAATCCCCTGACGAAGGCGGATGGAATGATCTTGTGTCCAAGGGATTTGTAGAATATATTGACACCGAAGAGGAAGAGACTACTATGATTTCTATGGCCATTAATGTCAGTACTATAATTCTAAATTTGCAAAAGTGTATACCCTTTATGAATACATAAATGCAAATGATGAATATGTACAGCCATTAAAAATATGATTATTTGATAAATATAACAGGATCTTGTACAAGCAAGGCTCAATTCAGATGAAGCATATTCTGATACTTACACTCACTGTGAAATCCATCCATCACTGATTTTGGGTGTATGTGCTTCCATCATACCATTTCCTGATCATAATCAGGTAAGTATTGGTATTTTACTTTGTACTTAGTTTGATTAGTATATGGGATTAATCTTACATTTTGTGGTGCAATCAGTCCCCTCGTAATACGTACCAGTCTGCAATGGGAAAACAAGCAATGGGAATATATGTTACCAACTATCAGTTTCGAATGGTAATGTTCACTTGTTTAAATGATTAAAAGTGTGCCTATTCTTCTAGTGTGCTATACTTGATACTTTTGCTTCATTTCTTAGGATACCTTGGCCTATGTATTGTATTATCCTCAAAAGCCACTAGTCACTACAAGAGCCATGGAGCATCTTCATTTTCGTCAACTCCCTGCTGGAATTGTAAATTTGAGCCTCCTTTATGTATATACGATTGTGATTATGTTGATATGGTAAATATTTGTTCTAATATAATTTACCTCTTCTGCCTTAGAATGCCATTGTGGCCATTTCATGTTATTCTGGTTATAATCAAGAAGATTCTGTCATCATGAACCAATCATCAATAGACCGTGGCTTCTTTCGGTCTCTGTTTTTCCGTTCATACAGGTGTGTTTGTGGCCCAAATTAATATAAAATTTTCTCCTTTTTATTGATGTGCTTGTGATTTTTGCATGATATGTTGCATTTTAAAACTTCTACAGAGACGAAGAGAAGAAAATGGGAACCCTTGTCAAAGAAGATTTTGGTCGGCCGGATAGAGCTAGCACCATGGTGAAAATTTTTGCTCTTTATATAAGTTAGTTTGCTATTTGATAGGTTATAACCAAGTTTTGTTTTACAGGGTATGAGGCATGGTTCTTATGATAAGTTGGATGATGATGGTCTTGCTCCAGCTGTAAGCATAAGTTTTGGCAACATCCTAAATAACATGCCTGATAGTGAAATTATATACTAAATGTAGAAATTTATTACTATGAAACAGGGCACAAGAGTGTCTGGTGAGGATGTTATTATTGGAAAGACCACTCCTATATCTCAGGAGGAGGCTCAAGGACAATCTGCCCGCTACTCAAGACGTGATCACAGCATAAGCTTACGCCATAGTGAAAATGGAATTGTTGATCAAGTAAGTTTTTGCTATATATTTACTTTCATGTGTTACAGATTGAGATTGAGCCTATATTATGAGACCGTAATAAAAGGGAAGATTTTTAGTTATTAAGAGTTATTTTATGAAAACAAAAAGACTACATCTGAAATGAAGAACATATTAATATACAAAAATATTGAATTCCTGGCATTACTTTTGCTGCTGGATTTATGTATTTCCTATTCTGTAGGTTCTATTGACAACAAATGCTGATGGACTGAGATTCGTGAAAGTAAGGGTGAGATCTGTTCGAATACCACAGATTGGTGACAAATTCAGTAGTAGACATGGTCAGAAGGGGACAGTTGGTATGACTTATACACAAGAAGACATGCCCTGGACTGTGGAAGGCATCACTCCTGATATTATTGTCAATCCACATGCTATACCTTCCCGAATGACAATTGGTCAGCTTATTGAGTGTATCATGGGTAAGGTTGCAGCACACATGGGAAAAGAAGGGGATGCTACTCCCTTTACCGATGTTACAGTAAGTAGGCATTCTTTCGCAATTTTTTGTTTTTTTAACATCAAATACTTGTTAGAAATTGGAAAACTGCTTGCATAAGTAAGCTACTTTCAGCTGCTTCTATTGGATCTTGTAAGTCATTATCATTTACCCTTCCACTGGCCGACAATATGTGCTATAGGTTCTAGCAGTAGACACAAGGAGTTTGGTACATGTATAAAACACCATAGACGCAGAGCTTAACAATGTGCCATTCAGCATTCAACTATGAACCCTAAATTAATTTATGAGACATCACAGGGAAAGTGTCTAATAATGATGTATAGATTCTATCATTTTTAAAAGGCTTTAGTCAAAATGATTCCTCTATTTGCCCATTTTGAAAATCATTGTAGAAATCTTGCTTCATAGATTAAGTTCAAGGTGGCTTTTTTGCCTGTTTAAAATTCTGATGATATTTTACTACTGTAATGCAGGTGGACAATATCAGCAAAGCTCTACACAAATGTGGATACCAAATGCGAGGTTTTGAGACAATGTACAATGGTCATACAGGGAGGCGTCTCAGTGCAATGATTTTCCTTGGCCCTACCTATTACCAAAGATTGAAGCATATGGTGGATGACAAGATTCATTCTCGTGGACGAGGTCCCGTGCAGATTCTTACAAGGCAACCTGCTGAGGGGCGCTCACGAGATGGAGGTCTTCGATTTGGAGAGATGGAACGTGATTGCATGATAGCCCATGGAGCTGCTCACTTCCTAAAGGAAAGATTGTTTGATCAAAGTGATGCATATAGGGTCCATGTGTGCGAATGCTGTGGGATCATAGCTATTGCAAATCTGAAGAAGACTTCTTTTGAATGCAAGGGCTGCAAGAACAAAACCGACATTGTTCAGGTGAATGATCATATGTCTTCTCTGGCACTATAATCCATATTGAAGTCCAAGGTGTTTTCTGCTTGCGCTGAATTCTAGTTTCTCATTTTGGCTTTTGGTTGTCTATGCAGGTTTACATTCCTTATGCTTGTAAGCTGCTCTTCCAAGAGCTAATGGCTATGGCCATAGCTCCAAGAATGCTTACTAAAGAGGTCAAATCTATAAAAGACCAAAAGAAGAAAGGCGCGTGATGAGCAAGTTTGAGAAAGGGACATAATTTGTCTTTTTTCTTTTCCTTAAAATGGAAAACTTCATAACCGCCTAAATCCCCCCAACACAGAGAATAAAAAACAAAATAATTGAGAATGTAAATCTTTTAAATACTCACCTAGAAGTAGAAGAAAATGAAAGCCAAGAGTAGTGCTGTCTAGATATGCACAGCTTAAACTAACATTGGAGTTGTTTCTTTCACTTTCTATTATTACCAATTTGATTAATTGTTGCTGACCCTTACCATGACAACAAACAATCATTGCTACACTTTTTTTTGGTTGCATTGTGTGACATTTTCTCTGTTTTGAAACCTCCATAAATTATGACCTGCTCATCATTTTCTTAAAGAACATTATAACCATGACTTGCTTACTTCCTTTTAATTTTAAGTAAAATATTTTTTTTTCCGTATCTTAATCTTGGGGTTTAATTTGGTGTCTTAATTTTAAAAAGGTCATATTGGTCTCTTAATTTTTCAAAACGTTTCATATTAATCATTTTTATCCATATTCATATGATATCTTTTTAATTCAAAATCTAATTAGGGACGGCCCGACACTACATGAGATGTAAAACGAATTTTGAATTGAGGCTTTTTATATTCTAATAAAAATGCGAATTTCAAATTGAGGCCTTTTATATTTTAATAAAAAAAACTTAAATTATTATAATATTTATTAAAAATTTACTTTTCTAGCTTTTTGAGTTGCAAATTCATTTATTAAACTATTATAATCAATTTCAGTTAACATTTCTTTTTCAATCGATAATAAAGTTAATTCATTTAATCTTTATTGAGACATTGTTGATCTTAGATAAGATTTTATTAATTTTAATTTTAAAAAACTTCTTTCTTTCTGCTGAAACAGTTACAGAAATCATTAACAATATTCTATAAGCAACAAATGCGTTTGGGAATGAGTTCAGTCTTATTATATAATTAAGTATATTAATTGGTGTATCATTTTTGACACCTATGATTTCTCTTAATATTTTTAATTCTGAAAATAAATCTAATCCATCAATATCAGAGTTGTCGTTATGTTTTAACGAATATTCAAGGTTAAAACAATATTCTTTTAAATTTTCAATTTTCAATGACCTTAATTTCTCAATAATAAATAGAAAGCCAAAAAGATCTTGATATATTTTAAATTGTTCAAATCTACTTCAAAATGATATAATTGCATGATCTAATATGTACAAAAAATAATCAGATTTAAATGATTTTTTCAGGAGTTTTTAAAACTTCATTGTCAATAATCTCATCAAATTGTTTCTTTCTACGAATAATACGTTTTTCGCGAAACTTAAACTCTATATCCATTTCGATAGCAATTTCTTTAGCAGAAATTATGGCATTTTTAAAACCATCTTCCCTGTATTTTTCAAAAAAAGAAACAAGTCATTTCAATTGCTCTATAGCAACATCTATGTCCATATCCTTTGATTGAAAGTGTTTACTAATTGAGTTTACTGCGAACAATATTTTATACCAAATAGTCATGTCTAACAAATATTCAAAATTTTCAAGCTCGTAAGTTGTCAAACATTCAACTTCACTTTTTATCTTAGGATCATCATTTACTTCACCTAATTTCAATAAAGCATCTCTTATTTGTGAAATTTGGAATCTTATAGCATTTACACTTTCAATGCGACTTTCTCAACATGTTTGTGACAATGATTTCAAAATAAGATTAGATATATGGTCTAATAGAATTTTCCATCTTTTAGTAGATGAAGAAAATATTGTATAAATATGTTGCACCACTTCAATAATTTGTCATATCACAAAATACCAAGTTTAGATTATGACAATCCCATGGTGTATAAAATTATCTAAGATTAGCATCTAAAATTATTTTTTGAACACCTTGATGTTTCCTTTTATATTAGAACCATTATCATAACTTTGTCCTCTTAAGTTATTAATATCAAGACCAAGTATATTTAGTTCATTCATAATAGCATCAAAAAGACATTTTCTAATTGTATCATCTACTACTAAAAATTCTAAAAAATACTCAACTACTTGTATTGGGGTTGAAGAAAAATCTACACATCGTAATACAATAGACATTTGTTCTTGATGACGTATATCAGGAGTACAATCAAGTATGATTGAAAAATATTGAGTCCATAACTTTTTTTAATAATTTTTGTTTTAATTTCATCTGCTAGCAAATCTATTAATTCATTTGTATTCTATGTCCAAGATAATAGTTATGAATTTCATCATTTTTTATTCGACGAATGTGCTCTTGCATTAGAGGATCAAATTATGAAATTATTTCAATTAGACCTAAAAATTTCCATTATTTTCTTTGTAAATCTTTTCATTTGTTCCGCGAAATACTAAGTTATTTTTTGATTCTAAGTAATGATTCTAAGTAATAAGTTTCTCCAGTGTTCTCTTTCTCTATTAATTCTTTTTTAATGTATTTGTCAATTATTTTATATTTTAATAATCTCATTTTCTAAATCAATCCATGAACTCATATTAACAATATGCTCATTAATCATCTCATGACTCTTTATCTTAGCACTAATATTTCTCTCATCATTACTACCTTCATGTGTTAATTTACTTGTACTAAGAAGAGTATTAAATAATTTACAACAACAGCAAAACACTTTATCCAAATTTTGAGAATAAACCAACCATCTTCTTTCACGCTTTTCTCCATTGAAAAATTGTTGTATGTAAAGTGATGAAGAAAAGTGTCTTGCATATGCATCCTTAGGAAAATCTATATTCGTAATTTTTATAGGACCGTTCTCTACTAATAAATCTCTCAAATTTGTGTCAATAGTTATCCATTGACTTGGTCATATATATTTTTATGAAATTATTCTTCTAATACTTCTTCTCTATCTTCATTATGAGTATCAAAATCGATACAATCTTGTCTATTAATCGATACTATAGTTTCATTTTCACCAGCTATTCCTTCTCTATTTTCATTAGCATCTATATTGTTAACTTATTCATCAACTACCTATTTTCGATTTTCATTTTCATCATGATTTACATTTTCATTAGCATTTACATTATTAACTTGTTCGTTCATTGGGCAATCACCGATATTTTCATTTTTACTTTTTTTGTTTGTCTTAACAAATTTGTCTAAAGCCCATTTTCGAGTTGACATTTCTATTTTTCAAGACAAGTAAACAATTTAATTAAATTTCGAAAGTAAGAAACTAAAGTAAACAACTAAAATAAAACAAATAGAATAAAAGATGTTTGCCGATAAAATTAGACAAGAGAATAAACAAATAGATACAAACAAGAAAACAATCAAACAATCAAATAATAACAAAAAAAATATAAATTAAGCAAATAGTAACAAAAAAAATCCATCACTATGGTACATTTTGAAGCAACAATGAGATTGGGCCTTAAGAAAACCCTAAGTGTATGACTTTAAGTTAAAGGTATATCCTTGACTTTGGTACCAATGATACATTCAACTTGGTTTCATCAACCTCCATTGACTTATCTTGCTTTTAATTTTAATGAATCAATCCATGGGAAAATATATCCACATATGAACAGTTGAATTAATGTCACTTTGATCATGATGAATTTAAACTTCACACAAGACATCTTGACTTTGAATTCACATTGCCTGAGAAATAACCCACTAATGCAAATGACTTGAAACAAACTCTTGATGGTTTGACCAAGATGAGGTCAAACTTCCATATGATTCTGATCATGAATGAATAACCACACTTGCTCTGGAATCCATGCCCTTGCCATTAATCTTCCTGCAAAATTCTAAACACACAAAGAAAAGGAAACAAACAAACTGCAACATATTTTTGGTATTTTAGTTAGAGGTTAGTAAATATAAACAAACATAAAGCAAGTAAGAAACACACAGATGCTTGATGATCTCCCTCAGAAGCAAAACCATAGAGGAGGACAGGAGAACCATGTTTGTGATCTTGTTGCATTGTGAAGATGCAAATGAAGTGGGATCTTAGGGGTAAAAATTAGAGTATAACACAAGTGTAGCTCGACAGAAACAAGGATGTGTCGAAATTAGCTTAGTGTGTGTGTGTGTCGAGTTGTGTTAGATGTCAAAGGGTCAAAGCAGATTGTTTGACACAAGATTTGGACTTAGACCAAAATATAAATTTTGGACTTTTGTAATTTTGGATTTTACCTTGGGGAGCAAGGTAACTCAATTATAAATAGAGGGAGTAACCTCTGTTTTGAGTAAGAAGAATAGATAATAACATTGTAACACACAACAGAAGTTCATAAATCATTTTCCTCTTCCATTATTCTATTAAACCTAATCTTCTTTCTTTCTTCTTCCATTAACAATTGTTGTGCATAATCATTCTTGTAATTAATGTGTGATTGTTGTTGGAAATTCACCTCACACCCTATGAAGAATTCCCTTCAATCTTGATCTCAAGATTGATGAACAAACCCACAATATGATAATGATGGTAATAACAAGTAATTATCAAGAACAACAAAAGAGAAGAAGAATAACAAACAAGAAAGAGAAGGATGAGAGAAGAAGTATTTGGAGAGAATGTGTTACCCACAACTGTGAGATTTCTTATTGAACTTCACTTGCTAACTGTAACTATGAAATCTGTTCTGTTGTGATGTAGAATACAAAGCAAGACACCCTATTTATAGTTTTAGGTTTACACTAGCCCAAAACATAAAAGGCCCAAAATTATCTAAATCAAATATAATCATATGATATCAAATCTAATCATATGATATCAAATCATATCATATCAAATTAATCATATGATATCAAATCTAATCATATGATATCAAATCTAATCATATCAAATCACAATGAATTATATTTAACACACCACCTAATTCATTGTGTCTAAATTGTCTACATTCATTATGGCCCTTAGTCTTCTGAAGGCTTCGACCTGCACTCCCTTCGTCATGATATCTGCAATTTGATTCTCAGTTCTGCAGTGTTCCAACTTCATCTTCCCTTCTGCTACCCGCTCTCGAAGATAATGAAACCTCATTTCGATGTGCTTGCTTTGACCATGAGCTATTGGATTCTTCGCCAAGTTGATAGCTGACATGCTGTCTATCTTCATGGTAATTGCTCCATGATTCTTCCCTGTGATTTCTTCGACCAAGTTCACCATCCAAGTTGCTTGACATGCACAAAGAGAAGCAGCTATATATTCTGCTTCGCATGATGACAATGCCACTACTGGTTCCTTTCTCGAATTCCAAGCAACTGGTGCACCACCTAACATAAACATATAACCAGCTGTGGATTTTCGATCCTCAGCATCACTACACCAACTGGAGTCTGTATATCCCACTAACTTGCATTCTTTTCCTTCATCAGCTGCTGGAAACAAAATACCATAGTTGAGAGTTCCTTTCAGATACCTCAGTATCCTCTTCGCCGCTGCTAGGTGTGATACCTTTGGCTTCTGCATGAATCTACTTACCATACCAACACTGTATGCTAAGTCAGGCCTTGTGTGACAAAGGTATCTAAGTGACCCAATAAGTCTTCTGTATTGGGTTGGGTCGACATCATCTTCATCTGAATCCTTCGACAGTTGCAATCTGGGCTCAGCTGCATTGACTGGTTCGATGGACTCCAACTCTTCAATCATTGCTTTCATCCACTTCGAATCTTTCAATGCCTCAGCTGCATTGACTGGTTCGACATCTGCGTAGAAAGCATAATGTACCAACTCACCCTCTTCATCGACTACATCATTTGATGTAATTACACATTCTTACAACCTTGCAGGCATGTGTCTTATTCGTCGAGGTTTGCTTGAACCTGCTTCATCTGCAACTGGTTCCTGTCGAACTTCTATTTCGACTTCAGTGGCTGGTTCTTCACAAGAGATTCTCACTGAATCCTTCTTGGCATTCTCAGTCCAATCCCATTCTTTAAGCTCATCTATGATCACGTCCCTGTTGATCACTACCTGCTTATTCACCGGGTCGAACAGCTTGTACCCTCCTGTCGAATGATATCCTATCAAGATCATCTGATTTGACTTATCATCAAGTTTCCTTCTCGACTGATCTGGCACATGTCTATGTGCTATAGATCCAAACACCTTCAAGTGACTGAGACTAGGCTTGACACCAGACCAACATTCTTCTGGTGTGATTCCTTCAAGCTTCTTCGTCGGACATCTGTTCAATATATATGTTACTGTCGAAACTGCTTCTCCCCATAATTCTTTAGGTAGATGCTTTCCATTCAACATACTTCTCACCATATTCATGATGATTCTGTTCTTGCGTTCTGCAATCCCATTTTGCTGTGGAGTGTAAGGTGACACCACCTCATGCACAATCCCTTCTTTTACACATAGTGTATCGAACTCTTTCGACACATACTCTCCACCACCATCAGTCCTCAGAATTTTCAGCTTTCGACCACTCTGTCTTTCGACCATGGACTTGAATCTGAAAAATACCTCAATCACATCACTTTTCTTCTTGATGAGGTAAGTCCACAGCTTTCGACTGTAATCATCTATAAATGTGACAAAGTATCTATTGCCACCAATCGAATCCACCTGGATTGGACCACATACATCAGAGTATATGACTTCAAGTATTGCCTTCGACTTCCTTCTTGCATCCTTGCTGAAGCTATTCTTGTGTTGTTTCGACTGAACACACTCTTCACAGACTTCACTTGGAATGTCGATTTCTGGTAATCCTGAAACCATATTTCTTCTCTTCAGTTCTCTGATGTCTTTAAAGTTGAGATGACCTAGTCGAAAATTCCATAACCACTCATCTCTGTTGGCTGCAGTTGCTAGACATCTATGCTCTATCACATTGAGTCCAATCTTGAAGGTCCAATTCTGAGAAATTGGAGCCTTCAAGATTAATCTACCACCTGCGTCGAGAACTCTCATCATCTTGTCTTCGACAACTACCTTGTAGTTCTTTTCGACAAGCTGCCCTATGCTGAGCAAATTACTCTTCATACCTGGTATGTACAACACATTGGAAATTGTTGACCTTTTGCCATCTTTCCTCATAATCAGAACATCACCAACACCTTCAGCTGCTAGAGTGTTGTCATTTGCAAACTTCACTGTATTCTTCGACGAGGGCTTCATGTTGACAAACCAATCTTTCCTTCCAGTCATGTGTGATGAGAATCCTGAGTCCAAGTACCACTGATCTTGGAATCTTTCTTCATCGTTTGTTGTGACCATTAGCAACGTTTCTTCTTCTTCTTCATGTTTCGCCAGCTTTGCATCAGTCTCTTGATTTCTCTTCTTTTCTGGACAATCACTAACATAATGACCATACTTCTGGCAATTGAAACATTGAATGTGGCTTTTGTCTGTCTTTCGATCACCACCTCTTCCTTTACCTGCAGCACCACCTCTTTGGTTGCCTTGGTTCTAAGGTTTCTTTTGATTCGACTGGTTTCCTCCTTTGTTGCCATCCCAGCTACCTTTGCCTTTTCTCTCTTTTTCCGTCTGTGCCTACAAAGCCATATCTTTCGACTTTCCTGCAGCTCTCTCAGCCATCCTCTGTTCATGAGACTCAAGAGTCCCTTGAAGCTCTTCCTTCGTCAACACTGACAGATCGTTCGACTCTTCTATGGCAACTACCACGTGGTCGAATTTTGGAGCCAACGATCTCAAAATCTTTGAGACAACTGCTTTCGTCGTCAGCGTTTCTCCACATACTTTGATTTGATTCACCAACCTTGTAACTCTGGTGAAGAAATCTGTAATGCTTTCGTTGTCTTCCATCTGAAGCAACTCATAGGTTCTCTTGTGAGTTTGTAACCTCACCTCTTTCACCTTCTCTGCGCCTCCAAACGAATTTTCAAGAATCTCCCATGCTTCTTTTACTGAATCAACATCACTAACCTTTTCAAAGTTATCAGGATCAACACACTGATGAATTATAAAGAGTGCTTTATAATCCTTCTTCTTCAATTCTTTGTGCGCAGCCTTTTCCGCCTCCGTTGCGTTCTCCACCAGCGATGTTACTCCGTCCTTCACAAGATCCCAAAGATCTTGATAATAGAAGATCACCTTAACCTGCTTGCACCAATTCTCATAATTGTCTTTCTTGAGAATTGGCAGGGTCGCCGGAAAGTTGCCGTTTGGATAGTTCATCGCCATCACTATCTTCCTTCCTTGAATCTCTTAACCGGAGCTCTAGATACCAGATGTTGGAAATTCACCTCACACCCTATGAAGAATTCCCTTCAATCTTGATTTCAAGATTGATGAACAAACCTACAATATGATAATGATGGTAATAACAAGTAATTATCAAGAACAACAAAAGAGAAGAAGAATAACAAACAAGAAAGAGAAGAATGAGAGAAGAAGTATTTGGAGAGAATGTGTTACCCACAACTGTGGAATTTCTTATTGAACTTTCACTTGCTAACTGCAACTGTGAAATCGGTTATGTTGTGATGTAGAATACAAAGCAAGACACCCTATTTATAGTTTTAGGTTTACACTAGCCCAAAACATAAAAGGCCCAAAATTATCTAAATCAAATCTAATCATATGATATCAAATATAATCATATGATATCAAATCATATCATATCAAATTAATCATATGATATCAAATCTAATCATATAATATCAAATCTAATCATATCAAATCACAATAAATTATATTTAACATTGTTTTACTAGAGTGAAGAACAACAAATTTTAATCAAGTTGATTGAATCAGTTCATCAAATTTGATTCAGAATTCTAAATTTTTTTGGTTAATCTACACTTATTCAATCCAATCCAATGCTAGCAAAACAATGGATTGCGTTAATTCTTTGTTGCCAATGGCTGACCTTGCTAGTGATTACCGTATGTTTTAAAATAATTTTAAGTTTGCTTCTGTTATGTTTTTGAGTGTTTAATGGAGATGATTACTACATGATAAATGTATGCAAAATGCTTGGCTCTAGAACATGGTTAGATTTTCCTATGGATGGTTTTAGCCCCTCAGACCAACTCCAATGGGAGTTCTTAGAGTGAGTTTGCCAACATGGCACTCATATTTGTTGTTTCCAAGATTGTCATGTTGTTGAACGGTGCTTAATTAAGCAACGGTTCTTCAACTGTTCTTATATTAAAATATTAATTTTATAATATAAAAATTATAATTTAATATAAAATTTTATTTATCATTTTAATTATCATATGAAAATTATAATTATAATATTAAAATATTGATTTTATAATATGAAAACTATATTTTAATTATAAGTTTAAATTATAAGTTTAATTTGAATTTTATTTATTTTATTTTTATTTATTTTAATTTTTAATTTTATTTTTATTTTTATTTTATATCAAATTTAATTTAAAACACTAAAATTAACTAAGGAGAGATTGAAATATTTTTTGAAAATTTAATCTAATTTTTTTTAAGTTTATATAGTAGTGTTGCGGTGGAAATAGGATCACAAACTATTAATGAGTTTGAATCGCAATTCAATTCACAACCGCTCTTTGATTTATCCGAAGGAAAAGGTCAAAAAGGGAAAACCTATTTTTGCATCGTAAACACAATGCGGGGAAAGATCTAGGGTTCGGGGGTTGGTTAAATTTAGGGAAGGTATTAGCACCCTAAACTTCTGTAGTACTCTACAGGAACCTTTTGTTCAAATGTTTACTATTTGCTTTATTTATTTGCTTAAGGTATATGTACAAAGGATTAAAAGTGAGAAAGGAGACCTAAGGGGTTAATTCTAAGTTTACTCGGCAAGACATCGCGTCTTGTGCCTACGTATCCTTACGGGAGTGGAATCAGAGTAATCATAGTTCCCCTCAAAAGGGAGGTTGGAGACTTCTTGACTGTGGTCAAGGTCTCAAGGGGAATAAACGCATCTTAAGGACACGCTTACGCGGAGTGTAGAAACTCCAAATCTCTACGTTGAATTGTTAAGTTGTAATTAGGGTTAAATTAGGTTAGGGATTCCACGGCGGGAAACCCTAAAATGAGCGCGGCGGCTCTTTGACCTAATGCTAGGGATAATTTTGTAATTTAGCCTGCGACGAGGCATTTGTGAAGATTAGGGTTTATAGTTTATAGTTTTGAGGATTTGAAATTGAATGTGTGAAGTTTTACGGACTATTGGCGCGACGGCCAAACAGTTAGACCTAACCTTCGGATGTAAGGTGACAGAATATTGAGGTGAGGTGATTGAACCATGCAAGCAGAGAATAAGACAGTAGCTAAAGCCATGCAAACAAAAATTTAAAGGCAGAAACTTAAAGCGCGATTATTGGTTCGCGGGGTTACATATGAGAAGCAGTTACAATATAGTAATAAAATGTGATAAGTAACGGTAAAGGTAATGAGCTGCAAAATGAACAAACGACATTAGTAGGCAGAGTTAGGCGGTGATCGAATGAGTTAAGAAAAAGATGCAAATTTGAGATTTTATTATTGTTTTATTTGAAAAAATATTAATAATTAAATGTTAGCTCGCAAAAGAAATTAAAAAAAATTATTTTTGTATTTTTTTTAAAAAGGTTTCTCTTATTTTATTTAAAAAAGTTTTTCATTTTTTAAAAGTTTTAATTTTATAAAAAAGTTTTAATTTTTATTTTTTTTAAAAAGGAGGTTTTTTTTTTAAACAGTTTTCTTAAATTATAAAAACAATTTAAAACAATTAAAACAAATAATTAAAAAGCAAAATAAAAAAAAAATAACATAAAGGGGTTGGGCCGGTCATCACACCCGGACCCAACCCGGATGGGGTAGATTAAACAAACAAAAACACTTAGGGTTTTCAGGACCCTACGTCCCTCGCGGCGCCGTTTGCGTTTCTTCTTCTTCTCTCTCGCCGTAATTCTCTCCGTCCTTCGTTTCTTTTCATTGCATGTTGAATTTTCTGAAATCAAAACCCCAAAACATCAAATGGTAACCGGTTCCATGTTCGCACTTACGTTTGTGTGTGAATTTCTGATAAGAGTGGAGGATGTTCGTTGGCCAGTGATGGATCGACTGAGGCTCGAGAGGATTTGCCCGTCTAGGAATAGGCGCTGGTGAATCTTCTTCGTCGGTGTTTCACGGTGGATATTCTTGTTTCGATCCCTCTCCCTCGCGGCCACTAGCGCTAGGGTTTCTGCGATTTCGTTCACTTCTCCGCCGTTGTTGTCAAGGGTTTGTACCTGATCCTCTAGGGTTCTTTCTCACAGGTGAAATCGTCCCTTTTATAACTTTTATTTTGGGCTTTTGGATGTTGGATTTGCGCTTCACTGAGATATGATTTCGCGTGATTTTGTCCGATTTGATTATTTCGTGTTTGATTGGTATTCTGATATGATTTGATTTTATTTGATACTGATTCACACTTTCCTTTTCCAAAACTCCTTGATGGATTTGCTCGGGTTTCATTTGATTCGTTCGATATCTTGAACTGATTTGTTTCGTTTCGAACCAATTTGAACTATTTTTGATGCAGTCTGGATTGGATTTCTGATTTTCTGGATTCCGGTTTTGAAACATACATTAATTTTTCCTCTTCTTCTTTCAGGGAATTGAAGCTGATGCTTCGGTCGGGTCAAAATTGCCGAGAACGGTAGGCGGTGATGATGACTGTGTTCTGAACCCTCGAGGAAATACTTCTCGATGCTGCTGCGATTATTTTCCGCCGTGTTCTGTGGAACTTGGTTCAGAACACGAGTTGGGCTGCTACTTTGAATCGTTTTCTGATATGGTTTCGAGTTCAATTTACTCTTCCGGTTTTGAGTTCATTGACCCTCATTTTCTCCTTTCAGAACTGATACTGATGCTGTTGAGTCAAACGCTGCCGAGGATGGTCACATGGTGATGATGACCACTGGTCTGAACCCTATGCGTTACTTCTGATTTGATTCTCCAATTTTCAGGTGCTGAACTGTGATTATGATGCGTATGTCCCCTTTTCATCGATGCAGTTGCCGTTGATTCTCACTTGGTGTAGGCTGGTATTTGGACTGATGTGTATATTGTTGGGCTATGATGTTCATAACTGAGCCTATGCCCTGCATTCCCAATTTTCCAATGTGACCTTCTTATTTGGTTTGGAAATGCCGCAAACTGTTATGGCGTGTTATCAGAAATACTAATTGTTGCTTTGATTCTCCTTCTGCAGACGTTAGGCTGGATGCCTTTTGTCCCTGGGCTCGAACTTTTTCGCAACTTGGCCTTACCATGAGCTTGGTTTTCGTTCTGAACCATCTTGCTGCGATTTGATGCAGCCTTGGCTTCATTTTACTCTTCTTGTTCTGTTTGAACTGGGTTTTTCACGAACTTGCCTATGTGGTTCAGAATTACTGCAGTTTGATGCAGTTTTGGCTTGCATTTCAATCCTCTGTTTGGTTTTCATGCCCTCACCTACTGGTTCAGGATTAATACTGCTCATGAATTGTTTATGTTTTGGGTTCTGATGATGCTTGTGGCCTTTCAGGTGTTGGGAAATTTGAAACCAAAGTTACTCAGACCTGCCGGCATCCGGGTCCGAGTCAGAATTTGCCTATGTTGCCTTATTCTCGTATCAGTTCGGAAATCCTATTGCGGCAAAACGAATCAATCCCGCTTCTTTTATTATTTCTTTCTCTCGGATGTCCCGTATCGATAAGAACAAGCATTACCTGATCTGACGCCCACGGCGCGGATCGGTAACGGGGGTAGGACGCAGCTTCGGTTGTGCCACTCCCGGCACTCGATGATGACATTGTTCTGAGAGTGTCGAAAAAACTTCTAACATTTTTCTGTACTGTTTGTTTTCTTTTGATGTGCAGGTTAGCTGAGGATTCATGGAGAAGTTCAAATACAACATGAAGACCTTTAGATACTCTTAGGATTTAGGATAGATGCCTTAGGATTAAGAATTTTAATGTACTTCCTTGTAACAGTACTTTGTAAAATATGAAGCAACATCCACATTCTTATATGATAGCATTATTTATGAAATAAAATTCTCAAAGTTTTGAGTTTATTTATATTTTATTCTTAGTTAAAAAATATAAACAATTGTGAATAAATCCACAAGTATTTAAATTCGTTAACATAGGCATAAAACATAAATGTTCCCAAGTGGTATTCTTATTGGCGCACTCGTCTTAATAGTAATCCTAATTTCATCATCTGATTAAAATGTTAACCCCATTTCAATACCAAACACCTATGGGCACCGTAATCACAACATTTTCAGCATCAACAGTAACACTACTCGTAATTAAATTCCAACTGACCAAACCGCTAAAATCTCAATATGATCAGAACTGGTGATAGATAAATGCCTCAAAACCAATACGTATCAAATGCCTCAGAATTTTAATAACAGCCCGTCTTCAAGGAATTGGTAGAATTTGCGTAAAATGACCAAAATACCCCTGGGACCAAATCTGCAAAACAAAACCCCTTCATAACTTGTTAGTGGTTAGCAAATGTACATATGAGATGCTATGCGAAATGACTGACTAAATATAAGGGTAAAATTTGGGGTATTACAGTTGCCCCTATTTAAATAGCTACACCAGACGATTTGAGTGACAGAGACTCGAGGAATCGTGGTGGAGAGATTTAAATATAGATAACCGAAAATTTTGCCCTTATATGCGACGATATGCAATGCTGTGGACAAAACGGGAACAGCTTAATGCAGATGATGCCATGAATATGATATGATGCGTATGAATGCGAAAATGCTGACGAACATGACGACACCGGGGCAGACGCCACGAGAAGAACTCACTGGGGACAATGACGTGCTGAGACAACAGTACAACACCGGGGAAATCTAAAAATAATGGTCAACTGGTGCGAACACGACCAATTGTCTTTTTTAGAAAAGGAATGAGATCCTAAAATGGAGATGGTACCTATGAGACGGCCTCCACTGGGGAATCTAAAAATAAAACTGGATCACGTACGATTGTAAGATCGATTACAGAATGCCGGAGCATTGAGCAAAGAATAACATCCAAGCTTCTGTAAACCATCTCTCGTGACAGGATCAAACGAACTTTTCGGAAATCCGTATCAAATATACAGGGTAAAGACCGACTGTATGCCAAAATAAATGGACTTTAATGGGAAACGCCCTGATAAGCTTCTCGAGGGAGAACTGTCACTTATCGTTGGAAGGGACTTATGTGCAAAAACGGATAAACACTCAAATAAAGAGGTTGCTGCTTATCTGATAAATAAATCTTCTCGCATTTAAGGTCGGCGCCTGGAATACGATTCTGATTTTTCTCTTACTGAAGGATAAATAAACTGCTTCAAGATCGTGCTCTCTTGAACATGAAAAGGGTAAGCTGAACTTCCTCATACTTCAGAATCGTGCTCTCCTGAATATGAAACTGGATGACTGAATGTACTCATACTTCAGAATCGTGCTCTCCTGAATATGAAACTGGATGACTGAATGTACTCATACTTCAGAATCGTGCTCTCCTGAATATGAAACTGGATGACTGAATATACTCATACTTCAGAATCGTGCTCTCCTGAATATGAAACTGGATGACTGAATATACTCATACTTCAGAATCGTGCTCTCCTGAATATGAAACTGGATGACTGAATATACTCATACTTCAGAATCGTGCTCTCCTGAATATGAAACTGGATGACTGAATATACTCATACTTCAGAATCGTGCTCTCCTGAATATGATTCCGCTCAAACCTCCCCGTATCTCAAGATCGTGCTCTCCTGAATACGATTTGGTTCATACTTCTAATACTTCAAGATGACAGGTAAATGGAAGCCCAACTGCTCCATGGAGATGGCCATTTGCTGCGAGTCATAACGAAGATAGGATCGACTTCTTAGGTGAGAAATGTCGTATATTGATGCTGTAAAATGTAAAGTGTAAAGGGTTGCTGTGACATGTAGGATTTGTAAAGTGTTGTACTGATAGATTTTCCAGGCGTGAACTGGCGTGTATCTGTAAAGGATTAGTTGAAAATAATGCAAAATAAATGCACGTCCGGGTACGGTGATAAACTTCTCGGGCGAAAACAGTCGCGTATCTGTCATGGTATGGTGAAAACCTTTAGATAGTGCAAAATAAATGCACGTCCGGTTGGGTTTGACTACCGACAAGACTGAGATTCAATCTAGGATTGAGCTAGAAAGAAGACTGGTAATCAAGACTCCATCGAGGGAATGAACTCGAAGGGTAGATATCTTATCCTGGCGAGGAAAGATAGCTGAAGTAACCGTCATCCACGAGGATCGAGCTCCGTGGGGAAACTGGAAACACATATGTATTTTATGCTTAGGGCTGACAATCTATTTGGAGAGAATGGACAAACCCCAGTTACTCGGCGGTAACGACCAATGATGGAGACACATAATGAACCTGTGAATGCTAACGCATATGTTGATGCATATGTTATTGTGAATGTATGTATGTCTATGTATGTTAAATATGCAAGATGTTATGAAATGAGTATGCCATGAGTATGTAATGAGTATGTAATGAATGTGTAATGAAATAGGCATGTGATGCTTATGCCCCTGCGTAGGCTGACGAAACAGACTAGAGACGGGACGAGAGATGAAATAAACATCTCGACGGGGATGCCCTGCGTTCTCTGCAACCAATACGCCAATCATGGGTGAGAAGGATCAATGGTGGAACCAAATCTGGTTTTAAATGTTCTGAATTCTCTGAGGGAGAAAGTAATCTGCTTGGGTGCACAGTATTATGTCTTCACATGGGGAGAAGAACACCTGAGGGATACTTTTGAGTTACCCAAGAAGAAGTTGTCAGCTTATAGTCTCGCTGGGGATTGTGTTAGAGCAATGGTTTGAAAGTGTTTCTGCAATAATGATATTTCCGGGGAATGAAGAGATCCTTTCGGAATTTCCACTAGTCAAAGTAATTTATTACATTTCAAATTTGTTGTTTTTGAAAAACAGTTTTGAAAAATCTACAATGCACCTTTCATTTCCAAATTTTAAGAATAAACGCATTTTGCATAACAATAGAAACAAAGAGCAATGCACCAAGGAATGTAAGTAACGAGATGGTGTGTTTTTTTATTTAAAAGGCGGTAGCTCGCTGAAGGCATAGCTCCACAGATGATTATGTTTTGAAATTGACAACATGGGAAAAAGTTACATCGAATCCAATGACACCTACTGACACTAATAACTAAGACTAATCCAGAATCCTGCTTTGGGCAAGGATGAAAGAACTGAAATATGGTTCTTATGCGGAAAGTGTGTTCGAGATAATCAGTGTCTTCTGATGCAATGAAATGCCTTTGTCCCTAACTTTTGCCTGGACCGCCCTCTCGGGTTTTCGATCCACCGGGACGCTCTTTTTTGCCTAAGCCGCCCTTTCGGGTTTTCAACTTAGCGAGCTTTTTATTATTATTTCTTTTTCTCAACCCTTACTTTTGCCTAAGTCGCCTTTTGCAGGTTTTCGACTTAACGGGTTTTTAGGCATAATATTTTCGGACTGCATCAGAATTCACGGGATGTGCTAGTTCTTCACCGTCCATTGTCGTAAGTATCAGGGACCCTCTGGAGAAGACAGTCTTTACAACGAATGGGCCTTCATAATTGGGCATCCACTTTCCACGCATATCTTTATGTACTGGTAAGATCTTTTTGAGTACGAGCTCTCCTTGACGGAACTCACGGATACGAATCTTCTTATCAAACGCTCTTTTCATCCGTTTTTGATATAATTGCCCATGGCACATGGCTGTCAAACGCTTCTCGTCAATGAGATTCAACTGATCCAGTCTGTCTTGAACCCACTCAGCTTCCTCAAGCTCAGCCTCCATTAACACTCTTAACGAAGGTATCTCTACTTCGATGGGGAGCACGGCGTCCATTCCATATACCAGTGAGAAAGGTGTTGCCCCTGTCGAAGTTCTCACTGAGGTTCTGTATCCATGCAAAGCAAACGGTAACATCTCATGCCAATCTTTGTAAGTCACAACCATCTTTTGCAGGATCTTCTTAATATTCTTATTCGCAGCTTCAACGGCTCCATTCATCTTAGGACGGTACGGAGAAGAATTGTGGTGAGTGATCTTGAAACTATCACACAGCTCTTTCATAGTCTTATTATTCAGATTGGTGCCATTGTCAGTTATTATCTGGCTTGGGACTCCATAACGGCAGATGATCTCTTTCCTGATGAATCGGGCAACCACTTGCTTGGTCACGTTGGTGTAGGAGGCAGCCTCTACCCACTTGGTGAAATAATCAATGGCAACAAGGATGAAACGATGTCCATTAGAAGCTTTCGGCTCGATTGCCCCAATCATGTCAATGCCCCACATAGAGAACGGCCATGGTGAAGACAACACATTCAACGGTGACGGAGGTACATGCATTTTATCAGCATAAATTTGGCACTTATGGCATTTTCTAGCGTATTGGATGCAGTCGGCTTCCATGGTTAACCAATAATACCCAGCCCTTAACATCTTCTTGGACATAGCATAGCCATTGGCATGAGTTCCGAAGGTCCCCTCATGAATTTCCTGTAGTAACATGTCCGCTTCCCGTTTATCAACACATCTGAGCAGAATCATGTCGTGATTTCTCTTGTATAACATGCCATTACTGATAAAGAATTTGGACGCCAGTCTTCTCAATGTCTTTTTGTCCAGACCAGTAGCCCCATCGGGATACTCCTGCTTGACGAGATAGTTCTTGATATCCTGAAACCAAGGCTTTTCATCCACCTCAACTTCTTCGACCATCTGACAATAAGCGGGCTCAACCTTGCGCTCAATATGGATAAGAGGTGCTTCATTAACGAATTTAACTTTCCACATGGATGCTAACATGGCTAAAGCATCAGCTACGTGATTCTCGGATCTAGGAACATGCTCGAACTCTATCTCGTCGAAATACTTGATCAGCTCAATAATGTAGTCCTTATAAGGGATCAGCTTCTCATTCTTCGTTTCCCATTTGCCCTGTACCTGGTAAATAACCAAGGCTGAGTCACCACTTACTTTAAGAAGTTTGATTCGGAGGTGAATCGCTGCTTCGAGGCCAAGAATACATGCTTCATATTCTGCGACGTTGTTAGTACACTCAAAGTCCAACCTCGCTGTAAATGGAGTGAATCCACCCTTTGGGTTCATCAAAACGGCGCCTATACCATGCCCATTGACATTCGAGGAACCATCAAACATCATCTTCCACCAAAGACCTGGTTCTGGACCTTCGTTTGGATCTGGCTCTTCACAATCTCTTTTAATCAACAAAATATCCTCGTCAGGGAAATCGAGCTTAAGAGGTTCGTTATCTTCAACTGGCTGGTCTGCAAGATAATCAGATAAAATACTACCCTTAATCGCCTTCTGGGGTACATACTGGATGTCATATTCGGATAACAACATGTGCCAACGAGCTAGCCTCCCGGTTTGAGCAGGTTTTTCAAAAATATACTTGATCGGATCCATTTTAGAAATCAATAACGTGGTATGACAGACCATATATTGCCGAAGGCGCTTAGCGGCCCATGCCAATGCACAACAAGTTTTCTCCAATGGTGAGTATCTGTTTTCGCAATCGGTAAACTTCTTGCTCAGGTAATAAATTGCATGTTCCTTTTTCCCAGTCTCATCATGTTGCCCAAGCACACAACCCATAGACTTCTCGAGAACAGTAAGGTACATAAACAACGGTCTTCCAGGTACGGGCGGGATCAGGATAGGGGGATCTTGCAAATAACCCTTAATCTTCTCAAACGCTTTCTGACAATCAGGGTTCCACTCAACTGTCTGCCCCTTGCAAAGCAACTTGAATATCGGCTCACAAGTAGCGGTCATATTGAAGATAAACCTGGAAATATAATTCAAACGTCCCAGAAAACCTCTAACTTGCGTCTCGGTTCGCGGAGCCGGCATATCTTGAATGGCTCGGACTTTGTCAGGATCCACCTCAATCCCTCGCTGGCTAACAATGAAACCAAGCAATTTTCCAGATCTGACACCGAAGGTACATTTAGCAGGGTTCAATTTCAACTGATATTTCCTGAGTCGTTCAAACAATTTCACCAAATGGTCTAGATGCTCCTCTTCACTTTGAGATTTGGCTATCATATCGTCCACATACACCTCAATCTCTTTGTGCATCATATCATGAAAAAGAGTGGTCATAGCGCGTTGGTACGTTGCCCCTGCGTTCTTTAAACCGAAGGGCATGACTTTGTAGCAGAAGGTTCCCCAAGGAGTAATGAAAGTAGTCTTCTCTCGATCACCGGGATCCACCTTGATCTGATTATAGCCAGAGAAACCATCCATAAATGAAAACAACGCAAAACTGGCTGTATTGTCTACAAGTGTATCAATATGTGGCAGAGGGAAGTCGTCTTTCGGACTTGCTTTGTTCAGATCCCTGTAGTCTACACACATCCTAACTTTACCGTCCTTCTTAGGCACTGGCACAATGTTGGCAACCCAATCTGGATATTTTGCGACTGCCAAGAAACCTGCATCCAACTGTTTTTTAACCTCATCTCGAATTTTCAAAGCCACGTCGGGTCTCGTTCTTCGAAGCTTTTGTTTGATAGGCGGACAATCTGGTTTAAGCGGCAACTTGTGAACAACAATATCCGTGTCTAGGCCCGGCATATCTTGATACGACCACGCAAACACATCAATATACTCTTTTAACAACTCAATCAACTTCGGCCTAATCTCCGTCCCAAGCATTGCACCAATCTTGACCTCTTTCTTGCTCTCATCTGTACCGAGATTAATTAGGTCCACCTGCTCTTTATGCGGTTGAAGCTCTGTGTACTCGTACTCAATCAATTTCGTCAGTTCTGCGGGTACTTCAAAATCTTCTTCACCCTCGTCCTCAGCTTGATTGATGGGTGCATCCCAGTCAGGAGTGACAGTAAAGTCATTGGATCCAACAAGGTTTACGATATCTCTGCATGATGGAAGGCTTACTTAATTAAAATGCTCGAAGATATGTAAGAATGAAATGCTGTTTTTTTGTTTTTTTTTTTTTTCGGGAAAAGAAAGGTTGCCAATTTCATTTTTAAAAGTGAAAACGAAAAACGCAAATGAAACAAAGTGGAATTGAACAAAATGCTTTTATTAATATCTTTTTAGGAATGAAAGGTGGCCCGATAAAACGACTCTATAGCCTTGGGCAGAGCTACGGATTTTTATTTGAAAATGTAAATGAAACTTTAAAAAACAATTACTTTGACAAGGGAAAGATAACAGGGATCTCTACGGCCTCCCAGTTGTTCAGAACTGCATCACCCTTAAACACCAGGTTGCTCAGCTCTTCATTTTTCTCACAGTCACTGATGGCGTTGACTTGGAAACCTCCGCTGACAAATACCTCTTGGATAACCTTCGGACGCCCTTCGACGGTTGTGGCAGCTCCATTCTGAGTTGGTTTGTAACCCAACCCAGAGCGATCAGTCCTGGTCTTGACATCAATTACCTCTCCCCAACCTTCAGGAATGCCCCTGTCAATTGTTGCCCTGGTACTCTTCAGAGATGCAAAAGATGGATTACCCTGACCCACTGTCTCTTCGACTTCTAGCAGAACAGCATTGGCGATCTCAAGTGCTTGAAAGGAAATGTCTAAAGCATTCTCATCGACCTCGATGTAACGGAAAGAAGACAGGTTACTGACCATCAGATCCTCCTCACCGTGTATAATAACCAACTTTCCATCGATCACGAATTTCATCTTTTGATGTAACGTTGAGGTCACTGCCCCAGCGGCATGGATCCACGGCCTTCCAAGTAAACAACTGTAATTGTGATTAATGTCCATGACTTGAAACGTGATATTAAAAACTTGCGGACCAATCAGGATAGGAAGCTCAACCTCCCCCATTACCGACCGGCGAGAACCATCGAAAGCCTTGACGATCAAAGGAGTAGGCTTCAACACAGTCTCTTTGAAAACCAACTTATCAAGAACCCTCTTGGGTAGAACATTCAGAGAAGACCCGGTGTCCACTAGCACTCTCGCTAAATTGTCCTCCTGACATTTCACCGATATATGTAAAGCACGATTATGGTTCGGACCCTCCTTCGGTAACTCTTCATTGCTGAAACTGAGGGTGTTACAGGCGGTCAGATTGGCAATCACACTATCAAACCGACTGGTGCTGATATCTTGATCCACATGTGCTTGAGTCAAAACCTTCTGCAAGGCCATCCTATGAGCGGGTGAACTCATCAACAGAGATAAAATCGAAATCTTGGAGGGGGTCTGATGAAGTTGATCGATAACTTTATAGTCACTTTTCTTGATGATCCTCAAAAACTCAGCATCTTCATCATTCGTAACAGCTCCCTTACCTTTGTCTTTGGCGGGCACTAGGATACTAGTTGTTTCCTTAGGTGGGACCTCATTGGAATGGGGAGTATACACACGGCCACTGCGAGTCATCCTGCTTACCTCTGCGATATTGGTCACCGCACCTTTAGCCTCTTCATTTGGAATAACCTTCCCAGACTCCTTGTCAATCATCGTCACGTCATATTTCCAAGGCACAGCTTTAGGATCACTGAAAGGAAACGGACTCGGTCTTCGAATAACTATAGGCTTAGGCTGATTCACTTCAGGGATATACGACTTCGGTATGTCGAACACGAGATTGGCGGAGCCTGCCCCTGATAGATTAAACACTGGTACCTTACCCTTTGATTCAGGCTGATGGAAGACAGGCTCAACCACATCGACTACATCCTTCTTGGCTTGGCTTGTCACTTGTAAAACACCCTCATTAATCAACCTCTGAACATCATTCTGAACCAACACACAACCCTTAGTACTGGCTTCACAACTTACGCATGCAACGTGGGAAGTATCTACCAAACCAGCTTCAAACAGTTTCGAATGGAACATCTTGAGAGGAGTCTTAATCTGTCCAACATCAAGGGTATAACCTTCCCCCGAATCAACACTAATGGAATTGACACTCTCATGGTTAGGAAAAGGGTTCTTCTTAACATTCGGTTGAGGATCTTCAAATGACAAAATCTTCTTTTCCAATAAATCCCTGACAATATTTTTGAGAGCATAACAATTCTCCAGATCATGACCAGGCGCACCCTCATGAAATAAACAATGAGCGGCGGCGTTGTAATTGGCGGGTAGAGGATTAGGAGGCGGACCCAAAGCCCGAGTAGTGATGAGACCCTGCTTGACCAAAGAGGGATACAACTCGGTAAAAGTCATCGGAATCGGCGGACAAGGTTTATACGTTCTTCTGTTCGGAACATTCTGGCGAGGAGCCGGACTCTTTGGCTGTTGAGGAGCAGGAGTATTGGGCGCCTGTAGGTAGTTGACAGGAGGCGGATAAACAGGAGGTTGTTGCATAGGTTGATACATGGGAACCTGTTGATTGAAAGAAGGTGTAATGGCTGCCACATAGGGTTGTTGAGCATATTGGACTGGGTACCCTTGAGGTTGAGCATAACTTTGCGGGTGTCGATAAAAGCGTTCCCTTGGTCTACCAGAGGATATAGCATTAGTCTCACCCTCCTTCTTTTTCTGGGAGCTATACGGAGGTTTCTTCGGCTGATCCTTAGAAGTACCATGATTATTTGTCATTTTACCACTTTTCATACCCAATTCAATCTTGACACCCACAGCAACGATGTCGGAGAAATTTGAAGTCACACTACCCACCATTCTCTCGTAAAATTCTGGACAGACTGTGTCGACAAACCAATCAGCTAACTCTTTCTCGGTCAAAGGAGGTTCTACCTGCGAAGCAGTCTCTCTCCACCTTTGAGCATACTCTTTGAATGACTCAGAATTCTTTTGTGACATACTCAGCTACTGTCTTCTGTCAGGAGCCAGATCCATATTGTACTTGTAGTGTTTGATGAAAGCGTCAGATAAATCTTGAAAGCTCTTGATGCGAGACTGGTCTAAAGTTAAATACCACTTGGAAGAAGCACCCTTCAGACTATCCTGGAAACAATGGATCATCAGTTTATCATTCTCAACATGGGCAGCCATTTTGCGATAATACATGATCAAATGACTCTTAGGACAGGTGGCACCTTCATAACGATCGAAGTTCGGAGTTTTGAACTTCGGGGGAATAACCAAACCCGAGACCAAACAAACATCCCTTGCAGCAGTCCCAAAAATTTGATCACCCTCTACCTTTTTCAATCTCTGAACGATGGTGTTTACTTCCTCACGAAGCTTATCATGTTTCTCATAACCCTCAACATTCTCATCAAGATTATCAAAAACTGTCTCATTGAAGTATGGTTGCGCACGAGTGTGTACAACAGGTGGTGCAAAGATAGGAGCCCCCCTAGAAACTTCAGAGAATAAAGGCACGGCTTGCTGAACAGGCTGATTAATCGGAACGGTGGCTTGAGGAGGCACAAAACCTGGAGCAAGACCATAAGGTGGGTCTCTTGCTATGGTCACACTTGGTGGAGGGTCCACAGTAACGCCGGTAATCTCAGAAACAACAGTGGGCTGGGCATCCATTTTAGCATTCATGACATGTAACAATTCCATCATACGCCCCATACCTCCTCGAAGGTCTTCAAGTTCATTGCTAAGGCGATCAATCTCTTTTGCCTGATCCTCCATTCTCTTCCGAGTTTGAGCTCTGGTGTTGTATTGGTGCCGAGAACTCAGGGTGACGAAACTGGAAGGTGAGAGAACCGAGTGTGAGAAATTGGGAGACACATGCAATGCAAGAAAGTAAATGATGCAAAAATGTGAATGCAAATGAAGATTTCATGGAATTCAAACATTTACGAATGTCGTGGGGTACCAAGGAAATCTTTTTCTTGTTTTTTCATTTTATTATTTTTTTTTTATTCACGGTATCCCGCGATATCCATAAATGATGTTTGAACTCCAAGAAATACAATGCAATGAGATGCTTCATGGATGCAATGCATGAAAACACACAAAGTCCTAGGTTAAAGGAACGTGAGCGGAGTCAAGGTCTACCCATCCCCAAAAGGAGTGTACTATAGGTTAGTTGTACCTGCAGAACAAGGTTCTAAAAAGTGCCCAAAGTCATCAGCCCATCTTTCGGATATTATCAACCTTCCGACTGACTCGGGGGTTAATAATATTCTCAAGAGAACCTCTTTTGAGTGTAGTATCGCGTAGCAACCATTGTAGGACTACTCCCACATAGTTCCCGCACTACATCCTAAATAAGGCCAAGGTGGTGTAAAGGTACTACGGTTCCCAGTATCACAGACTCCAATCGATAAAGGTAAAAGTTTTCACGACTATACTCGATCAACCGAACCATTTTCGAAAGGGTCTCAACTGAGCGGTGATTCTCGAATCAGCTTGGTCGGGATTCAACTCCCTATAAGCCTCATCGAATATATCCCCATCCTATAATAATGTCACTAGTCCGGGCGTAGGACTTATCTCACAACACAAGGAATCATCCCAAAATCAAAGTACAATATATACATGCAAATGAATAGTAAATACAGATAGTAATAAAAATGAACAAGTTAGGGATAACCCTCAAAAGTTTAGAAGAGTCCCCAGTGAAGTCGCCATTTTCTGTTGCGGTGGAAATAGGATCACAAACTATTAATGAGTTTGAATCGCAATTCAATTCACAACCGCTCTTTGATTTATCCGAAGGAAAAGGTCAAAAAGGGAAAACCTATTTTTGCATCGTAAACACAATGCGGGGAAAGATCTAGGGTTCGGGGGTTGGTTAAATTTAGGGAAGGTATTAGCACCCTAAACTTCTGTAGTACTCTACAGGAACCTTTTGTTCAAATGTTTACTATTTGCTTTATTTATTTGCTTAAGGTATATGTACAAAGGATTAAAAGTGAGAAAGGAGACCTAAGGGGTTAATTCTAAGTTTACTCGGCAAGACATCGCGTCTTGTGCCTACGTATCCTTACGGGAGTGGAATCAGAGTAATCGTAGTTCCCCTCAAAAGGGAGGTTGGAGACTTCTTGACTGTGGTCAAGGTCTCAAGGGGAATAAACGCATCTTAAGGACACGCTTACGCGGAGTGTAGAAACTCCAAATCTCTACGTTGAATTGTTAAGTTGTAATTAGGGTTAAATTAGGTTAGGGATTCCACGGCGGGAAACCCTAAAATGAGCGCGGCGGCTCTTTGACCTAATGCTAGGGATAATTTTGTAATTTAGTCTGCGGCGAGGCATTTGTGAAGATTAGGGTTTATAGTTTATAGTTTTGAGGATTTGAAATTGAATGTGTGAAGTTTTACGGACTATTGGCGCGGCGACCAAACAGTTAGACCTAACCTTCGGATGTAAGGTGACAGAATATTGAGGTGAGGTGATTGAACCATGCAAGCAGAGAATAAGACAGTAGCTAAAGCCATGCAAACAGAAATTTAAAGGCAGAAACTTAAAGCGCGATTATTGGTTCGCGGGGTTACATATGAGAAGCAGTTACAATATAGTAATAAAATGTGATAAGTAACGGTAAAGGTAATGAGCTGCAAAATGAACAAACGACATTAGTAGGCAGAGTTAGGCGGTGATCGAATGAGTTAAGAAAAAGATGCAAATTTGAGATTTTATTATTGTTTTATTTGAAAAAATATTAATAATTAAATGTTAGCTCGCAAAAGAAATTAAAAAAAATTATTTTTGTATTTTTTTTAAAAAGGTTTCTCTTATTTTATTTAAAAAAGTTTTTCATTTTTTAAAAGTTTTAATTTTATAAAAAAGTTTTAATTTTTATTTTTTTTAAAAAGGAGGTTTATTTTTTAAACAGTTTTCTTAAATTATAAAAACAATTTAAAACAATTAAAACAAATAATTAAAAAGCAAAATAAAAAAAAATAACATAAAGGGGTTGGGCCGGTCATCACACCCGGACCCAACCCGGATGGGGTAGATTAAACAAACAAAAACACTTAGGGTTTTCAGGACCCTACGTCCCTCGCGGCGCCGTTTGCGTTTCTTCTTCTTCTCTCTCGCCGTAATTCTCTCCGTCCTTCGTTTCTTTTCATTGCATGTTGAATTTTCTGAAATCAAAACCCCAAAACATCAAATGGTAACCGGTTCCATGTTCGCACTTACGTTTGTGTGTGAATTTCTGATAAGAGTGGAGGATGTTCGTTGGCCAGTGATGGATCGACTGAGGCTCGAGAGGATTTGCCCGTCTAGGAATAGGCGCTGGTGAATCTTCTCCGTCGGTGTTTCACGGTGGATATTCTTGTTTCGATCCCTCTCCCTCGCGGCCACTAGCGCTAGGGTTTCTGCAATTTCGTTCACTTCTCCGCCGTTGTTGTCAAGGGTTTGTACCTGATCCTCTAGGGTTCTTTCTCACAGGTGAAATCGTCCCTTTTATAACTTTTATTTTGGGCTTTTGGATGTTGGATTTGCGCTTCACTGAGATATGATTTCGCGTGATTTTGTCCGATTTGATTATTTCGTGTTTGATTGGTATTCTGATATGATTTGATTTTATTTGATACTGATTCACACTTTCCTTTTCCAAAACTCCTTGATGGATTTGCTCGGGTTTCATTTGATTCGTTCGATATCTTGAACTGATTTGTTTCGTTTCGAACCAATTTGAACTATTTTTGATGCAGTCTGGATTGGATTTCTGATTTTCTGGATTCCGGTTTTGAAACATACATTAATTTTTCCTCTTCTTCTTTCAGGGAATTGAAGCTGATGCTTCGGTCGGGTCAAAATTGCCGAGAACGGTAGGCGGTGATGATGACTGTGTTCTGAACCCTCGAGGAAATACTTCTCGATGCTGCTGCGATTATTTTCCGCCGTGTTCTGTGGAACTTGGTTCAGAACACGAGTTGGGCTGCTACTTTGAATCGTTTTCTGATATGGTTTCGAGTTCAATTTACTCTTCCGGTTTTGAGTTCATTGACCCTCTTTTTCTCCTTTCAGAACTGATACTGATGCTGTTGAGTCAAACGCTGCCGAGGATGGTCACATGGTGATGATGACCACTGGTCTGAACCCTCTGCGTTACTTCTGATTTGATTCTCCAATTTTCAGGTGCTGAACTGTGATTATGATGCATATGTCCCCTTTTCATCGATGCAGTTGCCGTTGATTCTCACTTGGTGTAGGCTGGTATTTGGACTGATGTGTATATTGTTGGGCTATGATGTTCATAACTGAGCCTATGCCCTGCATTCCAAATTTTCCAATGTGACCTTCTTATTTGGTTTGGAAATGCCGCAAACTGTTATGGCGTGTTATCAGAAATACTAACTGTTGCTTTGATTCTCCTTCTGCAGACGTTAGGCTGGATGCCTTTTGTCCCTGGGCTCGAACTTTTTCGCAACTTGGCCTTACCATGAGCTTGGTTTTCGTTCTGAACCATCTTGCTGCGATTTGATGCAGCCTTGGCTTCATTTTACTCTTCTTGTTCTGTTTGAACTGGGTTTTTCACGAACTTGCCTATGTGGTTCAAAATTACTGCAGTTTGATGCAGTTTTGGCTTGCATTTCAATCGTCTGTTTGGTTTTCATGCCCTCACCTACTGGTTCAGGATTAATACTGCTCATGAATTGTTTATGTTTTGGGTTCTGATGATGCTTGTGGCCTTTCAGGTGTTGGGAAATTTGAAACCAAAGTTACTCAGACCTGCCGGCATCCGGGTCCGAGTCAGAATTTGCCTATGTTGCCTTATTCTCGTATCAGTTCGGAAATCCTATTGCGGCAAAACGAATCAATCCCGCTTCTTTTATTATTTCTTTCTCTCGGATGTCCCGTATCGATAAGAACAAGCATTACCTGATCTGACGCCCACGGCGCGGATCGGTAACGGGGGTAGGACGCAGCTTCGGTTGTGCCACTCCCGGCACTCGATGATGACATTGTTCTGAGAGTGTCGAAAAAACTTCTAACATTTTTCTGTACTGTTTGTTTTCTTTTGATGTGCAGGTTAGCTGAGGATTCATGGAGAAGTTCAAATACAACATGAAGACCTTTAGATACTCTTAGGATTTAGGATAGATGCCTTAGGATTAAGAATTTTAATGTACTTCCTTGTAACAGTACTTTGTAAAATATGAAGCAACATCCACATTCTTGTATGATAGCATTATTTATGAAATAAAATTCTCAAAGTTTTGAGTTTATTTATATTTTATTCTTAGTTAAAAAATATAAACAATTGTGAATAAATCCACAAGTATTTAAATTCGTTAACATAGGCATAAAACATAAATGTTCCCAAGTGGTATTCTTATTGGCGCACTCGTCTTAATAGTAATCCTAATTTCATCATCTGATTAAAATGTTAACCCCATTTCAATACCAAACACCTATGGGCACCGTAATCACAACATTTTCAGCATCAACAGTAACACTACTCGTAATTAAATTCCAACTGACCAAACCGCTAAAATCTCAATATGATCAGAACTGGTGATAGATAAATGCCTCAAAACCAATACGTATCAAATGCCTCAGAATTTTAATAACAGCCCGTCTTCAAGGAATTGGTAGAATTTGCGTAAAATGACCAAAATACCCCTGGGACCAAATCTGCAAAACAAAACCCCTTCATAACTTGTTAGTGGTTAGCAAATGTACATATGAGATGCTATGCGAAATGACTGACTAAATATAAGGGTAAAATTTGGGGTATTACAAGTAGAATGAAATATTTTTTCTTAAAACAACACTATATACCGGTTGGACTATATAGTAGATTGAAATAATTTTCTGTAAAAAAATTAAAATTATTATTTTAAGTGATATAAAATTTAATATGAATAAAATATTAATATATAAAGTAAACTTGTGGGACCCAATATGAGTTCTTCAGAATTGCACCATTGAAGTGAAAAATTAGTTGAGTTGCTTCAAGCTGACGTGGCTTAATAGGTCCCACAAAGAACCCAAAAATGAGTTCACGGTTGGAGATGCTCTCAGTGTTTTCTGAGTTTGTTTAATAGAATTGTGTTTTCCATTTAAAAAAAAACATTAATTTACATGATAATATTATAATCAAACAGAACAATTTAATCATTAATACAGTAGAATTAAAATTTAAAATACTATAAAGAGAGAGGAAAATACTCTCAATTCATCTTTAAATTTTGTAGAAATTGTTTATGATTTTTATTTTTTCATAAACTCTAAAAGAGGTAAAACAATATTTTAAGAGTGAGATTCAACTTATTCTAAATTAAAGTCTTTAAATTAAATTAAATTTAATAATTAAATTAATATTTTACTCAACTAAATATTAGATTAAATTTAATTTAAATAATGTGATTTGAAATAAATTAAAAAAAAATTACTCTTAAAAGTAAATTGACTCCATTCATATTTTACTTCCCAATCAATCCACCTTTATGATGAAAATTGTGATACGTAGAAATATTGCTTTACACCTCAATTTTTGAATGAAATAAATATTTTTTAAATTTAAAACAAATTAATACTAAGATTAGTGTTTCTCCCATTCTGTAGAAAAATTTAGATTAATCATGTTTACTATATAATATAATAAGGTTTCTTAATGATCAAGAAACACACAACGATTAGAGTTAATGAAGAAGAAAACAACAAGAATTGGTTATTAAACTCTTATTCTTCCCTTTCTCTTAGAACAAGATTACAAGTATACAAGAATAACAAAATAACCTTTCTCTCTTGAAATTAAGATTTTATCTTCCAAATTTTCCTTATATCAAGATTGAGAAACTAACATCCTATTTATAAGAAAAATAACACAGTAACCTAATGGGATTTTTAACAATTATCCATTACAAGCTAACTTAGGATACAAGCTAACTTAAACAATTGAGCTTACAAGCAAGACCCAATTCAACATGCTAACAACCCTAGCAATATTGACTAATGCATGTTAAGACAGACTTCGACTACAACACACATTACTCGCGAACAGACTTCGACCACACTAGAGTTCGGTCCAACATCTCACAAATCTCCACATTGGATCTAACTCTATAACATCAAGAAACTAGTTTTCTTCATGCAACTTTATTAACTGCATACAGTGGAAAAACTTGCAACTGGACAACGTCTTATTGATCATATCAACAACATTATGATCTGTCGAAACCTTCAGCACTTGGAATTCTCCACGCTCGATTACCCCTCTGATGAAATGAAGCCTCACATCAATGTGTTTGGTTTGCTAATGATAGACTGAATTCTTCGACAGGTGTATTGTACTTTGACTATCACATTTAACAGTGATAACTCGACCTTGAAGTTTTAGCTCTTTTGCAAAACCTTCAAGCCACAATGCTTCCTTCACAGCTTCAGTTAGGGCAATATACTCCACTTCAGTGGTTGATAAGGCAACGAACTTCTAAAGTGTTGCTTTCCAACTGATTGTTGTCCCAAACATAGTGAACACATATCTAGAGATAGATTTTCTAGAATCCATACAACCTGCATAATCAGAGTCGACATATCCTTCGATTGCTGCTTTACTATCTTCACCCAAGGCTCCACCATAAATTAGGACTCTATTCAGAGACCCATTTTTGTACCTTAAAATCCACTTCAATGCTTGTCAATGAGCCTTTCCAGGATTCGCCATGTACCTGCTTACAAGACTTACTGCATATGCTATGTCGGGTCTAGTACAAACCATAACACACATCAAAGAACTTACTATGTTAGCATATGTAATGCTATTCATATAAGTTCTTTCAACATCAGCGTTGGGACACTGATCTATACTCAACTTAAATTGAGGGTTTGTTGGAGTCACAACAGGCTTTGAATTCGACATACCAAACTTTTCGAGAACCTTCTGTAGGTATGCCTTTTGAGATAAGCATAATTTCAATTGCTTTCTATCTCTCTGTATGTCAATCCCAAAAATCCTGGACGCAGCTTCCAGATCCTTCATGTCGAACTCTTTATTGAGTTTAGCCTTCACCCTCATTACATCTTCGACATTGTTACTTGCTATTAGAATATCATCCACATAGAGCAACAAAATAACAAATGAATTACCCGGTCGAAATCTGAAGTAAACACAGTGGTCGAACTGACTTCTGATGAAACTTATGCGTTCCATGAACTTGTCGAATCTCCTATTCCACTATCAAGGAGATTGTTTCAGTCCATATAAGGATCTATTCAGCTTGCACACATAATCTTCCTTCCCTTTTTTGACAAACCATTTAGTTTGCCTAATCAGGATTGTTTCATCTAAGTCCCCATACAAGAACGCAGTCTTCACATCCATCTGTTCCAGTTCAAGGTCGAACTATGCCACTGTGGCAAGCAACATTCGAATAGATATGTGCTTCACAACAGGAGAGAACACATAATTGAAGTTGATACCTTATTTTTTAGTGAACCCCCTAGCAAGCAATCTTGCCTTGTATCTCTTCAACGCCACTCCTTCGATTCCTTCCTTAACTTTGAAAATCCATTTATAGCTGACTAACTTGGCTCCAGCAGGTTTTTTGATCAGTTCCCAGGTGTTGTTATCATGAAGAGATTTCATCTCATCATCCATGGCCTTCAGCCATTCAGTCTTCTTTCGAATCCTCATAACTTCCTTATAGTCTTTAGGTTCTTCATCTAGAACCTCACTAGCAGAGATTAAGGCATAAGGTATAATATCTGCATACCCAAGTCTCTGAGGTGGCTTGATGACTCTCCTCGACCTGTCTCTTACTAGTAGGTAGTCATTATCAGTCTCCTCATCTTCGACAACATCTTCTGTGTCTTCTTCGACTTCATCTGGGGTAAGCAAATCAGCATCAACATGCTTCACCTCAACAGGAATTTCTCCCTGTTCCAGCACTTCGTCAGCATCATCAGTTTTCTTGAAAGCCATCTCTGCTTCATTGAAAACTACATCTCGACTAGTGATACACCTCCTGTAAATTGGCTCTAGGTACCATAGCCTATAAGCCTTGACTCATTCAGGGTATCCCATGAACATGCATTTCAGAGCTCTAGGTTCGACCTTGTCTTGCCTAATATGAGCATAGGCCACACAACCAAATACTCTCAGTCTGTCGAGACTAGGTGGATGTCCCGACCAAACTTCTTCAGGTGTTTTCATTCCCAAGGCAGTCGAGGGACATCTATTTATCAGGTAAGTTGTTATCGAAACAACTTCCGCCCAAAACACCTTCTTCAATCCAGCACTAACCAACATGCATCTAACCCTTTCAAGGATTGTTTGATTGAATATCTCAGCTAAGGCATTTTATTGAGGAGTGCCTGCTACAGTCGTATGCCTTGCAATCCCAGACTCTACACAGTAATTGTCAAACGCTTCATTGCAGAATTCATCCTTCGTCTTCTGAATGAATACCCATAGTTTTCTAGAATAGTCATCAACGATTGATAGAAAATACCTTGCACCCGAGTGGGAAGGATTCCTTGCAGGCCCCAAAAGATCAGCATGAATGTAATCCAGAGATCCATGTGTTCTTTGCTTGTCTTTGTTAAACTTCGCCCTACAGGATTTACCAAATACACACGATTCACAAAACTCAAACTTTTCGACTTTGTCACTTCCTAGCAGGTTCTGCTTCCCCAATTCTACCAGACCTCTTTCGCTGACATGGCCCAATCTCATGTGCCATAATTCTGTCTTCGACACAGGTTTCGTGGATGCAACATTTGCCGAACCACTTACAACCTCATCCTCAAGGGAATACAAGCCTTGTTTCTTCACGCCTCTCAAGACTTCTTTCAACCCCTTCATGACTCTTAGGATACTTTTCTCTCCTTGAAAAACATATCCCTTTCTGTCGAGTTCACCAAGAGAAATAAAATTTCTCTTCAAGTCAGGTACATACCTAACTTCAGTTAATAATCTCATTGACTCATCACGGAGCTTGAATCCACAGATCCAATACCTGCAATTTTGCAAGATTTTTTGTTTCCCAGCAGCACAGATCCACCGTCTTGATCACATAGCTCCTCGAACAATTCTCTCTTTAGAGTCATGTGTCAAGTGAAACCTGAATCCATAATCCACTCTTTTCTCGAGTCGCCACTTGAAACCACAAGAACATCAGATGAGTCAAACTCATCTTGAACGATGGCTGCATTGCCATTACCTCCATGATCTTTCAGGCGTTCAAGGTACACCTTTCTTATGTGACCCTCCTTCTTACATTGATAACATCAAATACTATATGTTTCGCCACTATAATACATTTGTTGACTTTTACCTTTCTTCTTGTCGAACTTACCATCCTTTCGTAAGAATTTACCCTTAACGGTCAAACCTTCGCCCACCGTCGAAGGTTTATGCTTTTTTTCATTCGTTCAAGTCCTTAGAATACAAGGCTGATTTAACTTCTTCAAAGGTCAGGGTCTCCCTTCCATACAAGATAGTTTCTTTGAAGTAAGCATGTGTTTTGGGCAAAGCACACAACAACAACAGTGCTTGATCTTCATCATCGATCTTCACATCAATATTTTCAAGATCAAGAATTAGCTTGTTGAACATACCCAACTGCTCAGCCAACACTTTGTCTTCACTCATCTTGAATGATTACAATGCTTGCTTCAGGTAGAATTGATTGACTAGAGATTTGGTCATGTACAAACTTTCAAGTTTCACCCATAATCCCGATGTTGTAGTCTCCTACGATACCTGTCAAAGAACCTTATCACCAAGGCTCAACAATATTGCATTGTGGGTTTCTCGATCATGCCCGTCTTTTCTTTTGTCGTTAACGCAACATCCATGGCTGCCTCACCCTTCAACGCTTCCAAAAAACCCGGGTGAACCAGTAGGGCTTTCATCTTCAAGCGCCAAAGACCGAAGTCGTTCACTCTGGTGAAATTTTCAATCTCATACTTTGTTGAATGCATCTTTTCCATGCTCACCGCACCAATTTGTTGTGAATCGGATACCTTTAAACAAAGTATAAAAGGTTTCTTAATGATCAAGAAACACACAAGGGTTAGGATTAATAAAGAAGAAAACAACAAGGATTGATTATTAAACTGCTAGTCTTTCCTTTATCTTAGAACAAGATTACAAGTATACAAGAATAACAAAATAACCTCTCTCTCTTGAAATTAGGATTTTATCTTCCTATTTTTTCTTATATCAAGATTGAGAAACTAGCATCCTATTTATAAGAAAAATAGCACACTAACCTAATGGACTTTTTAACAATTATCCATTACAAGATAACTTAAACAATTAGGCTTACAAGCAAGACCACATTCAACATGCTAACAACCCTAGCAATTTTGACTAATGCATGTTAGAACAGACTTCGACTACAACACGCATTACTCGCGAACAGACTTCGACCACACTAAAGTTCGATCCAACATCTCACTATATATATATATATATATATATATATATATATATATATATATATATATATATATATATATATATATATATATATATATATATATATATATATATATATATATATATATATATATATATATATATATATATATATATATATATATATATATATATATATATATATATATATATATATATATATATATATATATATATATATATATAATGTAATGCCTGTCTCTTTCTCATTCATGTGATAAAATATATATACATCAGTTCCAATGTTTGATCAAAATTTTATTATGGTACAACATAATTACAATAACCTAATTATAATAAATAATTACAAAATATTATACTCTATCACTCATCCGCTTCGGCTGCAGGAGGGAACATGAAGAACACATGTTTGACCATAATCTACTTTTTCTCGAACAAAATAAATGTCTATCTCAATCCGTTTGGTACGTTGATGTTGCACATGATTACTAAAGAGGTAAATGGCATGAGGAATAAGAAAATAGAGCTCGAGAAGAAGATTACAAATCCAACACGACTCAGATACAACATTAGCAACACCTCTATATTCCACTTCAGCACTAGAAGAAGAAAGTATAGGTTGCCTTTTAGAAGACCAAGAGATAAGGTTGTCAATTATAAAAACACAGTAGTCAGATCTGAAGCGTTTGGTGTCTGAACATCCACCCCAATCAACGTCAATGTAGGAGATAAGTTGTGTAATAGGGGATGGTGATAAGTGTAATTCAAAATGTAATGTACCATGAACATGGCACAAAATGCGCTTGAGAGCAAACATTTATTGCATGTGAAGAAAAACTTGTTGAATTGCATATGATATGTTAGGCCGAGTGAATGTGATATAATGTAAAGCTCCTGTAAGACTCCAATATAGAGAGGGATCCTCATAAGGCGTGTCAAGGAGGTGCTAAGTTTCTTTTTGGTGTCAACAGGAGTGGCTGATGGTTTGCGGGATGCCATGCCAGTACTTTCGATGGTCTATGAGGCAAAAGTGTTTTGATTGAGAAAGATTCCACTAGGATGACGAGATACAACATGTAATTGATTTTATACTATTTTCATGATGTGATAATCTAGTTTTTCTTCAACTAATCTTGATCTTATTGTTTTTTTTTTGTGTTAAGGAGCATATGAACTAAATATAAATTTATAATTATTATTGATCATAGCTCTGTAAATATGAAATATATTAACTATTCAAACTTAATAATTGATTTATGAATAAATAATGATAAGTTTAGTATTTAAAAATTAAAGAGCCTTATTTTCTGTTTTTACTTGAACTTGCCCAAGGAACAATTATAGTTAAAAGAATGTGTTATATGCCAAGGAATTGCATATAACGATCATATTAAATTATTGTAACTCTAGAAAATCATCTTATGAAAATAGACACAATTACCTACAATGAGAATCAGTGAATTCGAAAGAAGACCTATTGCCTTTATTCTCTGATAATTTCCAACAGTTTTATGTGTTTTTAATTAAACCAACTTCTCAAGCAAACCCCTAAATTAAACAATTATAGTAATTTTCAATTGCGTTCTTAAAATAAAACAACTTGTGTGGACACAAACTTTAATTTTATCACTTGATTAAGTTTTTAGTACACTTGCTAATTATTCATCACTGTCGCTAAAGGTGGGTCATTTTCTGTCGGGGGAGGAGGAAGAGGCTGAGCTTTGGCAACTTCAGTGGTTGCAGTGACAACTTGTCATTGAACGACGAATCGAGTGACTCATTGGATCCAGACTGAATCGTGAACGAAATCACTTTCCTTAAAAGTATTTCAAGCACACTCTCAAATTGTCTTAGAGTTGGAACGACCTGAATACCCAGAATAAGTCAGCCTTTCTCTCGAAACTGCACAAGACTGGTGAAGTTTCGAATGCAAGGAAAATGTTTGGAATTATATAGAAGAGGATATCAGATTTTGGAGTATTTGATTTCGAAGTATCAAGCATATATTTATAGCCATGCATGTGTCGTTTCGGAAGTTTGCAACTCTTCATAAACAACACTCTCTAATGAGCATTTGCAATGGTTCAAATAAAATGTCATGCACCACTTCATGAAGTGTCATATATTTCGAATTCAAATTCAAAAATCAAACTCTAGGCAACGAATAAAATCTGGAGCGACAATTAAAACAAATTCGCAGTATACCGGCCGAAGGCCGGTCCGTCCGCCTCATTAACGCCGCGAATAGCCCGATTGCTCCGATGCGTCGTGCCTAAGTGCTCAAGTGCCGTCTACAAGCCGCCACTAGCGCCTCTACGCCCACGCCCTCGGATCCGGTTCTGGAGCCGGAGCCGGTGTCGCCGGTGGTGACACCGGCGAGGGGTGTTTTGTATGAGACAAGTGACATAAGTCTTGGCACCACCACATATGACTATGTGGCACTTTATCCTCTTTGGCTCCTTTGGAAAGTACATTGTTCCAAGGGCCTTATAAATGCTCTTTAATTTTACTCCACTTTCAATGTGGGACTAAGCATTTATTGTCAATTAACTATATCACCCACTTTGTCATTTTGGAACAACTTTAATGGAAATAAATCTTCATTATTTCCAACAATCCCCCACTTGTTCTAATAATGACAAAATAATAATTCCAGAAATGAGACATAAGAAGTATTAATACAGTTAAGTATCTTTCAATTTTAAACTTAACCTTAGTAAGGATAACACAAGGTTTAATCGGAACATTAGGTAGCAATGCTTTTAAACCATGAATCCATATGAATAGACCGGTGTTACCTTACACACACTCCTTAAAGATTCTTCCTCTGCATAACTCGCTTAACACTTATTTATGGCCATGTGCTATCCTGTTTCATGAATTTTTTATGAGAGAAACTCCAACTCTCACTTTGAGACGGCACCATCTCAGAATTCACATAGGTGAAGTTCATATAGTATCTGTTTCCAATGGATACGTACCCTCGGTATTGAACTTTATTAAGAGTTTAAAATAAAACTCAACCCTCATTTCCAATGTCAACATAATTACGAAATGTTTAGACAATTATCCAAATCAAAGACTTGTTATTACCCATTGAAAATCTTAAAGTTAATGTTCTGTTAACTTAAGATTGGGTTGCCGCCGTTGTCGGAACTCTTACTCAAGGAGTTTCAACCCCATACCTCTCGAGGTTGTTTTTACTAAGTCTCTGGCCAGTGGCTTAGTAAACGGATCAGCCAAATTATAGCTTGTTCGTATATACGTAAGTGAAATGATTCCATCCTTAATCAGTTTTCTCACGAACGAATGTCTAAGTCCTATATGCCTAGACTTTCCATTATACACTTCGCTAAATGCTCTTGCCAAAGTGGCCTGACTATCGCAGTGTATCATTACTTTTGAAACATTGTCTTTAGCTAATGGAACTTCCAAAAGAAGATCCCTCAACCACTCTGCCTCTTGACTAGCGGAAGCGAGAGCCACGAACTCTGATTCCATGGTCGAAAGAGTAATGCATGTTTGTTTCTTACTCTTCCAAGAAATTTCTCCTCCAGCTAGTGTAAATATCCACCCAGTTGTAGATTTATGATCTCCCACATTAGAGATCCAACTTGCATCGGTATATCCTTCTAATATAGCAGGAAACCTACCATAATGAAGGTCAAGATCTTTGGTTTTCAACAAATAACCAAATATCCCCGTGATTGCCTTCCAATGTTCATTACTTGGATTACTAGTAAATCTACTCATTTTACTAACTGCAAACGATATATCGGGTCTAGTACATTGCATTAAGTACATAAGACATCCAATCGCACTTGCATATTCTAATTGAGCCACTGCTCTTCCATCATTCTTTTCAAGTTTGATTACATGATCAAATGGAGTAGTTACTTCCTTAAATTTCAGGTGTTTGAATTTATAAAAAGTCAAAAATGATACTTAAAAAAAAAATACATGTTAAATGCGTTTCTTATCTTGAGATTCGTTCACGTGTCTTTTGTTATGTGTCAAAAGAAATACTCAATTCACTTTAAAATAAAAAATTTCTTTTAAAACGAGAATCAAAATATATTATTACAATATCCTTTGTTTGACACAAGTTGATAATTGGTCATCACAAACTTTGAATATATTTTGCAACCGACACACATCTAAAACAAACAAGTGTGTTGGTATGACACGTGAACGTGTCTCATATATGCGGCAATCACACTTTTTTTTTGTCTGATCAATAAATTACTTACTTGGAGGTCTCTGCTTTTGTGTAACTATAACTTTTATCATTCAAAACAGCTTATGATGCCACTGAAATTGGTGAATTTATCAAATAGGTTGGCATTTCGATTTTGGGGGAAACTTTAACCAATAATATTTTGCAACGAAAAAAGATAAATCATTTAAGATGTTTTCATAAAAGAACATATATAAATAAAGTCATTTAAATTATGTTGCTACATATATTCAATCTATTAAAAAAAGAAATACAGAAACAAATATTAAGAAGCCTTGTTCATGATACCAATGCCACGCATACTCTAAAAGTTCCAAAAGTAATAAGAAATGAATTAAGCTGAGAAGCAAATAAAAAGATGATCATGTGGATGATAAGGAGTGAAGGACTTGTCTTTATTGTTGTTGTGAATCCTCTCATGTGAATGAGTTTGAGAGCTTTTTGGTGAAGCCACCACCGTGGTTTTGAGCTTTTTCTCAACCCTTCTCTTTCTAACATAATCTTCTGGAATGAACACGTCCATCATGTAGTTTGTAAGATATTATTCAGTGCAAGTAAAAATTGGTAAATGTAAAATGTGTGGAGAATATTAATAAGGGGAAAAGATGGTAAAAGAAATACCAGGGGCGTTTTATCCCATGTTTTGAATTAAAAACTGGCAACTAATAGATGGTGTCCCAGATTAGTGTCTTTCAGTTAAGAAAGTATCAACTCTTGGCCACTTTAACTTACTTCTTAATTTTGACTTGAGAGTACTGGGCATAATCTAGCTAGGAATTTCTTATCCTTGTCGGTCAAAAAATTAAATTTTGTAAATGTATCTCCCAACACATTTTTATATTATTTTATAACATATTAAATGAATATTATTTAAGAGTAAAATAAAATTTTATTTTAAAGAAATATTTTGAATATTTTTTAAAAATTTAAAAATATTTTATATTTTTACGTGATATTTTAATAATAATAATAAAATATAAAGATGGTTTTGTGAATTAAAGTATTTGATAAAAAACCAAAAAAATAAAATAGAGTAAGCCGGTGATTTGGAAGTATTAATATGGTCATTTGTTATGGTAAAAAGAGTGGTTTTTGTTTTTTAATAATTTAAAGATTAATTTTTCAAAATTAAATAAAAGAATTTATGACAATTTATTAAAGTCATATCTTATTTCAAATCTCTTGTATATCTCGGTTGATGAAGGTGCCTATTTGTCTTAAATTGAATTCTAAGAATTTATGACAATTTATTAAAGTCAATTATACATAATTTTTTAGTGTATGACTCACTATTTTAGAGTACAACTTCTTAATTTCTTAGGTCAATTTAAAGTTAAAACAGGCAAAATCGGTACAATAAACCTTTAGTCACAACTTATAATTGTTTATTCCTAAAGCAATTACTAATTCGAATAATTAATCTAGTTCAAATTCACACAGTTAGGGTAAGTAATTCTTACAAACTTAGGTTTTATTCATGAGTTCGTCAACTGTTAGATGCCCAATTGTGCTTATTCGAGCTATCAAATATGGGCATCTTTCGCTCCTTTTTTGTCTAATTTGTGTTCTAAACCGCCTTGCTTTTGTTAATACGCAACATTTTGTGAAATGCTCTTGGTCCTTTTAATTTGTGTGCTATTGTGCAGTATATAAGCATGAAAGAATAGAATTTGAAGACACAAGAAAGATGACAAAGGACTCAAGAAAGAAGAAGAGCAAAAGCATGTTCTCTAGGCGAACTCATGGCGAGGAGGCAGCGAGTGTTCGCTAGGCGAGCTGCTAGCGAACACTCCCAGATTTGGGCAGAATCAAATTGGCATCATTCGCTGGCAGCGAGGAAGGTGGCGAAGGACTCGCTAGACGAACACCTAGCGAGCAAGTAGTGAAGTGAAGCAAAATCATATCCTCAGTCCTCGCTAGCATGTTCGCTAGGCGAGGCTGTAGCGAACACTCGCTGTGAGCTCGCTTAGCGAGCAAGGTCGTGAGCGTGACAAATCATCAACTTTTTTTATAAGTAGCAATGTGTACTTTTTGAGACCATACCATATTTTTACTAGTTTTTCTGCTGAAGTGATTTTGTGCCCTATAAACCCTTTTTGCTCTCATTTCTTCATCTCTTAACATTATTCTACAAAAAGAAGGTGGATTCTCATCCAAGTTGGATTATTCGACTCGGATGTTCATCAACCTTCTTCCGAAACTTCTTGTGCAAGCTACCATGAAAATGAGTAGCTAAACACCTCTTTTGTCAAGGTTAGAAGTAGTTGGTTCATAATTTATGTATTCTTCTTAATCTAATGTATGTGAACAAGTTGTTATTCAATATAGATGAAGTTATTTGCTACCATTTTTACATTTATGATTTGGTTTGTGTTAGAGATAAACTTATCAAGTCTTGACCTAATATCTTTATCTATCAACTATGACAAATGCTAGAGATAAATTTGGAAGTTGATATCCGCTTTGTATCAATCATAATGCTTATTGCTTCGAGTGTTAGGTAGAGAGATCATTTAATGGTCGAAACACTATTTTTCACGAAATTTATTTAGAGATAAACACTTTTGCGAGGATACGCGGTTATATTGGTTCGAACTTCGTTCACATATTTGGGTTAATAGATTCATTTAGGACGGACTAATGAAACCTAATCTTGGCATATTTTTATCAAACTTAAAAACAGACTTTTATTCCGCTTTTATTATTGCAAACTTTTGTCACAAATATTGATACCATTCTAAAAACCCCTACTCTTAAGTTACTAAACCGTTGAACGACACACATATATTCACTTTAATCTCTGTGGATACGATAAAACACTACCGCAAATACTTTCTAACAAAATGGCGCCGTTGCCGGGGATTGTTAGTTGAATATTGCAAACATTGCAATAGTTTAGTGATATTAAGATTTTTGTATTGTGAATCTCTTATCTTTGTAATTCTTTGGGCTTTTTAATTTGTGTGCAGAACTCGTTTATGCGTGGACAGGTTCGGCCGGAAAACCTTCTTTTCGATCCGGAGATTGAGAGAACCGCACGACGTACCAATAGTCGCACAAGGCGAAGACGACAACAAGCTCGCGAAAGACAAGAGGTTGGAGAATCTTCTTCATCCACTCCACCTAGCCTACCAATTATGGCAGCACCTCCACCTCCACCTCCAGTTTCCACTCCATGTACGAACAGTCCAAGACATACAGCTCAGTTCGCACGGAATCTTCAAAATGGAAGACAAGTTGAGATGAAAACGGGAATCCTAGCACTAGTCTATCAAAATCCTTTCACGGGATTAGACCATGAGGATCCGTTCACTCATCTTACAAAATTCTATGAGATTGTGGGCGCAACGGGAGCAACCGAAGCTGACGAAGAGTCATTGTTTAGGAGATTATTTCCTCATTCCTTGATTGGGAAAGCGAATGAGTGGTATCTTGATCAATCGACAACAATCATGAAGGATTTGAATCTTTTAGAAGAGAAGTTTCTTGAACGGTTATTTCCACATAACCGGTTCATGGAAGCTAAAATTGCGATTGCGGTATTTTCTCAAGGAGCTAGTGAATCACTCAACGAAGCTTGGGAGCAATTTAAATCTATGTTAAGAAAGTGCAAGGGACACAGTTTCGATGAGCTCACTCAAGTTCATATTTTCCACAATGGACTCCTTTCGGTTCACAAGATGTTATTGGATGCTACGGCGGGAGGTTCTTTGATGTCAAAAAGTGTCGATGATGCAATTGCAATTATTGATAAGATGACACTTAATGAACATCAAGGGAATCATAATTGTGGGGTAGCTCAAAGAAAACCGGGTGTACTCGAGTTAGGTACAAATGACGATATTCTTGCCCAAAACAAACTTCTTACGCAACAAGTGGAACTCTTGACTCAACAAATGTCAAAGCTTCCACAACAAATTAAAGAAATGCAAGAAGTTCCTACTCAACTTCAAGTGGCAAGTTGTGAGTTATGCAAAGGTGATCATCCTACCGGATATTGTCCTCCCGTCTTGGAAGAGGTCAATTATGCCGGCAACCAAAATCAAGGATATCAACAAAGGCCGCCTTATCAACAACAAAACTAAGGTTATCAAAGACCTAATCAAGGTTACCAACAACCTTGGAGACCACAAGAAGTCGGACCTTCAAATCGACATCCTTATCAAAACTACACACAACCTCCTCCTCAAACTCAAAATGCCCCATCCAAAATGGAGGAAACTCTTACCCAATTCATGCAAATGTCAATGTCCAACCAAAAGAATACCGATGCGGGCATCAAAAATTTGGAAACACAAGTTGGTCAATTATCAAAACAATTGGCCGACCAACAAAAAAGGCCTTTCACGGCTACCGCTACTCCAAATTTGAAGGAGCATTGCAAGACTATTCTTACAAGGAGCGGAAGAGAAATTGACATGGGAGTAGGTGAGGAAGAGTTGAGGGAGGAAGTTGTAGTTGAAAAAGAGAGTGAAAATGTCGAGAAAGAAGTAGAAAAAAATGTTGAGGGAGGATTAGTTGAAAATGAGAAAGTGAAAGAAAATGAGGAAGGAGAAACAAGTAAGAGAGGCGAAAAAGTGAAGAGATCGAAAAAAGAAAAAGAGCAAGTTCATCCGATACCAATTCAAAATTTACCTTACCTGTATGCTCCGACAAGGAAAGACAATGCTAGGCATTATGCTCAGTTTATGGATATTTTCAAACAATTGCAAATTAGTATCCCATTTTCCGAAGCATTGGAGCAAATGCCGAAGTATGCGAAGTTCATGAAAGATATCATCACAAAGAAAAAGCGGTATACGGATCAAGAGACAATCATGGTGAACGCTAGTTGTAGCGCTATTATTCAACGTACTCTCCTGCGGAAAGAAAGTGATCCGGGACGAGTAACCTTGCCCGTTACCATTGGAAATACCTATGTTGGCAAAGGATTGATTATTTGGGCTCTGGCATAAATTTGATACCTCTACCGATTGTGAAGCGATTGGGTTATATGGAAATGAAATCTACTCAAATGACATTGCAACTAGCCGACAAGTCTATGACTCGCCCTCATGGTGTAGCCAAAGATGTGTTAGTAAAAGTGGATAAATTTTTGTTCCCAATCGACTTCGTCGTCATTGATATGGAGGAAGATGAAGATTCTCCATTGATTCTTAGCCGACCCTTCATGAAGACGGCTCGTATGGAAATTGACATGGACGATGGTCTCATGAAAGTGAGAGTTCTCGATGAGGAGATTAGCTTCAATCTTTTTGAGGCCATGAAGCTCTCTAAAGACAAAACCGATTGTTTTAGGATTGATGCAACGGAAGTGGCAATTGAAGAAGTCAAAGAATTATTACAAGTGCCCACACCGTTACAACAAGTCCTAACTAACGCTCTTTCCAAGATCAATGAAGAAGAAGAACGAGAAATTGAAAAATGCTTGAAGGAACTAGAGGAACTAGAAGAAATTCCACTTTCAAAAGAAAAGGTGGAAGAGTTAAAAAAAGAGAACAACGAGGAAGGCAATCTTGAGTTGAAGTTGTTGCCATCTCATTGGAAGTATGTGTTCCTTGACAAAGAAAAAAATAAGCTGGAAATCATAAGCGCAGAGTTAACTATGGAGGAAGAACGGAAATTACTTGAAGTGTTGAAGAAAAATCAAGAAGCGATGGGATGGACTCTTTCCAATTTGAAAGGGAGAAGTCCTTCCTATTGTATGCATCATATTTTTATGGAAGAAGACTTCAAGCCGGTAGCCCAACCGCAAAGACGATTAAATCCTACTATGAAAGAAATAGTTAGGAAAGAAGTTGTGAAGATGTTGGATGCCGACATGATTTATCCGATATCCGATAGTCCATGGGTGAGTCCCGTTCAAGTGGTACCGAAGAAGGGTGGAATGACGGTCATCCGAAATGAAAAAAATGAGTTAATTCCAACGAAGACCGTAACGGGATGGAGAATGTGCATTGACTACTGTAGGCTAAATCAAGCTACGAGAAAAGATCACTTTCCTCTTCCGTTTATGGATCAAATGCTTGAGAGACTCTCCGATCAAAAGTATTATTGCTTTTTGGATGGTTATTCCGGTTACAACCAAATCATTTTCAATCTAGAAGATCACGAAAAAACAGCTTTTACTTGTCCCTTTGGAATTTTTGCTTACCGGAGGATGCCGTTTGGGTTATGTAATGCGCCGGCAACTTTTCAACGGTGTATGCAAGCAATCTTTTCGGATTTGATTGAGAAGACGATCGAAGTTTTCATGGATGATTTCTCGGCTTTTGGACCGTCAATTGATCGTTGTTTAAAAAATCTGGATGTTGTTTTAGAGAGGTGTGTGGACACCAATCTAGTGCTCAATTGGGAGAAGTGCAACTTTATGGTCACCGAAGGAATTGTGCTTGGGAACAAGGTTTCTTCAAAGGGACTTGAAGTTGATAGAGCCAAGGTGGAAGTGATTGAGAAGCTACCGCCACCTTTGAATATAAAGGGAATTCAAAGCTTTCTTTGTCATGCGGGATTTTATCGAAGATTCATCAAGGACTTCGCAAAGATAGCAAAGCCATTGAGCAACTTGCTCAACAAATATAAGTCTTTTATTTTTGATGATTCTTGCATGATAGCTTTGGATTCTTTGATACAAAGCTTAACAATTGCACCCATAATCGTCGCACCGGATTGGAAAAATGATTTTGAACTTATGTGTGATGCGAGCGATTATGCGGTTGGTGCAGTTTTAGGCCAAAGAAAGACAAAAAGTTTCCATGCGATACATTACGCAAGCAAAGTTCTTAATGAAGCTCAAATTAATTATGCGATAACAGAAAAAGAATTGCTTGCTATCGTGTACGCATTGGAAAAGTTTAGGTCTTATTTGATTGGATCAAAAGTTGTGGTTTATACTGATCATGCGGCAATAAAGTATCTGCTCACCAAACCGGACTCCAAGCAACGATTAATTCGTTGGATTCTTTTACTTCAAGAATTTGATCTTGAAATCCGTGATAAAAAGGGGTCCGAAAATTTGATAGCAGATCGCTTATCCTGACTTGTGAATAATGAGGTCACAAAGCATGAAAAAGAGGTGAGGGAGAAATTCCCCGATGAAAAATTGTACATGGTAACAATTAGACCTTGGTTCGCCGATATGGCTAACGGGTCACCAAAAGAAAAAAAAATTATCCGATGTCAAGTACTTTGTTTGGGATGAACCACATCTTTTTAAACTTGGCATTGATAACATTTTGAGGAGATGTGTTTCGGAAGAAGAAGCCAAGGAAATTCTTTGGCATTGTCACAACTCTCCGTATGGAGGTCATTTTAATAATACAAGAACAGCTACTAAAGTCCTTCAATCGGGATTTTATTGGCCGTCCTTGTTCAAAGATGCGTACGCGCACACTAAAAGTTGTGACAAGTGCCAAAGAGTTGGTGGAATAACACAAAAAAATGAAATGTCACTTCAAAACATGATTGAGGTTGAAGTTTTTGATTGTTGGGACATCGATTTTATGGGTCCGTTTCCACCGTCTTTTGGTAATGATTACATTTTGGTTGCGATGGACTACGTCTCCAAGTGGGTAGAAGCAATTGCTAGCCCTAAAGCAGATGGGAAAACCGTAATAAATTTTTTAAAGAAAAACATACTTTCTTGGTTCGGTACTCCAAGAGTGTTACTAAGTGATGGTGGTTCACACTTCTGTAATACTCAATTAGCCAAGGCTCTAGAGAAATATGGTGTGAGACACAGAGTCACTACACCATATCATCCTTAGGCTAACGGACAAGCGCAGGTGTCGAATCGAGAAGTTAAGAAAATTTTGGAAAAAACTGTTTCTTTCTCGCGGAAGGATTGGTCAAGTAAGCTTGACGATGCGTTGTGGGCATATCGGACCGCTTTCAAAACTCCGATTGGTATCACACTGTTGCGGTGGAAATAGGATCACAAACTATTAATGAGTTTGAATCGCAATTCAATTCACAACCGCTCTTTGATTTATCCGAAGGAAAAGGTCAAAAGAGGGAAAACCTATTTTGCATCATAAACACAATGCGGGGAAAGATCTAGGGTTCGGGGGTTGGTTAAGTTTAGGGAAGGTATTAGCACCCTAAACTTCAGTAGTACTCTACAGGAACCTTTTGTTCAGATGTTTACTATTTTGCTTTATTTATTTGCTTAAGGTATATATACAAAGGGATTAAAAGTGAGAAAGGAGACCTAAGGGGTTAATTCTAAGTTTACTCGGCAAGACATCGCATCTTGTGCCTACGTATCCTTACGGGAGTGGAATCAGAGTAATCGTAGTTCCCCTCAAAAGGGAAGTTAGAGACTTCTTGAATGTGGTCAAGGTCTCAAGGGGAATAAACGCATCTTAAGGACACGCTTACGTGGAGTGTAGAAACTCCAAATCTCTACGTTGAAATGTTAAGTTGTAATTAGGGTTAAATTAGGTTAGGGATTCCACGGCGGAAAACCCTAAAATGAGCGCGGCGGCTCTTTGACCTAATGCTAGGGGTAAAATTGTAATTTTGCCTGCGGCGAGGCATTTGTGAAAACTAGGGTTTGTAAGAGTTGTAATTTTGAGGGTTTGAAATTGAGGACTATTGACACGGCGGTCAAATGCTAGACCTAATTCCTTCGGATGCGTAAGGTGACAGAAATATTGCGATACATCAGCAGAAATTTAAATCATTCATCAGCAGAAATTAAATGCGAAAAGTAAACGCGATTATTAGGTTCGCGAGATTACAATTGAGAAACAGATACAAATATAAAGGAAATTTAAATGAAAACTCAACACAATAAGTATGAACTGCAAAAATGAACACCCGTTAGTAGGCCGAGTCAAACGGCTATCAGATGAATTACGAGAAGATGTAAATTGAGATTTTTACTATTTATTTAAAAATTTAATGATTTAATGTTAGCTTACAAAAGAATTTAAAAAAAAGGTTTTATTTTTATATTTTTAAAAAATGGTTTTTCTTATTTTATTTATTTTTAAAAAAAAGTTTTTTCATTTTATATTTACAAAAGTTTTAATTTTATATATATATATAAAAAAGGAGTTTTAATTTTTATTTTTATATTTAAAAAAAAGTTTTAATTTATTCTTAATAGTTATATTTTAAAAAGATTTTTTTATAATTAAAATTAAAATATTATATTATTCTTTTTTTAAAAGTTTTTTTTTTGAATTATAATGTTAAAATGTTAAAAAAATGGTTTTTAAACACATAAAACAAATTAATTTAAAAAAACAAAAGAAAAAGAATAAAAAAAAGGGAGAGGGTTGGGCCGGTCATCACACCCGGACCCAACCCGGTTAGTGTGAATGCATCAAAAACATGGATTTAGGGTTTCTCTCCCTAGCATCCCCTTCGCGGCGCCGTTATTACTTCGTCTTCCTCGCCGTCTCTCTTCGTTTTGCCTTCGCTGTTCTCATTGCATGTTGCAGATTCTGAAATCAAAACCCAAGAAACATCAAATGTAAAACTAAATCCAACATTCACACTTACGTTTGTATGTGAGTTTCCGGTAAGAATGGGAGATGCTCGCGGCCAGTGATGGATCGGCTGAGGCTCGAGAAAGATTTTGCTCGCCACGAATCAAATGGCGCCGGTGGATTCTTTCTTCGTTGGGATTCTGCGCGCCTTTTGACGGTTGCCGGTATTCTCCGGTTAGGGTTTCGCTCTCTCTCTCGCGGCTACCTCCCTTTCTTCATCAGGTTGTACCTTCCTTTTTATAACCAACTTCTGGGCCTTTAATCCGTGTGGATTTGTACTATTTTTCTGAGATTAAGTTTGATGATTCGATTTGATTTGATTTCATTTGGTTTTTCCAGATTGAGTTCCAATAGGGGCTTTTTCTGATACGATTTGGATCTCGCTCGAAACTTAGAACCTGATTGGGATTTCCAACTGATGTGATTTTTCTGATTGATTTGTTTGATTGATTCAGATGGAGATGTTTCCTGATACGGTTGGGATCTGACTCGAAACTTTCCATTTCCAGATTCGATTTTGTTTGATCATTTGGATTGCCTCTGAATTTATTTGATCTGATTGGTATCTGGATTAATTCGTTTGTTCTGCTTGAATTCAATCTGGACTGTGCTGATGCGTTTTCGATTTGATTCAATTTTAGTAGTCTGAACTGATTTGTTTTGATTTTCTGGTGCAGTTAGCTTTTCCTCTTCTTCTTTCAGAGAGGGTTGATGCTACGACTTCGGTCGAATCAGAATTGCCGGGAAAGGTATACGGCAATGATGATACCGTTCTGAGCCTTCGAGGGAGGTTTCTTCGACGATGTCGCGGTTGCTTCTGATGATCTTCGCGTGTGGTTTATCACTTATTCCCTTTGAGTTGTTTTAACTGCTGATGATATTTGATTCTTGTGTTTCAGAGCTGATACTCTGGGCAATTGTGTCCAACTATGAATGCTTAATGTTGCCTCGATACACTTTTGGGCGATGATGATTTGAGCTACGATGTTTGATTAACCGAGCCATGTATTTGTTCGTTTCATGAACTGAGTATGATCTGATAATTTGTTTCGGTGACTTGTTTGTTGGGGCGATGATGCTCATGACTGAGCCCCATTATGTGCTGCCTTGTGCTGCAACTTGGTGCCCATCCTTGTGACTTGCCATCCGTGAGGCTTGCCCTTTAATTGACAGCCTTTTGGTACAGCTTTGCAGCTTGTTACAGCTTTATTCTTCTGGCTTTCTTTGTATTATCTGCTGCTACTTTTTCTTTGGATCTTGTTATGACAGACCTACGAGATATTTTCTTATGGCTTCTTGCGCATAAGTCTGCCTTCTGATGCATTATTTAGTTGGCATATGGTGTTCTGTTTGCAATTTGATGCGGTTTTGGCTTGTATTTCAATTCTCTTGTCCTGTTCAGGATTGCTGCAGTTTGATGCCTATGGCAACTTATGAATCATTTTGAGTTTTGAATGCTGAAACTGATTATTGATGTGCTTGTGGATTTTCAGGTGTGGGAAGTTTTGAAACCAAAGTTACTCAGACCTGCCGGCATCCGGGTCTGAGCCAGAACTTGCCTATGTTGCCTTATTCTCGTATCAGTTTGGAAATCCAATCGTGGCAAAACGAATCAGTCCCACTTCATTTATTTTTCTATCTCTCGGATGTCCCGTATCGATAAGAACAGGTATTACCTGATCTGACGCCCACGGCGCGGATCGGTAACGGGGGTAGGACGCAGCTTCGATTGTGCCACTCCCGGCACTCGATGATGACATTGTTCTGAGAGTGTCGAAAAAAACTTCTAACATTTTTCTGTACTGTTTGTTTTCTTTTGATGTGCAGGTTAGCTGAGGATTCATGGAGAAGTTCAAATACAACATGAAGACCTTTAGATGCTCTTAGGATTTAGGATAGATGCTTTAATGTAATCCCTTAAGATTGAGAACTTTTAATGTACTTCCTTGTAACAGCACTTTATAAAATATGAAGCAACATCCACCTTCTTGTATGATGACATTATTTATGAAATAAAATTCTCAAAATTTTGGATTTATTTATATTTTATTCTTAGTTAAAAATATAAACAAATGTGAATAAATCCACAAGTATTTAATTCATTAACATAGGCATAAAACATAAATATTCCCAAGTGGTATTCTTATTGGTGCACTCGTCTCATTTGTAATCCTAATCTCATCATCCGATTAGAATGTTAACCATCCATTTCATAACCAAACACCCCTGGGCACCGTAATCACAACATTTTCAGCATCACTCATAATTAAATTCCACCGACCAACTGCTAAGATCTTGATATGATCAGACCTGGTGATAGATAAATGCCTCAAAACCATGACGTACCAAACGCCTCAGAATTTTAATAACAGCCCGTCTTCAAGGAATTGGTAGAATTTGTGTAAAATGACCAAAATACCCCTGGGACCAAATCTGCAAAACAAAAACCTTCATAACTGGTTAACGGTTAGCAATGTACATATGAGATGATATGCGAAATGAATGACTAAATATAAGGGTAAAATTTGGGGTATTACAGTTGCCCCTATTTAAATAGCTACACCGGACGACTTGAGTGACAGAGACTCGAGGAATCGTGGTGGAGAGATTTAAATATAGATAACCGAAAATTTTGCCCTTATATGCGACGATGCAATGTTATGGACAAAGCGAGGACAGCTTAATGCCGATGATATGAATATGATATGGTGCGTATACTGGAAAGATGAATGAGAAAATGATGACGAATACGACGACACAGGGACAGACGCTACGAGAAGAACACACCGGGGAAAACGACGCGCTGGGACACAGTACAACACTGGGGAATTCTAAAAATGATGGTCAACTGGTGCGAACACGACCAATTGTCTTTTTTTAGAAAAGGAACGAGATTCTCAAATGGAGATGGTACCTATGAGACGACCTCCACTGGGGAATCTAAAAATAAAACTGGATCACGTACGATTGCAAGATCGATTACAGAATGCTGGAGCATTGAGCAAAGAATAACATCTAAGCTTCTGTAAACTATCCCTCGTGACAGGATCAAACGGACTTTTCGGAACTCCGTAGCAAATATACAAGGTAAAGACCGGCTGTATGCCAAAATAAATGGACTTTAGGAATAAGGTTCTTAAATGGAGAGGGCACTTATGAGATGACCTCCATTTGGGAATGTTTAATAATAACAGGATCTACACGGCTTGCAAGATCGATTACAGACTGCTGGAGCATTGAGCAAAGAATAACATCCAAGCTTCTATAAACTATCCTTCGTGACAGGATCAAACGGACTTTTCGGGAATCCGTAGCAAATATACAGGGTAAAAACCGGCTGTATGCCAAAATAAATGGACTTTAAGAATAAGATCCTTAAATGGAGATGGCACCTATGAGATGACCTCCAATAGGGAATGTCTAATAATAAAACTGGACCTACACGATTGCAAGATCGATTACAGAATGCTGGAGCATTGAGCAAAGAATAACATCCAAGCTTCTATAAACTATCCTTTGTGATGGGATCGAACGGACTTTTCGGAAATCCGTATCAAATATACAGGGTAAAGACCGGTTGTATGCCAAAATAAATGGACTTTAATGGGAAATGCCCTGATAAGCTTCTCGAGGGAGAACTGTCACTTATCGTTGGAAGGGACTTATGTGCCAAAATGGATAAGCACTCAAATAAAGAGGCTGCTGCTTATCTGATAAATAAATCTTCTCGCATTTAAGGTCGGCGCCTGGAATACGATTCTGATTCTTCTCTTACTGAAGGATAAATAAACTTCTTCATGCTTCAAGATCGTGCTCTCCTGAACATGAAAAGGGTAAACTGAACTTCCTCATACTTCAGAATCGTGCTCTCCTGAATATGATTCGGCTTTTTCGGGTAAATGAAATTCTTCATACTTCAGAATCGTGCTCTCCTGAATATGAAAAGGGCTAACTGAACTTCCTCATACTTCAGAATCGTGCTCTCCTGAATATGATTCGGCTCTTTCGGGTAAATGAAATTCTTCATACTTCAGAATCGTGCTCTCCTGAATATGAAAAGGGCTAACTGAACTTCCTCATACCTCAGAATCGTGCTCTCCTGAATATGATTCGGCTCTTTCGGGTAAATGAAATTCTTCATAGTTCAGAATCGTGCTCTCCTGAATATGAAAAGGGCTAACTGAACTTCCTCATACTTCAGAATCGTGCTCTCCTGAATATGATTCGGCTCTTTCGGGTAAATGAAATTCTTCATACTTCAGAATCGTGCTCTCCTGAATATGAAAAGGGTAAACTGAACTTCCTCATACTTCAGAATCGTGCTCTCCTGAATATGATTCGGCTTTTTCGGGTAAATGAAATTCTTCATAGTTCAGAATCGTGCTCTCCTGAATATGAAAAGGGCTAACTGAACTTCCTCATACTTCAGAATCGTGCTCTCCTGAATATGATTCGGCTCTTTCGGGTGAATGAAATTCTTCATACTTCAGAATCGTGCTCTCCTGAATATGAAAAGGGTGAACTGAACTTCCTCATACTTCAGAATCGTGCTCTCCTGAATATGATTCGGCTCTTTCTTGTAAATGAAATTCTTCATACTTCAGAATCGTGCTCTCCTGAATATGAAAAGGGCTAACTGAACTTCCTCATACTTCAGAATCGTGCTCTCCTGAATATGATTCGGCTCTTTCTTGTAAATGAAATTCTTCATACTTCAGAATCGTGCTCTCCTGAATATGAAAAGGGCTAACTGAACTTCCTCATACTTCAGAATCGTGCTCTCCTGAATATGATTCCGCTCGAACCTCCCCGTACTTCAAGATCGTGCTCTCCTGAATACGATTTGGTTTCTTCTTTTACTAAAGGGTAAATGAACTTCTTCATAATTCAGAATCGTGCTCTCCTGAATATGATTCCGCTCGAACCTCCCCGTACTTCAAGATCGTGCTCTCATGAATACGATTTGGTTCAAAACCCCCCATACTTCAAGACGACAGGTAAATGGAAGCCCAACTGCTCCATGGAGATGGCCATTTGCTGCGAGTCATAACGAAGATAGGATCGGTTTCTTAGGTGAGAAATGTTGTATACCGATGTTGTAAGATGTAAAGTGTTGTACAGATGTTGTAACATGTAGGATTGTAAAGTGTTGTACTGATAGATTTTCCAGGCGTGAACTGTCGTGTATCTGTAAATGATTGTAGTTGATTTTCTTGAAAGATAGTGCAAAATAAATGCATGTCCGGGTACAGTGATAAATTTCTCGGCGAGATAGTCGCGTATCTGTCATGGTATGGTGAAAACCTTTAGATGGTGCAAAATAAATGCACGTCCGGTTGGGCTTGACTACCGACATGACTGAGATTCAATCTAGGATCGAGCTAGAAAGAAGACTGGTAATCAAGACTCCATCGAGGGAATGATCTCGAAGGGTAAATATCTTATCCTGGTAAGGAAAGATAGCTGAAGTAACCGTCATCCACGAGGATCGAGCTCCGTGGGGAAACTGGAAACACATATGTATTTTATGCTTAAGGCTGACAATCTATTTGGAGAGAATGGACAAACCCCAATTACTCGGCGGTAACAACCAATGATGGCGAGACACAATGAACCTGTGAAGGTTAATGCCCATGTTAATGTGAATGTATGTTAATGTTTATGTATGTAGTTAAATATGCAAGATGTTATGAAATGAGTATGTAATGAGTATGTGTATGAAATAGGCATGTGATGCTTATGCCCCTGCGTATGCTGACGAAACAGACTAGAGACAGGACGAGAGATGAAATAAACATCTCGACGGAGATACCCTGCGTTCTCTGCAACCAATACGTCAATCATGGGTAAGAAAGATCAATGGTAGAACCAAATCTAGTTTTAAAGTTCTGAATTCTCTGGGGAGAAAGTAATCTGCTTGGGTGCCCAGTATCACGTCTTCACATGGGGAGAAGAAAACCTTAGGGACACTTTCGAGTTACCCAAGAAAAAGTTGTCAGCTTATAGTCTCTCTGGGGACTGTGATGAGGCAATAAGTTAGGAGCCCGTTGCAACACTGAGATTTACTGGGGAATGAAGGCCGCCGTGAGTAAAATCCGTCGGGTGCATGAAGAAAAGTTGTGAAACCACATGGCCTTGATCTTGAAGGACCTTATAGTAGTCGCCATTTGTTTCCTTTAAAAACATGGTGCCCCAGGATACTTGCGTTGTGAGGTATGGTCATCTCAAGAGGATTTTATAGAGAACACGGAGTCTGGTTGCCCCACTGTTTTCAAACTCTTTGAGAGATTTGTCAGGTCTCGACGTAACTGGCACAAATTAATCGTGTTACAACGAAATCTTTGAGAAATAGCTCTTAAGAACGTCAGACTCGTGTTGGTAAGCGAAATGGGAAACTGCCTGCCCCTGTTTAGCAGGATCTTCAAGTTCCATGGGTTATGTCCATATATAAATCTCTAAGATATCAAGCAAAGTCATCATGCCTGAAATGCCTATCCTGAGCTTGTCAATGTACACATATATTTGTCTTGAATTTTTGTTTTGAAAAAGATATCGCAATAACTTGTGACCGAAATCACTAGTTAGGATATAAGTTTTAATTATAATGCCAACATGAATTTTTTCTGAGCATAGCTCGTAGGAGTCAGGAAACGTGATCTTGTCGAGTATGCTTTCAACCGAAATCCTACTTCAATTAGGTCTTTTAAAGGTTGTATCGTGGCTCGGTTCACGGTTTAAGAAACAAAAGGATAAAGGCTCAAAGTTATATTTGTACCCACCCCTTCTTCGTGATGTTCTCCAATCCTATGTCAGTTAACCGGATACGAACGCTCATATATCAAGCGGATTTGCTATGGTCGAGAACTTATCAAGGCTTTGGACATGGCAGTCACTCACCTATTTCTAATGGCAATTCGATCACACGACCTTGTTCTTTATAGGGATCCTAAAAACTACTGGTTGGTTGCTCTTATTCCCTAACTTTTGCCTGGACAACGTCTTTTGATCTGACTTTGGAGTCCAGCGGGATGCCCCAGTTTTGCCTAAGTCTCCTTCGTAGGTTTTGACTTAGCGGGCTCTTATTTTTTTTTGAATATTCTTTTATGCACAAGTCGTGTAAATCTTTTGGAAGGCTCGTGACTGCCCCACTCCTTAGGTAACTGAGGGGTAGTCATTGTATTGGACTTCTTAAGATGCTAAGGATAAATTCTCGAAGGTTTGCTCTTTCCCTTCTTAGAGTCTAAGTGCTCGATCGGTTTAACTGAAACCTACCCTGCCCCAGGTTAAGATGAGGGTTCTTAAAAAAAACTCCTACTTCAAGGCTCAAAGAGGTTAACGAGGGATTAACATCCTTATATCTCCAGTGTTTGGGATTTGAAACAATGCCTTACATCATCAGCGGGTTTCAATTGAAAGCATACGACAAGAAATCTGACGTTTTAGGTTCGTCATCCTCCCCCTAATTCTCCATCAGAACAAGAGATCGGGTAAAGTTGGCATTATAATTTATGAAAAAATATGTTTTGAATGAGTGAAACGAATGGATTTATTCAAGACAAACATATGCGTTGCATTAATTAATCAAAGATAAACAAGTTCGTACATGCTAAATATGCTTAGTCAAAGAGAAATGCATATAAATAAACAAATGAACTGTCAAAAAAAATCCTTCTAAATGTTTATGAAATCTTGCATTCAAACGTAACAGTTTCCTTTGGCGGAGCCTCAATGGAAAGGACGTCTGGCTTATGATCACTGTGAGTCGTCATGGCTTGCCCCAGTTATGCTGGTCACATCTTCAACAGTTTTCAGTCGTTGCTTCAAAATAAATTTCCCAGATCCTTTGTTGATCCCGGTCATATCATCTTGAGGGTTACTGAAATGAAACGAGCTAGGCCCTTGAATAATTACTGAATTCAGCTGATTTGCCACAGGCGTAGCATGCTTTGCAGAATTCGAACTTGACAAGTGAGGGACCCCGAGAGAAGTCTCGATCTTCAGCTGAGCATCGCCAAAAGACAACTTCTTCGTTTCTAGCAAATTTCTGACAACTTTCTTAAGAGCATAGCAATTCTCTAGATCATGGCTGGGCGCACCCTCATGAAATAAACAATGAGCGGTAGCGTCGTAACTTGCAGGTAATGGATTAGGTGGAGGACCCAACACACAGGTGGTAATCAGACCTTGTTGTACTAAATGGGCGTATAACTCAGTGAAAGTCATCGGAATTGGAGGACAAGGCTTATACTGCCTCTTACGGGGATAAGGAACCTGATTCTGTGATTGTTGGTGAACAGGAGCGTTGGGCACTCGTTGACTGTTGACAGGAACTTGCATGAGCGGATAATCGGAAGGTTGTTGATAAATCGGTGCTTGATATACCAGAGCTGACTACACAGGCTGGTATGTATGAAACTGCTGATCGAAAGGAGGTGCAACAGTATCTACATAGGGTTGTTGTACATATGAGAGCGGATAACCTTGAACATAATCAGGCTGATGTTGCCAAGGTTGAGGAGTAGCCATTTTGCGGTTCCTCGAACGTGCAGGTCCTTTACCATGGTCGGAGTTAGGAGTTTTGCACTTTGGAAGGGTAGCTCGTCGAACTGGTTGAGCACTAGGAGGCACCAAACCGGATTGAAGACCGTGAGGAGGTACATTCTCGACAATAACAGCTTGTTGAGGTTCCATAACGGTATTAGTCTTAGAAACAACAGTAGACTGAGCATCCACCTTCACACTAAGAGCTCGTAACATCTCCAAAATCTGCCCTACACTTCCTCGAAGATCTTCGAATTCATGGCTGACACGGTTGATCTCTTGGTTTTGATCTTTCATTCTTTTGAAGGGTCGTATTGATGCAGAGAACTCAGGGTGACAAAACTGAAGGGTGAGAGAACCGAGTATGAGAAATCGGGAGACACATGCAATGCAAAAGTATGATGCTAAAATGTGAATGCAAATGAAGATTTCATGGAATTCAAACATTTACGAATGTCGTGGGGTACCAAGGAAATCTTTTTCTTGTTTTTTCATTTTATTTTTTTATTTATGGTATCCCGCGATATCCATAAATGATGTTTGAACTCCATGAAATACAATGCAATGAGATGCTTTATGGATGCAATGCATGAAAACACACAAAGTCCTAGGTTAAAGGAACGTGAGCGGAGTCAAGGTCTACCCATCCCAAAAGGAGTGTACTATAGGTTAGTTGTACCTGCCGAACAAGGTTCTACAAAGTGCCCAAAGTCATCAGCCCATCTTTCGGATATTATCAACCTTCCGACTGACTCGGGGGTTAATAATATTCTCAAGAGAACCTCTTTTGAGTGTAGTATCGCGTAGCAACCGTTGTAGGATTACTCCCACATAGCTCCCGTACTACGTCCTAAATAAGGCCAAGGTGGTGTAAAGGTACTACGGTTCCCAATATCACAGACTCCAATCGACCATGGAAAAAGTTTTCACGATTACTCGTTCAACCGAACCATTTTCGAAAAGGTCTCAACTGAGCGGTGATTCTCGAATCAGCTTGGTCGGGATTCAACTCCCTATAAGCCTCATCGAATATATCCCCATCCTATAATAATGTCACTAGTCCGGGCGTAGGACTTATCTCACAACACAAGGAACCATCCCAAAATCAGAGTACAATATATACATGTAAATGAATAGTAAAGCAAATAGTAATAAACATGAACAAATTAGGGGTAACCCTCAAAAGTTTAGAGTCCCCAGTGAAGTCGCCATTTTCTGTTGCGGTGGAAATAGGATCATAAACTATTAATGAGTTTGAATCGCAATTCAATTCACAACCGCTCTTTGATTTATCCGAAGGAAAAGGTCAAAAGAGGGAAAACCTATTTTGCATCATAAACACAATGCGGGGAAAGATCTAGGGTTCGGGGGTTGGTTAAGTTTAGGGAAGGTATTAGCACCCTAAACTTCAGTAGTACTCTACAGGAACCTTTTGTTCAGATGTTTACTATTTTGCTTTATTTATTTGCTTAAGGTATATATACAAAGGGATTAAAAGTGAGAAAGGAGACCTAAGGGGTTAATTCTAAGTTTACTCGGCAAGACATCGCATCTTGTGCCTACGTATCCTTACGGGAGTGGAATCAGAGTAATCGTAGTTCCCCTCAAAAGGGAAGTTAGAGACTTCTTGACTGTGGTCAAGGTCTCAAGGGGAATAAACGCATCTTAAGGACACGCTTACGTGGAGTGTAGAAACTCCAAATCTCTACGTTGAAATGTTAAGTTGTAATTAGGGTTAAATTAGGTTAGGGATTCCACGGCGGAAAACCCTAAAATGAGCGCGGCGGCTCTTTGACCTAATGCTAGGGGTAAAATTGTAATTTTGCCTGCGGCGAGGCATTTGTGAAAACTAGGGTTTGTAAGAGTTGTAATTTTGAGGGTTTGAAATTGAGGACTATTGACACGGCGGTCAAATGCTAGACCTAATTCCTTCGGATGCGTAAGGTGACAGAAATATTGCAATACATCAGCAGAAATTTAAATCATTCATCAGCAGAAATTAAATGCGAAAAGTAAACGCGATTATTAGGTTCGCGAGATTACAATTGAGAAACAGATACAAATATAAAGGAAATTTAAATGAAAACTCAACACAATAAGTATGAACTGCAAAAATGAACACCCGTTAGTAGGCCGAGTCAAACGGCTATCAGATGAATTACGAGAAGATGTAAATTGAGATTTTTACTATTTATTTAAAAATTTAATGATTTAATGTTAGCTTACAAAAGAATTTAAAAAAAAGGTTTTATTTTTATATTTTTAAAAAATGGTTTTTCTTATTTTATTTATTTTTAAAAAAAAGTTTTTTCATTTTATATTTACAAAAGTTTTAATTTTATATATATATATATATAAAAAAGGAGTTTTAATTTTTATTTTTATATTTAAAAAAAAGTTTTAATTTATTCTTAATAGTTATATTTTAAAAAGATTTTTTTATAATTAAAATTAAAATATTATATTATTCTTTTTTTAAAAGTTTTTTTTTTGAATTATAATGTTAAAATGTTAAAAAAATGGTTTTTAAACACATAAAACAAATTAATTTAAAAAAACAAAAGAAAAAGAATAAAAAAAAGGGAGAGGGTTGGGCCGGTCATCACACCCGGACCCAACCCGGTTAGTGTGAATGCATCAAAAACATGGATTTAGGGTTTCTCTCCCTAGCATCCCCTTCGCGGCGCCGTTATTACTTCGTCTTCCTCGCCGTCTCTCTTCGTTTTGCCTTCGCTGTTCTCATTGCATGTTGCAGATTCTGAAATCAAAACCCAAGAAACATCAAATGTAAAACTAAATCCAACATTCACACTTACGTTTGTATGTGAGTTTCCGGTAAGAATGGGAGATGCTCGCGGCCAGTGATGGATCGGCTGAGGCTCGAGAAAGATTTTGCTCGCCACGAATCAAATGGCGCCGGTGGATTCTTTCTTCGTTGGGATTCTGCGCGCCTTTTGACGGTTGCCGGTATTCTCCGGTTAGGGTTTCGCTCTCTCTCTCGCGGCTACCTCCCTTTCTTCATCAGGTTGTACCTTCCTTTTTATAACCAACTTCTGGGCCTTTAATCCGTGTGGATTTGTACTATTTTTCTGAGATTAAGTTTGATGATTCGATTTGATTTGATTTCATTTGGTTTTTCCAGATTGAGTTCCAATAGGGGCTTTTTCTGATACGATTTGGATCTCGCTCGAAACTTAGAACCTGATTGGGATTTCCAACTGATGTGATTTTTCTGATTGATTTGTTTGATTGATTCAGATGGAGATGTTTCCTGATACGGTTGGGATCTGACTCGAAACTTTCCATTTCCAGATTCGATTTTGTTTGATCATTTGGATTGCCTCTGAATTTATTTGATCTGATTGGTATCTGGATTAATTCGTTTGTTCTGCTTGAATTCAATCTGGACTGTGCTGATGCGTTTTCGATTTGATTCAATTTTAGTAGTCTGAACTGATTTGTTTTGATTTTCTGGTGCAGTTAGCTTTTCCTCTTCTTCTTTCAGAGAGGGTTGATGCTACGACTTCGGTCGAATCAGAATTGCCGGGAAAGGTATACGGCAATGATGATACCGTTCTGAGCCTTCGAGGGAGGTTTCTTCGACGATGTCGCGGTTGCTTCTGATGATCTTCGCGTGTGGTTTATCACTTATTCCCTTTGAGTTGTTTTAACTGCTGATGATATTTGATTCTTGTGTTTCAGAGCTGATACTCTGGGCAATTGTGTCCAACTATGAATGCTTAATGTTGCCTCGATACACTTTTGGGCGATGATGATTTGAGCTACGATGTTTGATTAACCGAGCCATGTATTTGTTCGTTTCATGAACTGAGTATGATCTGATAATTTGTTTCGGTGACTTGTTTGTTGGGGCGATGATGCTCATGACTGAGCCCCATTCTGTGCTGCCTTGTGCTGCAACTTGGTGCCCATCCTTGTGACTTGCCATCCGTGAGGCTTGCCCTTTAATTGACAGCCTTTTGGTACAGCTTTGCAGCTTGTTACAGCTTTATTCTTCTGGCTTTCTTTGTATTATCTGCTGCTACTTTTTCTTTGGATCTTGTTATGACAGACCTACGAGATATTTTCTTATGGCTTCTTGCGCATAAGTCTGCCTTCTGATGCATTATTTAGTTGGCATATGGTGTTCTGTTTGCAATTTGATGCGGTTTTGGCTTGTATTTCAATTCTCTTGTCCTGTTCAGGATTGCTGCAGTTTGATGCCTATGGCAACTTATGAATCATTTTGAGTTTTGAATGCTGAAACTGATTATTGATGTGCTTGTGGATTTTCAGGTGTGGGAAGTTTTGAAACCAAAGTTACTCAGACCTGCCGGCATCCGGGTCTGAGCCAGAACTTGCCTATGTTGCCTTATTCTCGTATCAGTTTGGAAATCCAATCGTGGCAAAACGAATCAGTCCCACTTCATTTATTTTTCTATCTCTCGGATGTCCCGTATCGATAAGAACAGGTATTACCTGATCTGACGCCCACGGCGCGGATCGGTAACGGGGGTAGGACGCAGCTTCGGTTGTGCCACTCCCGGCACTCGATGATGACATTGTTCTGAGAGTGTCGAAAAAAACTTCTAACATTTTTCTGTACTGTTTGTTTTCTTTTAATGTGCAGGTTAGCTGAGGATTCATGGAGAAGTTCAAATACAACATGAAGACCTTTAGATGCTCTTAGGATTTAGGATAGATGCTTTAATGTAATCCCTTAAGATTGAGAACTTTTAATGTACTTCCTTGTAACAACACTTTATAAAATATGAAGCAACATCCACCTTCTTGTATGATGACATTATTTATGAAATAAAATTCTCAAAATTTTGGATTTATTTATATTTTATTCTTAGTTAAAAATATAAACAAATGTGAATAAATCCACAAGTATTTAATTCATTAACATAGGCATAAAACATAAATATTCCCAAGTGGTATTCTTATTGGTGCACTCGTCTCATTTGTAATCCTAATCTCATCATCCGATTAGAATGTTAACCATCCATTTCATAACCAAACACCCCTGGGCACCGTAATCACAACATTTTCAGCATCACTCATAATTAAATTCCACCGACCAACTGCTAAGATCTTGATATGATCAGACCTGGTGATAGATAAATGCCTCAAAACCATGACGTACCAAACGCCTCAGAATTTTAATAACAGCCCGTCTTCAAGGAATTGGTAGAATTTGTGTAAAATGACCAAAATACCCCTGGGACCAAATCTGCAAAACAAAAACCTTCATAACTGGTTAACGGTTAGCAATGTACATATGAGATGATATGCGAAATGACTGACTAAATATAAGGGTAAAATTTGGGGTATTACACACACTATTCAAAATGGTTTATGGAAAGAATTGTCATCTTCTGATAAAATTGGAACACAAGGCCTTTTGGGCTTTGAAGTTGTTGAATTTTAATCAAAAATTGAGTGGAGAAAAAAGAAAGAGCCAACTCCACGAGTTGGACGAACTCCACCTTCAAGCCTATGATTCAAACAAAGTTTACAAAGACCGTGTGAAGATGTATCATGACAAGAAGCTTGTGACCAAGACTTTTGAAGTGGGGCATATTGTAACAACCCAAATTTCATTAAATAATTAATTATAGTAATTAATTGATTTAGTGGGATTTATGTTAATATTGGAATTAATTTTTATTAATTGGAATTAATAGAGAATTGAGAAGGAATTGGAGAGGAAAGGAAATAAAAGAAATATATAAGTGAGAAAGAAAAGAAAGGAAGTTAGAAAACATTTGGAAAGAAAGAGGAAAGAAGAAGAAAGGAGAGAAAGAGAAGAGAAGAAGAGGAAAAGTGGAAATCATCAAGAACCAACATCAAAGCTCCGATTAATCGAGGTAAGGGTGAGAAATGTTTCTATTTGATCATCGCATGATGTTATGTATGTTGGGTTGGGGTTTTGGTAGATTTTTCATCACTTTCTATTTAGGGCAAAAGTTGGATTAATCGGTAGATCGAGGATTTAATCGGTTGGAACTGAGTAATAATGCCGTAGAATAGTCGGGTAACATGTATTGATGCTGCTCGTACTGGTTTTGGTGTTCAAGAAGTTGGATGATGGTGGATTGTGGAGGAGGAACAGAATAGGGTTCTGTTCTGCGCAGGTTCGCTGGCTCTCGCCAGGCGAGCGAAGGCGAAGCTTCGCCAGACGAAGCCCAGCGAATGCTGGCGAATAATTATGATTAAATCCTAGTGGACTTCGCTGGCGAGTTCGCCAAGCGAAGGTGGATAGCAAAGGTTCGCCCAGCGAAGGTGCTGGCGAATGGTGGCGAATGAAGTCAGTAGCTACTGACTTGGGCTCGCTGGGAAGTCTCGCCAGGCGAAGCCTAGCGAGTGTTCGCTGAGAGAGTTTGCCAGGCGAAGGCCAGGCGAAGGTTCGCTGCGAGGGTTCGCCAGGCGAATGAAGGCGAATTTGATAGCATTTCTTTTTGCTGTGTTGCTCATGTGGTGATAGTTTGGTGGTTTCACATAGATTGATATTCTTATGATATGATATAGATATGATATATTGTGATGATGTGTGGTGTGGGTAGCCTCCGGGCGTGAATCCTAGTTGATATGCGATACACATTAATTGTGATAAATAGAAATACATGTGAATACAATGATGAATGTATGTGTATTGTGAGTGCATATTTATATGCGATTGTTGTGGAAATGCATGGGAACATATGTGGTATGTGTGCATTGTTGTTGAGTATGATGATGATGATGTGTGAAATGAATACATTGATAAATGTTTGATATATGTTGTATGTGCAATCATGATGAAATTCTCGAAGGGGTGAATTATTCGAATGCATGGGATTAAGACGCGGGAACGGTCTTAAGTGCATTTATTGTGATTGGTTGATTGTACATGCATCATTCAGTCAAGAGGCAATGTCTGTTAGTTTCGTGGAAACTAGTGGCTTGTCCCAAACCTAGAAGGGTGGGTTTGAAGCCTAGGGGACGGGCTTGGTTGTTATCGGTCTAGAAGGGTGGACCCGGTTTAAAGTAAAAACCGAAAAATGATAACGAGTTATCGGTCTAGAAGGGTGGACCCGGTTTAGAGTGAAAACCGAAAAAAGATAACGAGAGTCGGTACCGCATAGCATTGAGTTGTATTGGATATGTTGAGTCACATTGCATAATATTGTTGTTGTATAAATGTGCTTGTGAATGATTGTGAAATTAAGCATGAAGGGATGTGCTTGCGAATGTTCATAATGTTGATATATGTGAGCATGATATAATTATGATTATGGGAATGAAGTGTGGTGAGAAATGTGAATATGTGTTACATGATTACCTATATATGTAATCTTATGCTTTGATTATTATGGTTATATTTCTCACCCTTCTGTTGTTTTATAATGCTCTATGAGGCATTGCAAATTAGGATGCTGGAGTCCTTTTGTGAAGTTAGTCTTCATTCTTTTGAGTCGGCTGCTCTGATATGTAACACCGGGTAGTTAGACTAGTATAGTCATTCTTTTGTGATACATTGCGATGTATCAGCTGATGTGGTTTTGTAATCTAACTGATATGACGTATTAATTTGGATTAACTTGTGTGTACGTGGATTAATATTTTGAAAACGATTAAATGATTTGATCTTCCGCTTAATTTTGAAAATGTTACATATCTTGTGGAGAAAATGTGAAAGTGTTTTATTGGTGAAATTGTGGCATTCTTCTTTTATACCTTATTATAAAACCTTTTTACTCTGATAATTTGTATGTGCTTAATTGTTTTATATGCATTTATTTGGGGTATAGAAGGGGGTGTTACACATATGGTGTTACTGTTCAATTCAAGGTTGAGACTATTTCCGGGAAAACTAAAATCCAAGTGGTCGGGTCCGTTTCAGATTCGAGAGATTTTGAGTTTCGGAGCAATTGTTATTGAAAATGTCAAGACTAAAGAAACTTGGACAGTAAATGGCCAAAGGTTGAAGGTTTATCTAGGTGGTGATTTCGAGCGGGATACCACCTCCGTTCATTTCGGCGATCAGTGATCGCAGTGGATCGTCGAGCTTATCCGACGTTAAACAAGCGCTTGTTGAGAGGCACCTCAACATTGTAAGTATTTACTATTTTTCTGTGTGTGTTGTGGTGTCTATATGGTGGAAGCTTGTTGAAACTGACTTTTCCTGCTGTGCTGAATTTTTCAAAAATTTGTTATGCTCGCTAGCACGTTCGCTAGGCGAGCATGCAGCGAGCATTCGCTAGTTGTTCACTAAGCGAGCATGCACGTATCTGGCATTTTAAGTGGGCCACTCTCGTAGGCCCAAAATCTGTTTTTCTTTTACAACTCTAAGTCACTCGTTCTCTGACTCACTCTCACACTTCCAACTGCACTCTCACTTAACACAAGAACTTACACTCTAACTTTACACTTTCTCTTGCAAGCCCTAAGTGTATTTCGTCTTAATCTCTTTACTGCAATCAGGTTTGGTCTATCTCCTTCTATCTTTGATCTTTGATCTTTGTTGTTTAATTTGGGAAAAATGAGGATTTTAGGTTAAAATTTTGCTAGTTAGGGAATTGATAAATTTTAGGTTTGCATGTGTGGTTAGAACAAGGCTTTTCATGATAAACCTACTAGTTCTTGGAATTGTGCTGGATAATTGTGGATTAATGAATTCTGGTTGCGAGACAGTAGCATAATTTTGAAGTTTCGCAGCGCTCGCTAGCTCATTCGCTACGTGAGTCTGTAGCGAGCATTCGCTACTAGCTCGCTAAGCGAGCAAGCCAGCGAGCATAACAGATCCTGTTTTTTTTATATGCTGATTGATAATCTTTTGCTACTGTTTGTTGGTGTTTTCTGTGGTCTGTGTGCAGATGGCCCCAGGTAATCAGGGAAAGAAGCGTAAAGTTGTCAACACGCCCCGTCCGGTCCCGATTCAGTTTGATAATGAAAAGTTCGTCGGTGCAAAACAAGTCGCACGCTTCGTGGCACTTCAGAAAAGAAAGATACTCCCTGAAAAGAGGTTCATAATTGAACCACAAGGCGAATACAGAACCTTTGCGAGGCTGATCAACAGTAAGAGGTGGGGCAGTCTGATTTCCCCACTCGAAAACTACAGCATTGACATCGTTCGCGAGTTCTACGCGAACGCGCTACCCAATGATGACGAGCCATTCACATGGACGACAAGAGTGGGAGGTCGTCAGATCTCTTTTGATAAGGCCGCCATCAACCGAGTGCTCGGCGAGCCGCTCACTTTGAGAGTCAATGAGTTTGATACTTACACCAGAAATCTGAGGATCCGCCCCGACATAGATGTTATTTCAGCTGCCCTATTGATAAAGGGAAAGAGTGTGGAGAGAAACCAATCTGGAGAGGCTGTAAGGTTCCATAGGGAGGATATGATTCCCATTGCTCAGCTGATTCTGGTATTGGTTCTGACAAACATCAAACCCAAGTCTCATACATCAACTGTGCCGATCCCAGTGGCACACTTAGTTCACAGCATTCTCACAAATGTTCAGATTGATGTTGCTCGGATCATTGCCAGTGAGATGAAGTCGGTTGTTGAGAGTGAATTAAAGTCAGGGGCGCGAGTTAATTACCCACTTGCTTTTCCTTGCATTATTATGGCTCTATGCTCACAATCAAGGCTGAAGCTTCCATCTCGAAGTTTAGTGAAGATCCCGCCAGCAATTGATGACAAATATGTGAACAAATTTTGTAGGCCAAAGAATTACATAAGTGGTACAACTGCAGGTGATACCGGGACTACTGATGGTTCCGGTGGCTTTTCTCAGGGGTTCGACCCTTTCGAGTAGGTAGCATGTAACTACAACTGGGATTGGATGGCGGCAACGTAACGAGCTATGGTGGATATTCACGATTCCATGCGGGTACTGCAGCTTCAGATCTGTGACCCTTCCGTTGAGCGTCCTATGATGACACGTGAGCAGTTTATGCAGAACGCGAGTTGGCCTGTGGACAGGCCTGTTTTTGGAGAGGGGGCGGGTGCTAGTGGTCCTGCTGATGTTGATGCCGCTGATGATGATGCTGATGACGATGGCGATGATGATGATGTCGAGGGAGAGGAAGATTTTGATGATGGTTCCGGTGATGAGGAGTATGAGTCCGAAGAGGACTAAGTTGTTTTATCTTTATCAGTTTTTATTGTTTTGATTTCGGTATTTTGATATTGTACTTTTTGGGATGTTTTGTCCCCCATGCACATTTGAATTATTTCAGTTTAGTAATGTTTAATGTTTTGGTTAAATTATTGTGTTTGGTTTTAATTTTTTCTGTTTAATCATTTTTGTGGTTGTTGGATGTCAAAACCTTCTAGATTGGTTACTCTGTGAAAGAAGTATCTAATGAAGGTGCATCCGAGCTTGGATGACAATGATAAAAATAAACAAGCGAATAAGGCTAAGGTACATGGTTACCTTCAGTTAGAAATTTAGAATGCATAAGGAACTTTGCTCTTGTTGTGATTAAATATTGTTCTTTTTGCGACATAATTGAATGAATGATTCATCTAGGACTTAGAACTTCAAATTGTGAGGTAGCCTCCATTGTGCACTTAAATGCTGGATTCTAATAACTGTGTTGATTCATTCAATTCATGCTTTGTCTTTTATTATTATGAATTTGTGGAAGCAAATAGAAATGATCAAGGCGCTTGTTTTCTTTCGAGCACAACCAGTTCCAAATGCAAACTTACCCGTGAGTAGAGAGTACTCGTGAACCCCCTTTTGAGCCTAAACAGTTGAATCTCGGCTTGAAATAAGGCGAGACTTCAAAAATCTTTTTTCTTGAAAATCTGAAAATTTTTGTTTATTGTTCTTTTGCCGGAAAAAGTAAAGAGCATTCACTTTTGAAGGAAGTAGAGAATAAGTTGGGGAGAACGAAAAGAAAAGTCGGGAGTTTGCCACAACTCTTAAATAACTAAGCAAGCATTGAAAAAAATAGAAAAAGAGAAACATGTGTTTTGTGAATACAATGTGAAAAAAAGAAAAAAATTATTGATCCAAAGAAAAGAATGAGAATGAATGCTTGCTTGGTAGAAATTTTTTTAGAAAAATTGAGTTGTGAAATAAGAGTTGTGAAGGTTTCAAATGAGAAATAAGTTGAACGAAGTTGGGATGTGTGAATAGTTGTGCAGTGAATGTCTCTTTTGCATCGGCAATCTCGTTTCAATGGCTTTAGATATGTCCCTTGTTTGTAAACCTGACCAAGATGCAACCGAAAAATACTTTAGTGATCTTTGTGCTTCCTCATTTTCATTTATAATTGTTAGACATTGTATGAATAGAATTGATTTTTACATTGTTTGTTGGAGAGTGAAATTGTCCCCGCGGTCTCATACGCGTTATTTCTTCAATCCTTTTTCAAAGAGGAGAGATAGGGTGATTCATTCAGGATATCATTATTGTGAATTGATACATGTTTTATATTGCTATTAGGTTTTAGTTCTTGTGTATTTTGTTGTTCTAACCATTGGGAACGCGTGTCTGGTTTATTCTCTTGCATTTGAGCCATTTGATCCAAGTTCGGATAAACCTTTTTCTTTAAGCAAATCCTCTTGTTCTTCAAGAGGCATACTTTGCTTGAGGGCAAGCAAGATTCTAGTTGGGGAGAGTTGCTAGATGCCCAATTGTTCTTATTCGAGCTATCAAATATGGGCATCTTTCGCTCTTTTTTTGTCTAATTTGTGTTCTAAACCGCCTTGCTTTTGTTAATACGCAACATTTTGTAAAATGCTCTTGGTCCTTTTAATTTGTGTGCTATTGTGCAGTATATAAGCATGAAAGAATAGAATTTGAAGACACAAGAAAGATGACAAAGGACTCAAGAAAGAAGAAGAGCAAAAGCATGTTCGCTAGGCGAACTCATGGCGAGGAGGCAGCGAGTGTTCACTAGGCGAGCTCATAGCGAGCTGCTAGCGAACACTCCCAGACTTGGGCAGAATCAAATTGACATCATTCGCTGGCAGCGAGGAAGGTGGCGAAGGACTCGCTAGGCGAGCACCTAGCAAGCAAGTAGCGAAGTGAAATAGAATCATATCCTCAGTCCTCGCTAGCATGTTCGCTAGGCGAGGCTATAGCAAACACTCGATGTGAGCTCACTTAGCAACCAAGGTCGCGAGCGTGACAGATCATCAACTTTTTCTATAAGTAGCAATGTGTACTTTTTGAGACCATACCATATTTTTACTAGTTTTTCTGCTGAAGTGATTTTGTGCCCTAGAAACCCTTTTTGCTCTCATTTCTTCATCTCTTAACATTATTCTACAAAAAGAATTTGGATTCTCATCCAAGTTGGATTATTCGACTCGGATGTTCATCAACCTTCTTCCGAAACTTCTTGTGCAAGCTACCATGAAAATGAGTAGCTAAACACCTCTTTTGTCAAGGTTAGAAGTAGTTGGTTCATAATTTATGTATTCTTCTTAATCTAATGTATGTGAACAAGTTGTTATTCAATATAGATGAAGTTATTTGCTACCATTTTTACATTTATGATTTGGTTTGTGTTAGAGATAAACTTATCAAGTCTTGACCTAATATCTTCATCTATCAACTATGACAAATGCTAGAGATAGATTTGGAAGTTGATATCCGCTTTGTATCAATCTTAATGCTTATTCTTTCGAGTGTTAGGTAGAAAGATCATCTAACGGTCGAAACACTATTTTTCACGAAATTGATTTAGAGATAAACACTTTTGCGAGGATACGCGGTTATATTGGTTCGAACTTCGTTCACATATTTGGGTTAATAGATTCATTTAGGACGGACTAACGAAACCTAATCTTGGCATATTTTTATCAAACTTAAAAACCGACTTTTATTCCGCTTTTATTATTGCAAACTTTTTTCACAAATATTGATACCATTCTAAAAACCCCCTACTCTTAAGTTACTAAACCGTTGAACGACACACATATATTTACTTCAATCTCTGTGGATACGATAAAACACCACCGCAAATACTTCATGAGTTCGTCAACGCATAAAAACCTTTAAACATAAGATTAATTGAATAAAATATTGAAATATCAATTCCAACAAATAATGCAATGATAAAACATATGTCTCAACAGATCAATACATGTTCATCTCATAATATTTGATCTAACCTTATCAGAAGGGGATCGCTGTCTGGCCACGCTCTGCTGGACTGCTAGCTGTTCACCGGTGTTTGAGAAGGAAAATGGGGGGGGGGGGGGGGGTACCTGCAAGACACTCCGATGCCAAAATGAGAGATTGGACAGAGTGACGGCAAATACTAAGGGTAAGAAGTGAATACCTGACCCTCTTGTGGAAGAGGGTATTTATAGAGAATCCCCAGCGCTGGGCCAACGGTCATTTGAGTTGGGCTGGATGGCCAGGCCCAACCCAAGTGACTGTTAGGGCTTACGTGGCATAGTAAAGACCAGAACGTGGTCTTCGCCCTAGTGCAACTGTTCCGTGAACTCCGGAAGGTGGGTTTGACCTACTCTTTCGGAGGTGGGCAGTTGGTTGGTGACATGTCCCCGCGGAGGGGAGCTCGTGGAGAACGTGTGAAGGACACGTTTGTTCTGCTCGACAGAGGAGAAGGTTCTGCCCGAGGAGGGCGAGAGGTTCTGCCCGCGAAGGGCATTCTCTGCCCGACGGGACCATGTGCTCGACATCCGTAGCCCAAGCCAAATTGGGCCTATTATACGTTATTGGGCTGGGGCTGTTCGGTCATGCCGGGGCCCAGGCCGGAACAATATCTAATCTAAAACAAACTTAGCTACTCATGTTAAAGAAATTCATAACAATAAGTTTACAAGAATAATACATGAAACTCCAGATGAAATTTGGTCTTTGATGTCAAAAACCTTCATTCCAGAGAAATCTTGAACTGTTCCTTCTTAAGAAATCTTCTACAAAACTATCAACCTTTATCAAATCATCCTTTTTGCCTTTTAAACACATGATGAATTTGCAACAATCGTGCAACGATGCCTTTCCTCCATGCCATGTTTTCTTCTTTAATGCGGAATTGTGCCATGATGTCTTTCCTTCGTGCCATGATTTAATGATTTATGACAGATCGTGTCGTGATTTAGACGCGAATCTTCTAGGGGATTAAATAATATTATTTTCACAATTTCCTCACAAATCTTCCTTTTTGTCATATTTCTTCCACTTCTTTAACATTTCTTCATTTTCTCTAAAACTAAGACATATTCTACCAAAAACAACTAAAAACACATGTGAATGCTTAACAAAATTACATAATAACAGTCGGTCATCACAACCTTAAACATAAATTGTTATTTGTCCTCAAGAAACTTACTTGTAAACTAGAAATTACCAACAGAGGTTTACCTCACAAATACAATATCCAATTTAAGCTAGCATCATTACTTATGTCTCTTGCTTAAATCCAAATTCATCAAAAGAATTTATACAACTTTAATTGCACTTAATCTGTCTCTTACTCTCACCTATTCACTTAATTTGAATAATATGGTAGACTCTCAATGAACATACGAAATTTACTTGCAATGAATTTGAATTTTTTTTGAGAAAGTCAGTCAAAGTACTATTTGAATACACACTTTTGAGCTCTTTTTGGGTTTTAATGAGAGTTATGTCAGAGTAACATATTTTAGGATAATAGGCTTACTTCTCAGGAGCTAAATACCTCAAATTTTCCTTGTTACAACATCCAAATAAATATAATGCCACATTTTTATTATTGAGTACTAAAATTTGAGTTTTATTTCCAGAAGCTAGATATTTTTATTTTCACATTTCATGCTTTTATAAAAAAAAAAATCATTTTTATATTACTCAAGTTCCTAGTACCCCCACCACAAACATAAATTGTTGCTATTTCCAAGAGCAGTCATAAACTTAGCTATTTGCATCAACAAGGAATATTAACACTCTATCTAACTTTAAAGAACGTGAAATTTTTTTTCAAGTTATAAGGCCAAATCACCAAAAGGAAGGCTTGGACTCAAAAGGTTTAACAACTAATAACATTTAAATGCATATGGTAGCTTAAAAAGGTAGATAATAGAATATTTAGCTTAATCCTTGTTGAGGTGTCAGGAAATTAAGTACAAATTAGTCAAATGTCCCTCTTCTTCTCTGGTGATGTGTCTGATGTCTTCATTATTATTTTTATGTCATTGGTAAGGTAGCCATACAATTCAATTGAAAGGAATAACATAAACAAACTCGTTCATTAATAAAAGCAACAATAAGCTTATAATATGGGAAATTATAAGGAGAATAACAACTAAGTAAGAAAGCTAAAAAGTACATCAAATGACCAAAACAAAAACTAAAAGTAAAGATAGTGAAATTCCCGAATCACTAATCGTTTTTTCAGGAAATGGATCGAAGTTGTTCGTTTCATCCATCAGGGCTTGATGCTCTTAAATCATGTTTTGTCTGTCTTCCATAGCGTTTTTCTACTCCAGAGAATAGTTCTCCAAAATGTGAATAGTGACAAAATGCTCCCGCACATTTGGAATAAGTATGTGGTGGAGGTACTTATAAAATTGTGTCTGGAATTGAGGGTTGAAGGTAGGAGGCTAAGCATAGAAGTTGGTGGCAATATCAGTCGCCACTTGGTTGTTCGTAGAGAGCAATCTTGAAGTTGTTGTAGTCTTTTTTCTGTCTCACGCAAAAAAAAAAGGAAGAAAAAAAAAGGACTGTCCAAAAATAAACCCGGTATTAGGTTGGGGCAGGTTCGGATTGACCCTCGGGTTATCAAACCCGTCCTAATATTATGAATGCACATGTAATACTATTTATTTATTTAATTTATTGGTATATTTAGATTATTCTAAATTTCCAATACACTTTTGCACTTCCCACCTCATAATTTAATATATGCACTCAATAAGTCCTAAATACGCATCTTTCCATTTTCCAACTTTCACACTTCTCTAGTTCTCTTACATCGTGTTTTTTATTTTATATCTTCTTACTATGTTATAGTAAAAATAAAAGGGTGATGACATATATAGAATTACATCATGTTTTTTATTTTAAAAAATTGACTTTAGATGTCTTTATTTTTTTTCATTCATGCTAATGATTTTATTCATATTTCTCATTTAAATGAATTTTTAAAAATACTATAATAAATTTCTTAAGTCGCTACATTTTTTTTCATATATTTTGAGTCAATCCGATATCGTCTTACATTAATCTGGTCTAAACTAATTTATATATTATCGGTTTTTTTATTTAGGTACAGATTAATAAATTTCTTAGGACATGGTTAAGGTTAGTCATAACTCTTCCCGACCCGTCATTTGCTTACCCCTAGTTGATACTTCTCATGATAGAAATCTGAAACTTTTGACTCTTCTAGTTGGTAGTGTTGTTATAATCTGAAGCTATACAAGGACTCTATTATGAGAATTTGAATTAAATTCCAAAGCAATAGTTTGGTTGCTCTCCTTCATCAAATTGTTAAGCTTTATCCAATTCCTCCATCACAGTTCATCGAGAAAATTGAATGGTCATGCAATGATTCTACTTCAAACCTTATATCTTGAATGCATGAGTATTTTTTCACGTGCAAGAAACTCTCAGAATGATCTCTTGAGATGAATTTGCTAGATGAGGAAAAAAACAGGTGTTGATAGTTGTTAAGTAGTGTAGCTTGATGATCTTGGTGTTCTTCCACTCTTGGTAGGTGGAGTCATTTCTATTAACACGTAATTAGAACAAAAACACAAAAACAATTGTTATGAGGTTAGAAAATGATGAAATCAGGGAAAAAGCTTGGAATGATAAGGACTTAGGCAAAGGAATTGAGATGGAATGGTACAGATTGATCAATACCTTCTATTGATATGCATGTTTTGCTCAAACCTGTGCCATAATTTCTTTAAATCATGCCATGATTTCTCAATAGTCACCCGCAAAGTCTCTTTCTAACATATTTCTAACGTCTCTCCACATATTGTGCCACAAAATTTCTTAAATTGTGCCATGATTTGTACAAATCGTGCCACGATTTTTCCTGTGGTGAGTCACTTTTTTAACTTAGAAAATTTTCACCTTTCCAATTTTTCTCTTCTTTAAACTCACATACAAAAATAACACACATAAAAATGAACAAAATAACGTGCAAACAAAAATAAATGATATTTTTTTACCTGATGGGTAATCTCCAATTAAGAGCTTTTTTAATGTCACTAGCTTAAGGCAAGCTAGTAATCTTTCGCCCTTGGTTAATAATCTTCAGTGGATCACGTTCCTGCAGAAAAATAAATAAATTTAAGAAACTTTTGTAAATTAAAATAAACGTAAATTAAAATAATGAATCCAATTGATGTTATCTCTATGTCCTATATATGTCTGGAAGTATGGTCTAGGTAAAAAGGCAGTAATGAAAAATCTACAAGGCCTTCTCCAAATGTTTTTGGCTTAGCATCCTCAGTAGCCTCACCATCCAGAGGTGGCATGGGTTCGGTAGAAGGTGGATCTGGTTTAATAACATCAGTAGTAAGAGGTGGTACTGGCTCGGCAGGAGGTGGCATTGACTCAACAACATCAGTAGTAAGAGGCACAACCGGTGACTCGGCTACCTCAGGTGCTTGAATAAGTGAAACCTAGAACCTTTGGGAGGATGGTGGGAATAATGCATTAGTAGGTGAGGCCCGTCTTCTACGGTAAGAAGAAGATGTAGAAGTATGAGGAAAAACATGAGCCCCATAAGTAAATGGATCTGCATGGCTAGAGGGAACAAGAGTCTTCAAAACTTGACTTTTCTCCCACTACACTGATGCATGTTGTGCGAACCTTTTGTGCCCCAGCCTATAGTGTATATCATCAATAACATCTGCAAGTTAAATTAAATCATACAATTAGTGCAAGCAAGCAACACCTGAAGTAAGAAAAAAGAAACTGAGAAAATTCTAGAGATGCGTCTCCAATTACTGAAAAATTGAAACGTTGAAAAATTCTAGAGATGCAACATAACATGTGCATCAATGGCGCTAATGTACTCATGCAAACACAAAAATTAATATTTCGATCATTCTTTTCGGCCAACAAACGTGTTTTACACTACGTCTAAGCTATCATACATGCAATTTCTACTCATTTTTAACTTTAATAATCAATTTCTACTCATTTACACAAAAATTCAAAAACTTTTTAAAACATCAAAAAACTTACAATTTTCCACTTTGCTTCAATGTCAGATTATGTTTCTGATGTTGATTAAAGTTCCCTTGAGTTTTGTTGTTTGATTTTGAACTTGGTGATGAGAAAAAGTTTGAGACAGTTTGAAGAGGTTTTGAGAAATATCATAAATTAGGAAGGAGAAGGGTTTTGCCGCGATTTAAACTCTAAAATATTTTGTAAATACATCTCTGAAATAAGTTTGAAGATGCATTTTCAAAATATTTTAACGTTAACTTAGAATTAGATGCGTTCAAAGATACGTATATAAAATTTGAAAGCATTTAAGTATTTTTTACATGAAATCTAAGTAACATATATGATGTATTAAGAAATTTGTTATTGTTAATAGATCTTTAATTATGAATATGTATGTTAGGCATAGGCCCAAAGGCCCATTAAGTTAGACCCAAATTTTTTAATTTAATGTCATGTATATAAGATGAAAAGAGAATGAAAAGGCCTCTCATTCACGTTGTTATTGTATGTAGTTAGTTGTGTGACTTTAATTATTGTTACATATTGTAACTGTCATCTGCCCTATGAAGTTGTAGAAAGTTATTTCCTATATAACTACAATATAATATTTTATTTGGGTGTATTATTCTCCCCTTATATATCAATACTATTTAAAATCTATCATATTTATGCTAAGAAAAACTTGAAATTTTATCTTTAGATTTTCTTCATTTTGGGATGGTTTGGTTTACCCCTATATTAGATTAACCTCAAACACTAAATGATTCAATTAATTTGAGACTCAAGTGTCAAATATGGTGACAGAAGATTGAATTGAAATGAAATAAAGCGAACAAGTTTAGATTCATATTAACATGATATGATACATCGCATGCATACTTTTGGGAATAAAAAAAGAAAGAAAAAGTATCAAATTTTCTAGTAAAAGATAACCAACCAATTGGAATAGGTTGAGTAAAAAGATTTAGGCGCTTATTTGAAGCTTAAAGCACACGGTAATACGGTATCATCATCACAATTAAGAAACAATTTTATAATACTTTCTTTGCTGCTTCATGTTTTCAATTTTATAATACTTTGCTATGTTTCTTCACATTATTATTTCCTCCCATTTCGTTGTTTCCTGCCTTATATGCCTAGCCACTTATCAATTACTCACAATTTTACATTAAAATAATTAATATAATTAAATAATTAAAAAAATGGACACGGAATGACACTAAGAACTAACAAGTATGATCCAAATAATATTTGTGTATATTCTTGAACTTGAAAATTAGTCAACAAATCCACTAATAATTTTCATCGGTGTTTATTTTGATTTCGAGTGATTGATTGTATTTAAGAATGAATTTTATTTCTTTATAGTTAAGTATGTGTGAGAATACATTTATATTGGTCATAAAATTGTGTCCTAAAGAATGTTGTACCATTCGATTGTATATGCAAGTGTGAATATTTTTTCTACTTTAGGTATATGGTACCCCGTATGGTTCCATGTCTTTCATTTCGTACCATTTTAGGTTGATCTTTCCTCTAGTGAGTAACTTTTTTCAATTTGTGGTTGCGCAATCTCTGCAATATTTGGTTAGTGGAGCAATCAACATGGAACATGATTATAGTGCTCAATTGTCCAATCATATTGCATTTTGACTAAGTATAAAGTCTTGACAACTATGATAGATTGAGTAAATATTCATATGGCTCATGTTAGGATGTGTCCACACTCGCATGGCTTGCTATAAGGTGAAATGAGTTCACCTATATGTTAATTGTTTGTCTTGCATATTTCAAATGACATGGAATTTACTTTTAAATGTAAGGAAATGTCTCATATGTTGAATCATCGATCAACCTTGAGTTGTAAGATGATGCAACATAATCAACCATTACTGCACATGAATAAAATTATCATTGTGGGTAAACAAGTTGTTGGAAACCATGCCCTAGCTTGCAAATGGTCAAAATTCCTTCGATTCATGAATTGGTTGGATTGTTCGTTTATGTTATCTACCTTATTATGTTAATCATTTCTCATCTTATTTCCCATGAACGACATCCAACTATCAAGAAATGTATTTTTTTTTTTATGAATCCAAGACTTTGATCATCTTTGTGTAGGCACTTCTTCCTATGCAAATAAATAACCTAGAGAGGATGAGAAGGCCAAGTTGCAATCTCTAATACATGGGATGATTCGACACCTTCTTCTTCCAAAACTCGGAGGAAACCATTTGTAAAGGTATATCATCCATTTGTTGTTAGGAAAAATGAAGTTGATTCTTTTTAGTATATCAACTTTTTGTTCACTTCTTTCAGATCAAGAAGAGTCTCATGGCCCATATATTATAGAGAAATATTTTTTGTGCCTAAAGAAATTTGGAGTTGATATCATTTGATGCATTAGAGTGTGCCTTTTGTTCGAATGGAGGAAACACTTTGTTTTAACACTTATAATATTTCATGTATATCTTCTTCATTTTCTATCTTGGTTTTGGACTTTGGAAATCATCTTCATAGTTTGCTTCAATTTTTGTAAAGAACAATTTCTTTATTGCTTTCTCTTCTAAGTTCTAGAAAGGGTGACTATGTGATCTATTTTGGACTTGGTCTCTCATTTAATGTCCATTGTCTTTCAGATACGTTGAATGGGGTTTTTTTTATCATTCTCTGAGTTGTCAACTCTCGGTTGTCTCTAACAATGATCTCAAGAGACTTTGATCCTTCTTCCCTGGTAACTTTGTCTATCATTTTTATTCGTTTAGGCGCAAGCTCGTAATAAGTACTAGGTAAGGTCGGTTGCGTGTGGATTAAATTATTTACTTGAATTTTCTCATTCACATTTGTGCAGGTATTTCTAGACGATTCAGAATCTTGCATAAAAATATATTGTTTTACTAGGTCCTAAGTGAGTCATCTAACCTTGAGTGGTTTTCCATTTTTAAAACTACCTTGTAATGGTATGTTTATCGTACACACAGGTTAAACCTGTCTTTATATTTCCCTGTAAGAATTTGACTGATTTGACTTTAGGTTGTCAAATCTATTTCACCATTTTTCTAATATCTGTCTTAAACCCTATAGGTTTTGAGAAAGACAACATAGAGATATTTGTGATTAGTAAATGATCGATGTCAACAACCACCTTTGACATTCTCATGTCGGTCAACTTAAATATACCATCCTACATAACCTTCTGAATGAATTTCGAGAAAATAACACAATTACTCTTTGCATAGTTATAAGAGTTGTGTCACTTGTAGTATCTATTGCATTTGATTTTCTTAGCTATGGGGTTGGGACCCAACATTTGGTGTCCAAAAGTTCTAGCTATAGTGAAACTAGCTAGCGTTGCGCGTTGTCTAAGAAGTTTAGAAATTATGTATAAAACCTGAATATGAGATTCCCCCATTTCTACCGTTGGTTTGTCTTGACATCGTTTTTTTAAAAAAATTTAATTTTAATTGTAATTTTTAATTTATTTCTATAATAAATATTTTAGAATTTAGGGTGTCAAGACCTCTAAAAAAGGTCTAATTAAATGTTTTCTTATGTGTTACTCACTTTTCATGAATAATCTATCAAAAAAAAACTTTTGAATTTTAGGAGGACCTTGAAACATCTAAATTAAAGAGAAATTGAGAATGACAAACATTGAAAGTGGACTAAAGTAATCAAGAAAAAGTAATCATTTTTTAAAACAAATTCCTTCATTTTTCAATTGATTTGTGAATAAAGATTTTTTAGAAAAATAGAAGGCAGATGGACAATAAATTACACCATTATTCCTTTTAAAATTCCTTTTAAAATGACAAAATCAATTCGCTTTGAAAGTATGAGATACAACATTGTTATACATAAATAAGTCATTTTGTATTCTCTTTAAAACTAATCATTGGAACTGGCTGGATTGAGGTTGGATTTAGTATTGGTGATCATGTGTAAATGGTAGAACTATTGATGTTTGGGAAGATAGTTGAACTGAGGCTGGATTTAGTATTTGTAATCATGTGCATACTATTCCGGATAATTTGGCGCATGCTAAGGTTAAGGCGCTTGTGGATTGCAATGGGAATTGGATTGGCTGCCGAAGAGTATTTTGAGCCTCCCTTAATGTGGACGGGGCGTGCATTGAAGGTGTATCTGCAGGTTGTGGAAGTCTGATAAGAGATGAGGAAGGTTGTTGACGAGGGGGTGTAGCAATTATATGGCCGAGCTTTGGATTATTCTTGAAGGGTTGATGTTTACCCTAGACCTGGACTTCAGAAGGTTCTTCTGAGATTGATATGGAATTGAACCAAGGAAAATCTAGTACAAGTGATGGGCTGGAGATGCACAGGAAGATCGAACCAAGAAAAATCTAGTACAAGTGATAGGCTGGAGATGCACAGGAAGATCGAAAGCCTTTTAAATAGATTTGATGAGGCATTTGTTTCGCATACGTTTAGAGATGCTTTGGTTAAGGCTGGGTGTAGAATGAGCTCATATTTGACATGTTATTTCTCTCCTCCCAATTTTATAGAGCATTTGTGGATAAATTAAGGAGTTCCGCCTCTAAGGAGGTGTTCTTCTAGTGTTTTTTTTTTCTTTCTTTTGGGCCTTTGGCTCTCATCATTGAAAATGAAGGAGGGTTGAGACTATCAATTCTTTAGGCAAATGTGAGGGTGAAGAGTACTTAATTCAAATGATTCATGATGGTTAAACTCAAAGTGAATTTATGACTCAGTAACAAACATAAAATACAAACAATAGAATTAAAAACTGTAGTGAAATCATATGTCAAGGATACTTACAAAAAAGAAAGATATTTGAAAAATAAAATTAACAGCTAAGAAATAAGATTCAACATCAACATCATTACACATAGTTATTTTGACAGATGTCATAAAACATAGGTAATAACTACAGTAACTACAAAAAATATGTAACAAGACCGTGAATATCCGCATACATTTGTTGTGGTGAAACTTCCCTACTCCCCTACGTTTGTGAAACAAAAAACCACCCTGTCAAGTTACCTTGTTATGTCCAAATTCCTTCTATACTTAGTATTTACTACCATTTTTTCTCTTTGCTTACTTACTATATATTCAACCTTAATACAATTCTAAATCATAATATTCATTCATCCACCCAACTTTTCAGTTGCAGAACAGAAGAGAACAAAACAAACCATGGGAGAATTAGAACTAGAAGATAACAGCGTCAACAAAACCGAATCGCAACAGCCACAGCCTCTGGACCCTGTCCCTGAAGAGAGTTCGCCTCTTCAGGAAAATGAATCAGATATTGTTAACCAAGAGCCTAATCAATCGGTCACATCTACACTCGATGATCAGAGTAAGCCTCTCATGTCATGTGCGCGTGTGTGTATACATATACTACTTTATTTGATTCATTCAATCCATCATGTTTTATATGCAGAGGTTGCAGATGATCATGCTGAAAATAAGGAAACAGAAAACCATGATGATAACAAAGATACTAAGGGCTCAAGTGACAAAGGTTATTTTCAACCAAAAAAATTGTACAAGATTATTATATGTTCAATAATAGATATTGGTAACTTTGTTTTTGATTTTGTTTGATCAGATACTGGTCTTGCAAAAATTGTAGCAGAGAAAAGATTGGCTTTAATTAAAGCATGGGAAGATAGTGAAAAGACAAAGGCAGAAAATAGGTAAGAAACCATATTATAAATCTATAGATTTAATTCTAATCACTGTTCTGTTTTGATTTTTTGCAAACTTATTAGAAACGTGATTAACAAGAAAATGTTGTTGAACTATTTTGATGTGTAGTTTGAAGTTATTTGGCTCCATTAATAACTACAAGCTTTTTTTTTTGTTGATGTTGTGTATTTTGGAACATATCAATAAAGTTCTTTATTAGTGTATACTCTTTTATGAGATTTCTTGTGAATTTACATGACTTTGAAGTATGGAATGGATCCTGAAAAACTGGAGATAGTTAATAAAGAATGCATACTTTACTTGCATAACTAGTTATGATTAAATACAATTTTAGTGCGAATGTCAATATTTGATTAGATGCTGGATACAACCTCCAAGTTCATCATCTATTTTGAAAACTGAGTTTGATGAAAAGAGAAACTGTCACACAGGGCATTCAAGAAGCAGTCTGCTGTTGGATTATGGGAGGAAAGCAAGAAAGCATCCATAGAGGCTCAACTCAAGAAATTTGAGGTGATTAATTCATATATTGTATCTTCTTTTGTTAGTTTCAACCTTGAGGAACCTTGGTAGGGTTCAAACAGTTAATGAGTTCCAGTTAAAGAAAAATTATTTAGAAGAATCTGAGTTCAAATCTTAAAAGAAACAAAACTCTCCGCGGAGCTTAACGCATCAATGGGACTGGTTTTCTTTTCAAATACAAGTTGTTTCACTCATTCTTAACACAAATTGGTTTGATTAACAGGAAAATTTGGAAAGAAAGAAGGTTGAGTATGTTTTAAAAATGAAAAATGACATAGCTGAAATCCACCAGTATGCTGAAGAGAAAAGGGCAATTGTTGAGGCTCAAAAAAGGGAAGAATTCCTTGACCTAGAAGAGACAGCTGCTAAATTTCGTAGCCGTGGAGTTGCACCCAAGAAATTTTTAGGATGCTTTAGCAGTTAAGTTATTTTAAAGCAAATAAAAAGACTGAGTTCTTGATGGATTGGTTACTTGGTGTTCAATTATGTATACTTTTAAAGTGTGGTTTGAACTGTTAATGAATTATCTGTTCTTATATGTATTGTTTGAGTTATATTAAAGAATTCCATATTTCACAATTACACAATCAACACAATGCCATCATTTTAAGACAGGCAAAACACAAAATTACATGCAAGTGTTTTGCCAAGAACTTTTGAAATAACATGCAAATGTTTAAATATAATCAAACATCCATACAAAATGTTTAATAAAATTACATCATTCTGAAACAGAAAACATACAAAATCATTATTCATTTCCAGGGGTAAGACAAGACGTATGAATGAGAACATATTCAATACATCCACTCTGCTCCATTTTCTGCCCTTGGTTTAAACCATACGGCCTTGAGTTTGGAAAAACTACCAGAAGAGGGGCTCTGGCCACCTTTTTCCTTTTGCTTGAGAATGTTTAAGCCTGGAAGGAGTGCCCAGTATTTGCAATGTGCTCTGAAAATTGTTTCTTTGACAAATTGGATATGTCCAAAACAAGTGGAAGTAAAATCTAATACAATAAAAGAAGATATATCCTTGAGGACGATGGGAAGATTTTCTAAACACGCTATGAGAATTCGCCCAACACATGCTATGAGTTACTTGGATCAGGAGTTCTTTACTTAGATCAGGAGTTCTTTAAGTTCTGAAAAAGCTCTGGAAGATGGGCATTAGTCAGCTTGGTCCTCTTGGTGATTTCATTCTTCTTCTTCTTAGGCTTAGGCTTGGATGGAATGCCTTCCATTTGTGCTGCACTCCTCCTCTTTGCAGTGTTAGTAGCAGGCTTCATTCCATTTTTTTGGAGATCCCTCTCTATATCAATCATATCACGGGGCAATTCAATCCCGCGAAAAACCTGTTTTAGGTCATCATCCACCTTAATGGGCACTTTAGGATCATTAGGGTAGGCAATGTCTTCCTGTGAATCAAAGTTGGACAGCAGCCAAATCTCCCTGCCAGCTTTCAAACCCTATAAACTGAGAGCTTTATGAGTCTTAATTCCACAGGAAACCAATTATATAACAAAGTTTTGACTCTTGACCACCTCTAAAAAACATCACCACTAACCACAGCCAGTCATCTGAGTATAGATGTTGCAGATTAATAGTTTTTTATTTCATTTCAGTAAAAGCATACTAAAACAGTTCACAGTTGTATTAATATATATTTCAGGGCCGCGTAAAACTCTAAGAAGCATTTACACAATGACTATGATCTTTTAAAAGAATAAAAAAATAGAGAAAAATAGTCAAGTGAAAGAGACACATTGACTAAAATGAAGTAAACTTTGGTGGCTTTGTTCTACAAATAGATTTAATGGATTTAAGTGGTTTGTATAACTAATAACCTACGTTAAGGTTGGTGCAACTGAATAGAATGTTCTCTGAACAACTCCTTAGCATTCTCATCCATAATATGAACTTGCCTAAATAGTCATTGAATTGAATAAAATATCCAAAACTCTCGAAGACTAATATATAGATAAATGAAAAGACAAATCGGATAAGCTCTGAGGATGCATTTGCAACTACTGAATAGAGGGTGCACACACACTTAGTTAGAGCTAAGATTCTGGGTTGGAATGGTCAAGGAGGGTCTAGTTCCATAGGATAGACACAGGGCCAGTTTATCTTTTACATAGCCGCTAGGCCAAAATGCTTTTATAGGATAGTCGGTCATTTGGGATAGCTAGGGCAATACCGCATTTGGAACAGTTAGGATCAAACTTCATTTGATTGTGATAGGCTAAGGGGTTGCAGTAACCCATAAAGGGCATTGAAACGAATTGGTCCAAGGCTTTTAAGATAAGTTTTGGAAGTAGAACACAGAAAATCCACTCACAAGGAGAGATAATGGTAGAAAAGGTGGCAGAAATTAGTGTGGATATCAAGAAAAAATAGTCAAGATGATGATGGCCAAGGGCACTGTGGATGAAACCACTTTGGTATTATATTAAAATTATAGGCTAGTATTTCAGGTACAAAGAGGGGAGAGGAATACTCAGGATAATAAACCTATATCTATATAATTGTGAATGATTTAGTTGATCGTTTATTTCAAATACACTGTTTCCAACCATATTTGTCTATTCTATTGTGTCCCTTGACATCGTATTCTTATATCCATCGGCTTGTGTTGACTATAACATTTGAGCTTCTTTCATAGGTATAGTGATTGGTTAGTATTTTGGCATAAATGTGTTTCCCAAAAATTCATTGTGCACAAACAAGGAAGGAATCAAACTTGTGAGATAAGAATAGTATAGTTCAGTAAGCTCGATGCAATATGGGAGTTAGGCATATACTCCCTCCATTCCTATTTATAAGCAAATTTTAACATTTTAGATTCATTAAGTAATTAATGCATCTAACCTATATATAGTCCAAATACATTATTTATTGAATGAACCTAGAAAGTCAAAATTTGCTTATAAAAGAGAATGGAGGGAGTATCTATGATTAAATTTCATCAATGTATCAGAAAAACTAATGTTATGAAATCAATAAAATTAGCAAACAAAACTAATTTACCTGCAAGTCCTCCATCACAGTAGGGTACGAATCCTTCAAGTCAATAACAGCAATGCCCTCTGGAAATTTGCGTATCAGGAAAAGAAGCTCTTTTTTGTCCCGAAGGGAATGTTTCGACTATAGACCAAAAGCAAAGCCAAATATCATGAACCGAAATAGTAGTATAAGTGAAGAAGATGTTATTGTCAAAGTGAACAAAATAGAACACATGAAGATTTACATAAATGCGAGAATAAAAGTTACCTTGTAAGAGAATCTTTCTCCATCATATCTTACTTTTGGATTTTTCCTCATATTGTCAAAAACATCTTTGTTAGCTTTCATGTCCACATGGCATGTTTCATTTATTTGCTCCAATGTTAAAGCCTGTCGAGTCTATTAAGAAAACACAGGCATAAGCACTAAGTAAGTATTCATGGCAAAATGCACATACCCATCAACCATAAGAGAAGCTAGGCATTGGCTGAAAAAGTGTATTAACCACCAATCAGACTGACCATTAGGCACAAAAGAGCTTACTGATGACCAACATTAATACATACTTATATGTCATGTACAAAAAGCAATGCAGAACTTTTCCTAAACTGTGACATGATTCTGAAAATTAGCTTTTATAATTATAACCCAAGTACTATTGAACCTAAAAAGTAGTTTCTGATAGTATTTATAAGATGAAATGGGACTACATACGTGCATGAATGAGGTAAATGATCCATTAATACTTGTTAAAACAGGAAAATGGTACACTCCTTGAGAGAAAAGAATAACACCATAGGTGATCCATAAAATTACTCCTATTTAACATTATGAATTTACAGGGTAGAAGAAACGATTTCAGTATAGGTTCCTCTTGTGATAGGAGGAATTGCCAGTGTTGATATTGCATATTATTTATGAATCTGTTTGAATTAACTTACATAAGATTATCTATTGGCCTTTTACAAGTGAAAACATCCTATGACATGTTTATAAGTTGTTTTCAGCTTATTTCCATAAGCTCGCCTGAATAGCTTATAAAAACAACTTATGGCCTAAATAAAAATAATTTAACTATTTTACATTTTGCTACATAAACAGCTTATGCATAAGTATTCATATATGACAAGCATTTAATTGAGTTGTTTATCCAAACAGGGCCATATACAACTTAAGTATCTTCTCACATGCTATAAAATAGCACTATTTGACCACAATTTTCTGCAACATTAAGATCACAAAGCGCACGCAGCATAAAGATTGTAACTTGTATATGATCTATACCAATTTGGTACCTCGTAAAGGAGATCAATAACACGCTTCATCTGAGCTCCAACAGGAGCTTTACGTATACTGTTAATATGCTGAAGCCTCTCCGTATCAGTTGAGAATTTGATAGGAACAAGAGAAGTCGGCATCGATGCAGATGCAGTCTTGGTAGCTGCTATGCTCGATAGGGTTGTTTGACATTTCTCCTGCTGCTTTTTGAATCTATCGAGTTTTCCTTGTAACGCCATCTGATGATATTAAAAAACAATCAAAATCCCTAGGGTTTCAACAACAACAAGTATTTATATATTGAAATTCTCTCGGATCAAAACCTATTTCTCGATCAAATTTTTGAAAAAGGTTTAGGGAATATGGATCAAATGATACGGTGATTGAATTTTGATTTAGGGAAATTGAGGATCGGAAAGCGTGAAAAGGGAAAATGGAAGATGATTGAATCGTGCAAGCAGATACTGAAACGCAACAAGTAATAGGAAACGGAATTACAGAAAGAAATTGAGAGATAAAGGGAATGATAACCGTAAGTGCGGGTCCGTGATAGATTTTTCTCTTCTGGAAGCAATGAAAATTCAACAGACAACAAGTGTTTCATGCGAAAATTTCCTTCTTTTCTTTCTTTTGCATTTTACGGTATTTATTGTTTGTTGCCATTTAACCTACGTGGCTGATTTTTTTTTTGTTTTTTGTTAGAACATGATAAATTTGTGTCCTATGCTTAGAGATAATCTTAACCATTGACATGATATAAAATAATTTAATGGCAAGATGTAAGAATAAGAGAGTTACTTTGTTTATGAATAAATTGTGTTAAAAAATGTAATTGCTTGAGACTAATATCTCAAGTTGAAGAATATTTTAATACAAGGATTAAATTGAAAGAAATTCTTATCATCTTAATCGATGGTTCTTTCACGGATATATTTTTTTAGTATGTACATTCTATCTCAAATCAAGTTAAGGTCATAATTAGTATAACTCGCCTCAATCATCAAACAATCCATATGAATAGGACCGAGCTAAGGCAATGGACAAGCCAAATCGATAAATCTGAGTTATAACCAAGACATAACGGGTATTTAAATTAAATGGTAACAAACAAGCCATTCAATGTGAATTAATAAACAAAATGGGTTATATAAAGGAATAAAGGCTTTAATGGCTAATGAATGATCATTTTGGGATAAAATAAATAAGAACTACTATATAACAATATCAGTACTGAGAAAATGAGAAACGTTATATATGATTTAGACTTGTGATTCTAACTAGCTCAACACTAGTATATATTCTTGTACATCCCGAAAATTTTGAGACCGGGTTATTGAAGTTGAGTATGAGGGGACAATCATGTCGAGCTGCATAAACATGTACATGCTAGATTTCGATCATGAGAGTATTAGTAGATAACATGAATAGGTCAGACCCGATTCTATAATAGCACTAGTAGACGACATGAGTAGGTCGGACCCAGTCTCTTGAGAATGCTATCAGACGACATGAATAGTCACGCATGATGGTTACAAGATAGCTCCATGATTGGATGGGAGTTATAGAAAATAATGAAGGAGACATTACATGATAGTAAGATAAGACAATGAACGTTATCAATTACCATTTAAATAAGGGATTTGAAGAAACATTTCTTAAATAGCCCTTGGTAGCATGACAAGTATAAAAATGCTTCTCATCAAGAAAGAAAGACGTACAATAGATACCCCCTGTAGACAGGATGATTGTGATCTCACCTGACTCGCCCCAAGTAGATTAACCAAATAGTGTTTATTTAGAACATTTGGCGCCCACGATGGGGCCTCGGCAAAAATTTCTCAGGCCTCACAAAATAATACAGTTCATCATAGCAATACGATGTCTGGATCATCTCCTAGCAGGAGTGAACCTCGCACCTAGAGGTGAGAATATGTCGAGCCAACTAACAGGGGCCTACGACCTTGCCTACATAGGCTCGGGTCGGGCCAGACTTTTTCTCAAATAGAAAAGGCATAGGTTTTTTTATAAGCCTATTTAGCTAAAGAGGTTAGACCACAAGCCGTAAGAAAAGCCTTTTAAACCTATCACGTCGGCCTATTTATTAAAAATTCAATAAATTTATTATTATTATATTGTATTTTGTACCTTGAATTAAAATATGAAAATAAACCTTAGTTATTTTGAACAACTTATGAAAAAAAGTTGAAAAAAATTATAAACAATGTCATAAGTTGTTCTCATGATTTTTTTTCCATAAGATCTCTCCAACAAATAGTATCATCAACTTATGCTAATAGGTAAACTTGAATGAGACAATGAAAACAAACATTTAGTCTCAATGATCTTTTAATTTGTTAGTCTATTTAACATTTCTTATTTGCAAACGTTCAAATGAAGTTGGCTTTTAAATAGGCTAGTAGACCAATCAGGCATTCGAAAAGGTCAGGCTTAGGCCTAAAAATAAGCCTATGATAAGCTACAAGTCAGACTTACGCTTTGAATTTTTTAGCAGGCCAGGCTCAAGCTTGGCAAAGCCTACCTCGACCCAACCTATTTCCATCCCTACTCGCACCCCACCAGACATGGCATAACTTCTTACAATTGTGGAGAATCTGCGCCAACAGAACGAATCTCTGCAGGAAAATATCCACACACTGCAGCAGTCACAAAACACTAAGGAAGATGAAGATGAAGAGGATATTTTTGATCTTCAACCTCTTTTATAGGTAACTTGGGGCAATCAAGCCCCAAAAAACTTCAAACTGTCACATTTGTCGTCATTCGATGGCAAAAGTGATCTGCGAGAGCACATAATATTAATTAATAATCAAATAGAAATAGTCGGGGATTTTGACTCGTGAAATGAAAGCTTATGAAGGGAATGTTCAATGATGTGGCATTACACTGGTACATGAGTCTTCCAAGATTATCAATCACTGATTACTAGGATCTAACCAGGAAGATGGTGCAACATTTCTCCGCCAACAAATATAGAAAGGTGACCACTACCAGCTTGTTCAACAAGGACCCTCTGAATCCCTTCGAAAATATATGGTATTATTCATTATAGAAACTATAAAATTCTCACATCTAAATCAAGAGATGTTCGTGGGAGCCTTCCAAAACGGCCTAAAGGCTGACCATTTCAATGAGTCTGGTAAGTCACCGTGTCTATCCTTTTTCTCTTTTCTAAGTGAAAGATGATGAATGGAGGAGATAGAAAAGATAAAAGGGATATACTCGATAACTTACCAAACTACATTTTGCTTCATATGATGAAATTCATCAATACAAAACAAGTTTGTGCAAACTTATATATTGTCTACAAGATGGAAGGATCTTTGGTGATGTCTCAGAAATCTGGCATTTAATTTCTTCGGTTTTGCCTGTGGTACACCCTATTTCACCTCGTTTGTGTCTTCGGTTCTATACATCCCATTTCACCTCGTTTGTGTCTTCAGTTCTATATCATCGAGATGATTCACTTTCTTTGCATGATATTGATTTGAGACGAAAAGGTTGCATTCAACCTGAACTCATTGGTAAGATCATGACATATGTTAACTCAAATGATATCTATAATTTAGCACTTAAAGTTGATTTGAATTTTAATTGTGGTTACTGTTGGTGTAAGCCCTAGAGGCCAATACTTTTTGGTACTTGTATCGGATTATTCGTTTAATAATAAAAGGCATTTCTTTATTATGTTTGTCTTTCAGAATAATAAAGTCCCTAGAATAGTTAGTTTGTTTAATGAAATGTTAAGTGTGACTTAATCATGAGATCCCATTAAACATAAAGACATTATTCTTAAAATATCCGTAGTCAAGCTTTATTGCAAAGTGGGATAACATTAAAAGCATTGAGACTATTATGAAGATAGACTGATGATCACATCTCATGGATCATGGATAAAGAGTTATCAAGTCTTGACATAGGTATAAATATTAGGAGTAATATTTATACCGGATTGACCCGCTATGAGAATACTACATAGTATGTTATGCAAAGTGTCATAAGTTATTCTCATGGTGATAATGGTGTATTACCACCCTTCGACCTGAAACCACTATGGACCCTAGATGTAGAGTCGGGTGCTTTATTGCTGATCAAACATTATCCGTAACTGGATGATCATAAAGACAGTTGATGGGCACTCCACGAAGCATGCTGAGGGACATGAGTGTCCTAGATGGAATTTGCCAATCCTGCATAACAGGAGAAATGTCTAAGGGCCCAATATTGAACTGGACAAGGATGACACAGTGTATGCCTTGTGTTCAATATAGACATAGGGGCAAAAGGGTAATTGTACAAACATATATTATCACGAAAAAGGTTTTGTCAGATCACATGACATTTTCGTGACTTGGGTAGCAGTGATGTGTTGCTAGATACCGCTTACTGTTTATTATGTTAAATATATATAATTTAATATAATTACCAACGTTACGAAATCCTACAGGGTCACACACATAAGGACAGTTTGATGAGAGATAGAGAAATCAAAGGAACACCGTAAGGTACGGTGCACTTAAGTGAAAAATAGAAATTCGGATAATATAATAATAATTATTGTTATTTTATAATGGTTATAAAATAATAATAAAATAAATATATTTATTATAATAATAGTTATTATAATAATATATAATATTATTATGGATCATGTGAATTGGGTTTTTAGCCCGCAACCCACAAGAGAGTCTATAAAAGGAACCCTTGTGATGAAGCTTTCACTTGATGCAATTTCGTTTTTGATTCTCTTTTCTCACTCAAATAATTCCGTTCGTAAGCAGCTAGCACTGTGACCGGAAGCTGTTCGTGTGGACTGAGTAGAGGCGTTGCACTTCATCAACGCTTGTGATCGCTGCATCAAAGATCTGAATCGCCACAAAGAGGTAACGATTCTATCACTGACCATGCTCATTCGTAAGGATCACTAAAGGAAATTTTTTGTTTTCCGCTGCGTTTAGATCGCAATTTTCCTTCAGTTACTCGTTGCACACTCACATATTTCCTTGCCAAACTTTGACACATCTTAAGCTTTCCATTAGGGTGGTCCCTTGTATGACACAACTTCCAACTTCATTGCATTTACCAACATTACAAAGCTTTAATCTTTTGTATGTCACTTTTACTACAAATGACAAAGGCATTTCTGATCCATTTTTAAATTTTCACACATTAAACACTTCAAGTGTAAGAACATCATGGCTTTCTTTTTGTAAATGTAGATCATAATATTGTATTTGACACTTGTCACTATGCTAGATATAGAAAATTGAAATTTTCCAACAACTCAATTAAAGCTTCAAAATGTTATGAAATGTTCCATTTTGACATTTGGGGTCCCCTTGCTATTTCTTATATCCAAGGCCATAAATATTTTTTAACTACATTAAATGATTATTGCTTATATGCTTGGGGTCATTTTATGCAATGCAAAACTGAAATGCTTTGTCTTGTCCAAAGGATCCTTCTCATGACTGAAAATCAATATCATAGCCAAGTCAACATCGTAAAGGGTGACAATGACCCTGAATTCTTAATGCCTAATATTTATGCTTCTAAGGGAATAGCACACCAAACTTGACTAAAGAGCAAGAAAAGTTGTTTACTTAGGACACAAGCAAGGTTTTAAAGCATCAGCTTTACTTGACCTCAACACAAAATCCATCTTTATCTCTAGACATATCACCTATCATGAACATATTTTATCCTACATGATACTGAAGGCGCCAAGGGAGTCTTTAGCAGTTGTGACCAACCTTTAAAAAAGTCTTCCCGCCTACTCAGACTTTAGATATTTATATTATAATTTTTATATAATAATGAATCATAAGAGTAAATAAAAAATCGACGCCAAAAGTACATTATCCAGTGTATCTTTTTATCATTATGAATCACTAGTAGTAGACCCGTGCCTTCGCACGGGTAAATTCATTCTTAAATTTCATAATAACTTCATAATAGTGGATATATTCAATGTCATAAAAATACAATAACTTTTAATATCTGAAGCATAGTATGTCCAACAAAAGAAATTTAGTAACAAAGTGCAAATAACATTGTAGATTGAAATGATGTAGTAAGACTTGTATGAAGCAAGAATGGGGATTACAAAACCTACAAATATAAAATAAAATCAATAATTAATGAAATATTAGAACTATCTAAGAAAATATGAGATGTTGAAAGAATGAATTATATAAGCATGAAGTGAAATATAAATTTGAGTATCAAATTATTTTACTTGAAGCTAAATATAGAGATGAAGATTTTAGTATTGATAGTAAGAAAAAATAATCTTATTCAAAAACTAAATATGTACCTATATGACATTGTGGAAAGCTTCTTTGAAGACAACATTTGTTGTTTGAGTTAAGTAGTTGTTGTCTTTGTCGTGTATTAAAACTTTCAATCCAACTTTGCTCTTAACCCTTAAAATGGCAACATAAAGTTGTTCATGACTGAAAACATTCTTTGGCAAATATAATCCAACATAGTCCAACGATTGTCCTTGAGATTTGTTGATTGTCATAGCAAATGACACTATAATTGAGAATTGTCTTCTGATAAGTTTAAATGGCCATGGAGATTGGGAAGGAGACAAAGACATTCTCGGGATATAAATAATGTTTCCAATATTTGTACCTGAAATTATCTTTGCTTCAATGACATGATTTCCTAACTTCGTAACTGTTAACCTTGTACCATTACAAAGGCCTTCAGATTGATCCAAATTTCTTATCAAGATGATGATTGTACCAACCTTCAATTTCAATGAGTGGTTAGGCAAACCGAAAGTTTTTAGACAACTCAAAAATTCTGGTGTCAAATGCTCGAAAGCATAATTGTCATTAGCTTCTGATCTATCAATGGAATCACAACTCAAATATTCTTTAGATTCACCTACATGGAATCAAAATTAAGTATATATATATATATATATATATATATATATATATATATATATATATATATATATATATATATATATATATATATATATATATATATATATATATATATATATAACAGAATAACAGGTATGTATAAAAAATAGTATGAAAAAATAATATAGTAGTATGTACATATCAAAATAATATATACATATGTACATCCAAAGATACATTGTATGAAATAATCAGAAAATATAGTTATAATAGAAAATGAAGTATACTTGGAAGAAGATTAGTTATAAAGTCATTTATGTCATCAACTATTTCAATAGTTGATGCTAGAATAGCTCTACACTGAAGAAAATTTGGATCCGTGTAATTTTGAAGCAGATTTGGATAGGTACTTGAAACAATTGCTTCAATTGGGTCCACAAAATCTCTTATAAGTAACTCTTCAGGAATATCAATTTCAGCATATCCATCATTGGGTTCTGAGACCTTTCAATTACCAACTTTTAAAATCCAATCTTAGAAGAGTCTAATTTCTTCTGAATTGCCTAAATTAGAACCACTTTGGAAACGCATATTTTTGGTTAGATTCATAACTTTGCGATGATCCCAAATGTAAGGGGCATTTATTGTTGCATGTACTATATCTGATCTAGTACCTATTGGAACAACTGGTAGAATTTGTCTGAAATCTCCACCAAAAATTACAACTTTTCCTCCAAATATCTGCTGACACTCAACATCGTCATCACTCATAATATCCTTCAATGACTTATGAAGAGCTTCAAAACAATATTTATTTGTCATTAGTGCCTCATCCCATATTATTAGTTTTGTTACCTTTAAGAGATTGGCAAAATCAGAATTTTTCTCCATGTTACATATAGAAGATTCCAAACATGGAACTGAAATCTTGAATTTGGAATGTGCAGTTCTTCCTCCTGGTAACAACAAACTTGCTATTCCGTTAGATGCTACATTCAACACAGTATCTCCTTTACAATGCAGAGCAGCAGACAATGTGTTCCACATGAAAGTCTTTCATGTACCACCATAACCATATAGGAAAAAAAACACCACCATTTTGATTTGTGACAACATCCATAACTTCTTTAAAGATTTTAAGCTGCTCATCTACAATAAAAAACAAAACACCAATAGCGTTGCATCATGAAAACAATTTAAATAAGCAAATTTGTGAAATGTTCAAATCTTGAGAACATAATGATAACAATGACCATATCAATGTGATTAGCATTTATACTTATGTAGTTTTGTGCTAATAATTATAGACTTCCTTATAAGGCTAATTCAAGGCAATAAAAGAAAAGCATAATATTATGAACAAATATAGCGTATGCACTAAATTTCAGATATTATTTCAATAAATAATTAGAATGTCAAATTATAAAAATAATACCTATTAATGATTGAAACATAGTATGGAAAATTTCTTCTTGAACCGACGGATCATATTGTCTTTCATCATATATCAATCTATTTCCAAGGAAGTCAAGGATGTAATCATTTGGATATGGCATAGGCTTAAATTCTTTCAAACTCCTTCTATTTTTCTGTAGTTGCTTCTCAATTTCCATCAAAGTGAGTTGTTGCATATCTTCATCAGAAAAATTCAATTCTACAAATAAAGGTAGAAGTTAAGCAAGTATTGATACTTTGTTAAAATGAACATGTATAGAATCCATAGTGTTGTGAGTAACATAGTTCTAAACAATAAGATGAAGAGGATAAAAGAAAAGATGTTGTTACAAAGAAGTAGCAAATATATATAATCAAACCTGGATTTTGTGACAATATTATTTGTTCATATAGAATACTATCTGATAGGTACATCCAAGTATTTAACCAAACATGTTCTGGTCGATTCATTGAAGATGATAATAACATTGTAACAAATAGTTTGCGCAAAAATACTCTAGAACCCCAGTTATAAGCCTCTTTAATTGCGTCAATGAACTCTTTGTCATCTTGTAGGAAGCCCAATGCAAAATATGCCTCTCTAAAACTTTTGTGTTTGAACCCATCAATTGTCTTTAAATCATCATAACTTGTCGGACCTTTCTTCATAGTTAACAACACCTTATATAATATAATTCTCCAGTTGTTGGCGGGGCCCAAATTAGTCGGCCAATTGTGTAACCTCTTTTACGCGGTTTCTAACACCTTTTCTTCTTTTCTTAAACAAACTGGGACACAAATTGACCATATGTTAATAACTTTGCTTCTTCATACTGAGTATTTGCCACAAACCAAGAAGTAAACATTGATTCTGTGACACTTGGTTTAAGAAGGAGAGTTCCAATTTGTTCAAAATCTTTGTAGTATACAAAATTCTCTCCTTCCATGTGAAAAAATAACCTTTCAACAGTTGGTTTCCTGCCATGAATTGAATAAGAGAAGATTCTCCAGCATGCTTTGCTTGGTGAGACATATCGACAATCAAGGTATTATTTGATTTCATCAATATTTCCATCGGTTTCAGTGTTGTTTGGAACAATAACAACCGAAATCCTATCAGAACCCTTGTTGATGTACTTGAAGAGATATTTAATTGAAGTACTTTGATTGCACCACTCCATATTAATGTGGGCCTCATATTTCATCAGCGAATTTGGGTTGTGGGGTACAACGTGACCACTATGTAGAGTGACTCCATTCTTTTCAATTCAAATGTAAACTAGACAAGTGTTTAAAAAAATGCTTTTAAGAAAGCTGTATCACAACTGTGATTTACACTTAAGATTTAAGAACGAATGAAACTATTCAACAAAGAAATATAATTTTTATGAGAGCTTGTGAGTAGTTTTCAATGAGTTTATCAATTGTTTCGTCAATGTTCGTCAACTGTAGAAAGTTGTTGAAGGCTTGCTTTTATAGACCAAGAAGTCCAAGACGTTGCAAGCTTGAAGACCGTGTACTGCAAAGTAGCTGTGGCCTTTTTGTCTTCTAATGACACTAGCTTTTCCAGCAGAGGAATGTTCAGACTAATCCTTTTTGTCTGAATTCCTGTGTCTATCACAAAAGAGGAAAGAGACGTTTGGAATATGCCAACGGATATATCTTTGAATAAAATCTTCTTCTACAAGCTTCTTTCTGACAATTATCCATCAAAGCCTTGAGTGATCAGAGTCTTGATGTTATCAGAGTTTTGCTTTATCAGAGTATAGCAGCCAATGTGCTTCAGCGTGAATATTACTCAGAGCAGAGTTTGGAGATCAAATCCTCTGTACTTGCAGCGAACAGTACTATCAGAGTCTTCTGAAAAAATAATGCTTGAAACTCTTCATACAAAGTCTTCAGCTACGCTTCAGATGCTTCTGCAGCTTCTGCTTCAGAGTCTACTGACAGCGCTCAGAGCCTTCTGATGACATGCTTCTGATGCTTCAGATGCTTAGCATAGAGAACGTTCAGATGCATTTTTTCTTCCTTAAGAGTATTAAAATTAATATCTGAAACAAAAATACTTGAACAAAATTAGAGTATATATTTTCCTAATACAAAATTTCATTAGTGTTATCATCAAAACATAGAGATATAATTAAACACCAATTTGTGTTCTAACAATATGTTCATCCATATATGACTTATAAATAAACTTATTGTATGAAGGGAAGTAGGAGTCAATACTTCATTGTCTGGTATGTGATCGTTAAGAACAACTTCATTTGCTTTTGCGATGGGGGCCTTCATGGCAGCTTTAGAAGTTTCCTACACAAGAGCATGTTGTAGGATCAGTATACTCCTAAACACTTGTCTTGTGCTATTAAACTTTGATGCCTCATTTCATATCATACCTCAATTGGATGAATGGCCTCTTTGATCATCTTGATGACCTCTTTGTCCTCAGTAATCTTGACAGCAGATGCCTGCTTATAGTTCGGTTGAAACTTCACACGAAATGCAAATTCCTTGTCTATTAGTTTGTCCAAGTGTTCAGGGTATATTTGGGGATGATCTTCGTTGGACTATGGATATATATATATATATATATATATATATATATATATATATATATATATATATATATATATATATATATATATATATATATATATATATATATATATATATATATATATATATATATATATATATATATATATATATATATATATATATATATATATATATATATATATATATATATATATATATATATATATATATATATATATATATATATATAAGATAAACGTTACTGTCGCGGTGAAATTTGGATGCCAAAACTATTGATTAGTTTGAATCTTTAATTCATTTTGCAACCGAACTTTGATTTGTCCAAAGGAAGGGATAAAGATCGAAATTTCCACAATGCAATGCAAATGCATGGTTTAGAGAGTTATAGGTTCGGGGGTCGGTTAAACTTAGGGAAGGTACTAGCATCCTAAGTTTCTGTAGTACTCTACAGGAACCTCTTGTTTTGTGTTTGTTTATTGCTAAGTGTTTATCTGCTTAAAGGTTAAAGAACCTAGGGGTTTATTTCTAAGTATACTCGATAAGATATTGCATCTTATGCCTACATATCCTTACGGGAGTGGAATCAGAGTATCTGTAGTTCCCCTAAAGGGTTAGAGGAGTTCTTTGACTGTGGTCAAAGTTCCTACGGGTTTAGGGTAGTTGATTGATTGATTTTAGGAGAAGAGACGTGTTATCATTTTAAGGGAGATTTAACCGCCACAAGTTGTAGGAAAATAGTCTTTGCATCGTCTTAAGAAAAGGGCTCAAGTACTCGGATTGCTTGACGAGTACACCTTTATCTCTCTTAAGGCAAAGCCCCTACATGTTGATTGTATTATTGTGGGGTGGAGATTCTATCTCGCTTAAGATGATTTGGCATCTTTCTCTAATGTGTTTGAATATTGAATTGAGTTGTTGAATGTTTGAATATTACATGTTGAGTTGTATTGTGTTGTATTGTTTTCCTATGTTGTAAAATAAAGAACAGTCCTTCCTATGGGGGTAGGATCTATCCTAGGAGATCGACTTGAATGGGATCAAGGATCAAGGGGAGGATGATGCAAATGTGAACGCATACACACGATTGTTGGGATCATGCGCAGATTCTTCCTTTGGACGGATGCGATGCGGAAAGTAAATTGCGATAATGTAAATGCAGAAATAAATTGCAGAATGTAAATCCATACACACGCATGAAAGCGCTAAGGTGTGTGAGGGTGAATGTGCGGAAGCGTGCACAATTGATTTGTATTTTATGCTGTTGATTGATTTTAATGGGTGTTTGATTAGAGAAGAAAAGGTATATATTAGTTCATTTTAATTGATTTGAGAAAATAGTCAATTATGTTTTCAAGAAAATGTTGATTAATTTGGTGAGATGAATTTTATAAAAGACGTTGCATTAATTTTTAGGGAGATTAATTTAAAGGGAGGGTAGTGTTTTATTTTAATAAGACTTAGATGTGGAATTACTTAAATTTTAAAGAGTGATTACCTCCTGAATATATGAAGAGATTTATTTTGTAAAAATGTAATAATTAAATAGAAGGTTAATTTAGTTAAGAAAATGTTTTATTAATAAAAAGTTCTGGTTAGATTTCTTATTAAAAGGTTTGACAAGTAAATTAATTAGATTATGAAATGATTTTCTATTAAATAAAAAGTAGTTTCTTTCTGTTAAATAGTCACAAGTTATCAAATTATTGAAAAAGATTTATATTAAGAAATAAGTTATGTTTGTTTAAAAGTTATTAAGTTATATAAAAAAGGGATTAATTAAACTAATTACTAATTATTTATTTTATAAAAATTAAGGATTAGATTACCGGTTAAGTTAATTAAGGGGATTAAGGTGGTTAAGATGTGTTTAACGGTAAGTAAGGGGTGTTTAACGGTGGATGTGTAGCTAGTGTGTGTGTGGTATGATTACATTACAACAAAACAAAAACAAGAAAAATAAAACACAGAAACCCTAATCCCCCCTGAACCCCCTTCTCTCCGTCGTTCTCACTCTCGCTGTCCTCACTCTCCGTTTTCCATCGTCTATTCTCTCTCACTTTCCTCAATCGATCGCTCATTTGCCTTCAATATTATCCCTTTCGTTTGTCCCTTCGCAATCTTCCGCTCTTCTTTCACACCTGAAACACAAATGGCACATCAAAAGCTTCAATATATTTTAACGCAAATGAATGGGTTACCGTGAGTTCTGGACGGCGGAGGTTCGAGATTGCAAGGCGGATGTTTCGCGAGTGGTGACGTCGAGGGTGGTTCACGATGGAGTTCCGTTGAAGGGACTCATGGCAGAGTCGCGGTCGAAGGGAAAAGATAAGTTCTCCGTTCTTCTGACTTTAGGGTTTCAATTGGTACTTTGTAGAAATTATTCGGATGCTGTGGTTTTTTTGTGAATTTCTGCTATGAATTTCGTCCCCCTTTCTCTTCATCTCAAACCTCCTCTTATATAGGCTTCAGACGAAATCTCTTGTTTAAAACTCGGATTAAATGCTTTGAATGCCATAATAGAACCTTCTATTTTAGTGTAGGGTAGATTTGAAAACTTTCTCTTTTTAACTGATTTTGTTCAATGGCCGTTAATGAAGGAGATCTCAATCCAATATTTTGTTAATCTCGCTTTAATGCCTCTATCTGTCCATATTCATTATTCGAAATTGTCAGCTGTTTTGAGTTGGATTTTTCAAACGGATGTCCTCTAATGGGCTTCTGATTTTTGAATTTTCAATTTGGCAGGGGGCGAATAGCAGTTGACTTTGGGCCAAGAGAAAAAAAGTTGATTCATTGACACATCTGATGACAGGTTTCGCGGTGAGTTTCGTCCTTCCCCAACATTCTTTAACGAAGATCCACATGGAGATGTTGTGAGTTTTGTTGGATACGTAGTTGATATCTTATGAGACAGGCCATTGGTTTAGAGTTATGGAGTTAATATCCTCTGTTTTGGGAACTGATTCTGCAGGAGAATTGCTTGGAGGTTTCAAAGGGATCAGGGCCACCAGTGATTGGCAGTTGTGGTGGCAGAACTTGAGTCCTTGCCTTGGATTAGAACACTGCTGCTACCAACATTTCATACGCGTCAAAGTTCATAGGTATCTTGGTTCCTTTCCAATATCTGGTAGGAGTTGATTAATAAAATAGCATTGACATCATACTGCTGCAACATACTCGCATAATTTGGTTGTTATCTCGCAGGTGCTAGCTTCGTCGGTAATTGCAGTCAGCACTTTCAAGTTTAATCCCTTAACGCAGGGCGGCGCATCATAATGGTGATAACACTGTTTGCAGCCTGAGGAGAAAATGTGAGGGATAAGGTGAAGACATTGCTTCCACAGAAGGCCTTCAAGTGAAACAATTAGCTTCGCACGGCCTCTAGCCAATAGGTAACCTTATCTCAACTTCTATCACAGTTGAAAAGATTTTCCATGAGGTTTCATGCTCGCTCTGACTCGAGCTGCATCAATCTCGTCACGTAGTCCTCGAGATGTTTGGCTGCGTTCAAGACTGAGTTTGTAATAAGCTTTGAGTGCCTTCAATTCATCAGTTATTTTAACAAGTTCAACTGCTGGCTTCTCCCTGACGATAGGAAAGTATGATCCTTGGGCCTGAGTAGCATTAGAAAGTTCCTCTGGTGTAGAATCATTAGCCTTGGTCTTGCGTCCACGTCTAAAGACCTGATGCTGGCTTCCTCTCGGCAAGTGTTAGATTTTCCTTTTAAAATGAGGACTTTAATCCTTGAGCTTTGAACTTGGAGCTGTTATCTTGTCTGCAATACACCCTTATTTCAGAGAGTCTACTGCTATCAAAATCATGTAACAATTTGTAGTAATCCTCCTAACCACTTATTCCTTTGTTTCTAGTGCATGCACAATGAGGATAAAATTTGGGGAGTCGTCCGTAAAACAACTTGTCGTACCAGAGATGGGGTTTGTGTGAGAAGAGTTCTTGTATTTAATGTCCAACCATTGCCAAGAATAGCTTTATGCATTCCTGATAGCTTTATTTGACTTGTGTGTTGTTTTACGCAGGGAAATCGAGATATGCGTAGGCAGGGGCAGCCATAAGCCTGCTATGTTTTGACTTCCTTCTTATTGACAATGTCTGATATAAACAGGGTCTGCTGCGGTTGCCGTCATGGAAACAGGGATTAAGTCAAGGTTGTTTTAGGAACTGGTATCAACTTAGGGTTTCAAACAATGGTCGCATGAAGTTACACGGTTCTGCTTTTCGAACTATGGATGGTTTTCCAACATGATTTAGGACATTAATTCCTGCATCCTTCTTCATAAGATTACTACTGATGATAATCTCATAGCAGGTTAACAGAAGCAGCTACTACCTCCTAACTTGTGGATAAGGCAGTTTGATAATATTAAACAAAACTTCATGTTGTAAATCTTTTACCGAGGCTGGTATTTTCTTCGGTACGTAATCCGTATGAATTTTGTGAGCATATTGCTGTAATTTTCTGACGCTTGTGGCCTTCTGCAAATTGTGTGTATGTGTGTTATGCAGGTGGGCGTTTACTTTTTCCTCTGGTTCTGATGACATCTAGTGGATGGATTCTTTAAGGACAGAATTTTGTTGGATGGTATCATTAGCATTATTGACCGGTTCAGAAGAAGAGTGCTTTTAGCGTATTAGAATATGCGTCCCGTTCCAGGAGGTGAGCGGTATGGGGGATCCCTTGAACTTATCTGTTTTAGATTTACACATGGGTCCATTATACTTTGTGATGACAACTGTTCTAATTGGTTGCAGGAAACCTTAAGAGCGGGAGTGCGCAGTCAGGTCCGGTAGGCACGTCATTCGGAAGCATCAACGCAATGGTCTGAGTTCTGAAGGTCGCTCATTTCTTTGATCACCAGGCCATAATCTCTTTGATGGTAGTCACCCTCACTGTCCAAAGATCAATCACGCGGAAGACCTCGTTGCGGCAGGATATGGTCCCTTTTGGTATCTAGGATATTGCCCAGTTTTTAATGTGAAGCGGCGAACAGTGATATGGCTATGTCTTAGGAATTATTTCTTTTTAAAACTTGTATTCTAGCTTTTTAAGCAACCTTTGACTTCCATGCATTGTAACTTGGTCCATCATGTTGTGAACAGAACTTGTATAACATTATGAATTTGAGACTTGAATGGGATTAACCAAGTCATACAAGAGTAGTTTGGTTATAGGAGAAAACCGACCAAGGCAATATGATTGAAAAGAACTCCAAATGCTTATAACCGAAAGCTCTTACCATGATGTTATGTTCAAATGCAAAATTTTGACAAAAGAACCAAAAAGTGCATCAAATGAGGAACTACCATGAAAACAATCTTATGAGTCTCATTTACTTGTGCGAGTCCGTAATCCCAAAATTAAGACAACCTGAGTTGCGCGAGTCATACTCATGCTTGAAGAAGTGAATTTAATGTGATCTTGCAAGGAATCATCTTGAGTAATAATAATAAAAAAAAAGTGAATCTTAATCCTCTCCAACCTCAATCAAATGGGAATTTCATTATGTCAAAGCTTCATAACTCTTGATCTTGAGTTCGGACTTTTCTTAGTGAGCTTGGATTAAACACCTTAAGGTCTTGAATTTCTTCGAACAGGAGATGCTCTTATGATCCAACTTGTAGCTTCCTTACCATTCTCGGGACATGGAACATGGTGTTGTAATTTGAAACCAAACATATGGACTTGAATTTAATCTTTATTATGAGAATAGTATGCGAAGTCCTTGAATTTTGTTACATGAAAAAGAATGTTGGGACCTTAGGCGTTACTGCATCTGCACCAGTTGGTTAGTCGCAAAAACATAAATATTAAAATAAAGTCAAATAATAATAGAAAATACGCAAAAAGAGGCGGGACCTTATGGTCAAAAATTAGGGTGCGACAGTTACATAGTAATATAAATGATTCAAAGAAAATGTATTTCAACATTGAATAATGTAGTGAATTGGTTGCCAAAGATATTGTAGCATGACTCTGTAAAAAAAACAGGTTTTCATAAAGTAGCACCTTATGAGGTATAGAATATATATAATGCCTCAAACATATGTTAAAATACATAATATGGGCTGTATAGTTTTTCCAAGTACATTGTAGCATCACAATGTAAAAGACAACAGCATTTCAGCAGGTACAGAGGATATGAGGGATTATGAATATTTCAAAATGGTTTCATGTGAATATATTCAAAGGAAATATATTTCAACATTGGAATAATGTAGTGTATTGGTTGCCAAAGATATTGTAGCATGACTCTGGAAAAAAAAGGCTTTCATCAAGTAGCACCTTATATGAGGTATAAAATATATATAATGCCTCAAACATATGTTAAAATACAGAATATGGGCTGTATAGTTTTTCCAAGTACATTGTAGCATCACAATGTAAAAGACAGCAGCATTTCAGCAAGTACAGAGGATATGGGAGATTATGAATATTTTAAAATGGTTTCATGTGAATATATTCAAAGCAAATATATTTCAACATTGGAATAATGTAGTGTATTGGTTGCCAAAGACATTGTAGCATGACTCTGTAAAAGATAACATGCTTTCATCAAGTACAAAGAATATGAGGTATAGAATATATATAATGCCTTAAACATATGTTATAATACAGAATAAGTATTGTATAGTTTTTCCAAGTACATTGTAGCATGATTATGTAGAAGACAACAAGATTTCATCAGGTACAGAGGATACGAGGGATTAGCAATATTTCAAAATGATTTCATGTGAATATCTAGTATGTCTCAAGCATATATATAATGGATCAAACATATGTTAAACTATCAAATATGTAGTGTATAGTTTTCCTGCCATTGTTAGTCCATATCTTATGAGTGCAGCATAAAACAACAACTATTCCCACAATGAGGCAAAATATTATAGCATGACTATGTAAAAGACAACATGCTTTCTTCAAGAACAAAGGATATTAGGTATTAGCATGCTTTCATGTGTATATATTGAATGTCTCAAGCATATATATAATGTATCAAACATATGTTAAACTACAAAATATGGACATACCTTTTTCATGATTTCTCTTAAATCATGTGCCGACATTCCAACGTATTTGATACAAACATTGTCCCAAAACACAAAATAACCGCAATTTCCTGCATACTCGACCTCAATTTCGATCTTATACCTAATGAATTGGTTGCAATGTAATAAAATTAACAAACAGATGCATATAAGGTGCTAAGTTTATATATGTATCAAATAAGAATGATGTGCTTAATTGGTGATAGGTGTTGGTATGTTTTCACAACAAGTGCATATGAATGGCTCCCCAGGTGACTTGTTAGTCATGTTACATGCTGGACATTGTTCATAGTACCAACCAAACTTACTTGACTTAAACCTCTTAGTTGTACTAATAGTGTTGCAAAAAAATTTCTGTAAAGATGCACATGGAATGTATCACAACATTTGTAAAGAAGCAAACAAAATAGATATGGGATTTACAATTGAAAACAACTTACGATTGAGACTAAGAAGCTTACATTTTGCAGACTAATGATTTCCCCGATTGTTTTAACGTCATTGGTGTAGGAAAAAGACCTGTCAACAAAAGACCCTTGAGATGCACAGGGCTGAGATAATGGTTGTGACATCACCTGGAAGTCACATTGCCACCCAACCTAAAAACAAGCGAAGCATTATATAAAGTGCAGTATGTTAAAGGGACTGCATCATGACATGATTTAAAGGTTATGGCTTACTTAGACTTGAATGAAGTGACTTGAGGATGACCATAATCGAGAAGCATTTTTGTTCCATGCCACACATTGGAGATGTACAATTTTCCGGTTGCTGCGAAAAGTGAATTTTCATATCAGTAACTATTACATGGACAAATTAGAGTGGCATATCAATAGCAAGCATTACATGAACTTTGTTAGCACATGGCATGAGTGATGATGATAATAGTCAGGCCATGTGCAGTTTTCTCATTTGTGTAGGCCATAAACTGAGTGGCATATGCTTCCCAAAGAGTCAGATCAATTTCAGAACCACTAATAACAAACAAAGAGAAGTAATTAATAGACACAAATCAAATGACAAATAAAGAGATAAATAAGGCATTATATGATATATATACATTTCATCGAATATGATAAGGTTGACACAAGCATTCTTTCCGCCTCCCGGAACTTGAGTCTTGACAACTTCGTGGAGCACACCTATCACATCTGAATGAAAGAAAGGCCAAATAGTCAGAATAATGATTTTCAATAACATGTCATCATGCTGGTAATGTGAGGAAAAAAACATTGTGAATACCATATAAGCGATTTACTCGAAAATCTCCGTGTAAGAAATCAACAATGGGTTTGAAACAAAACTGGTAAGTAGGTATTTCTGGCATGTCAACCACCGTTGCAGTGGTACCACCATTGAAAACAAGCTTCAACGGGTTGTCACATACTTTCAAGGCAAGGTCGTTGTTTAACGGGTCACCATTATAAACCATGACAATTGGATGTTCTCGTAGTCTCTGCTTCCATAAATCGAAATTCCTATTGCGAGTCACGACGTGTATTTTGTTACACTATGAATGAAATGAAGTGTTAGGACACCTTGTAAGTTTAATAATAGTAACATGACACATTAACATTCTATAACAATAAACTTATACCTTGCTATCTTGGAGAACACCTTCAAAGTGTTGTCCGTTACGGTCCTTCACGATCCACAAATCAACGACACGAGCTGCGAGCTTCCATACATTGTTACCTATCTTCAAATCAGCAATCATAATGGGTGCCCTAGACATATTGATCTGAAAAGTACCAACAACACACAAAAAAAGAGTAACCACGCCAACCTTTTTCATAGTTATATAACATGCTTTCTAACAATAGCACTTGAACCTAGATGCCTTCAAACATGAAAAATGCTGAACATAAAACAATAGGATTTCAAAAAAGCATCTCAAAAACATATGTTGAAATGGGTGCATTCACGAGGATTTGAACAAAAAATAGTCTTCCCAAAACCATTAGCAAAACGATTTCAAAATCGTACAAAATATAAATATGAATGGAAAGAAGGGAAAACCGAAACTTTCGATTTTCGTCATGCATATGAAGAACAATAAGCAAAAATATATAACCAACTGTTACATTGGCGAAATATATAACCATGAATGAACAATGGAAAAATCAGTCGCAATGGAAAAACAAAAGTCGTGGAACGGTGAACGGCAGCATACGCGAGGAAGTGGAAAAGAAGCTGTCGAAGGATGAACGTCTTTTATTTTATGCTTGTGTTACGTGAAAGACCAGAGGTGCAGGGAGAAAGACGAGAGGAAGCAGGAAAACTTGTTGATTGTATGCTTGTGAAACACAATGAAGTGAGGTATCATTGAAAAGAGTGGGAAAACCTTTTTGACATATTGATATTTAATTAGTCCAATAGGTGAAGGACAGGTGGATGGATGTGAAGATTTTCAGCCATGTAAAAGAATAGAATATGTTAATTACATTGATAACCTTGAGTTAGGCATATTTATTTTAGGTGTGAAGGGTATAAATGATAGAATGGTGACAATGAATAGTAATGGATAGGTAGTTGATTTTAACATCACAAAACTCATGACCACAACGACAATGTATCACAGGGAGTCGTTTGCTAGCCATGTCATTATCATAAGGGTTATATATATAGTAAAATTATTTCAAAAACAAGATTTATAAAATTTTGAGATCGATATTAATCTCTCACTTTATTTCTCTATATATATAATAAAAGGCTTAATACCTTTTTTAGCCCCGTATCTTAATTTCGGGGTTTCTTTTGGTCCCTTAATTTTAAAAAGGTCCATATTGATCATTTAACTCTTCAAAATGTTTCATATTAGCCTTTTTCGTCTTATTAGCGACGGGAAAACTCAAAAATTGGTCGCTAAATTCGTCGCTAATATGAAAAAAAGGAATAACATGATACTTTTTGAAGATTTAAGAGACCAATATGAAAGTTTTTAAAGTTAAGGGACGAAAATGATCCTTGAGGTTGAGATAGATGACTAAAAAGGGTATTAAACCTATAATAATTTTTTTTGTCAAAAATGAAAGTAAGATTATAACATCATACAAATATTTATATAATATTTATTATATATAAATAATTATATAAACAAGAGAAGCATGCATTTATTAAAAAATAACAAAGAAAAAAGAATAAAATGAGTTTGGGAGAGATAAGTGAGCTTCTGAAAGGGAAAGTGGGGAAGAAAAATGAAAAAGAAGAAACAATTGATGAATGAAGTAGTTGAATATAACACCACCACCAACCCACAAATAAATGAAATGAAGTTTAAGCTGTGAAAATTTAGTAACAGGAATTGAAGATGAAGATTTAGAGTTGTTCAGTGGTGGTGGTGGTGGTGTTTGTGTTGTCATCTTCATCGAGCAGTATCTGAAGGGTTATAATATAACTCTTACTAATGTCACAACCCCTAGTAGGGGTTATATCCTAGTAGAGGTTATGACACAAGTATGGGTTATGACACTGAAGGTGTGAAAAACACAAGAAATAGGGGTTTGAATTGGGTTTTCAAAAACAAAAGCTTTTTACTAACTCAAGACCAGCACTCGAAAGATTGAAAAAAGAGAGAGAAATGATGATTTTTATCCTAGTTCACTTGAAAAACTCAAAGCTAATATAGTCCACCCGCCAAGGTGATTTTGCCTTATACACAAGGACTTAATCCACTATAATCAACTGATTACAAATACACTAGCAACAACTAGTGACTAATGAATTACAAAGACAAATAGTCAATGTCTTCTTAAGGATACTGACCTAACTGGTCCCTCGAGGAAATACAAACAAATATTTTGAATAAAGATTGTGTTTATAAGTTGCTTCTACACAAACAGATATACACAAATGAATTACATAAAATACTTAAAGAAAAGTTTGCACAATATTAAGAGCTTTTCATGTAGAAACAGTCTTGTAAATCAGCAACTTCTTCAAGTCTTTAAGTCCTTTTTTTATAACCTAAAGAAAGATCTATTGGAGGGAAAATCTAGAATCTTCATGAAAGAGTTGTCGACTCGAATAATCATTAATACGTAGGGGGCAAAAATCGTACAATATAAATATCCTTACTCTACAAAATCCACTTAGTAAAAGGAATGTTTTGATTTTTTTACTGTGTACTATTTATCCCACATAAAAACCTTGATCTTATCTTATATTCTTCAGGGGTTTCTAAATAAAGTTGTTTGAAGCATGAGTAGAAGAGTTATTTAGCTTGACGTCAGAATCTTCTGAATCATCAATCAGAAACTTGATCACATCAATATCTGACTTGAGATCTTCAAAATCTTCAGAATTTTCAGCTAGATACTTCGAAAGCTTGAAAACCTTCAGAAGTAAATGATCAGGGTCATGTTCACGAGAAGAAACTAAGAGACATTGCAGTAGCAATATGATGTCTTCTTAGAAGCCTCTTAGAAGTGAGTTAGTGCGTAAGCAAATTTGGAACACGCGGTTCAGAAACTGATAACGTTTCACGTTATATAATCAGAATTATAATTGGTTGTTAAAGCTACACAATAATAAACTGTTAGAGTACCAAAATTATTCTCACAAAAATACTACCTTGTTATCATAAAAATTTAAAGGTATAGATGCAGAACCAAATCTTGTTCTAACAAACTCTCCCTTTTTTACGATGACAAAAAAATATATTATGATGAATAATTTGTACATGGTAATCACCTAAAGACATATCAGAAAGAAGCATAAAGCTCCCTCTGAGATGTACAATCCCAAAAGATATTCAGAATGAAAGAGCACTTTCCTAATTAACCTTTTTGCAGAGCCAGAAATATCTTTTTTTAGAATCTGGTTTTTCTTCAAAAGTTACTTGGACTATATCCAGAGCGCTAGTTGTTAGAGAAAATACTTCTAATGAACTTTGCTTCAGAATCCTGGTTTGAAAACTTAGCCTGATTTGAACTCTTATTCAAAGATCTTCATATCCTGGTTAACTCTTTAAAAACTTATCGCCTGATTGGAAGTCTTTCTCAACTTTTGAAGTTAATTCTTCAGTCCTAGAGAGAGAACCATTTCTCCAGAAACTGGTTATCTTAAGTTTTGATCAGAAAAACTTCAGGAGCTTTTGATATATTCCATGACTTTTCTTGAAAAATAACTAACAGAGTATTCTTCCAAGTAAATGTTAACATACACATTAGAAATGTTTGGGTTCTGATTCATGAACATAAATATATCAAAATCAGTACGTTTTTCTTCCACTTTTTGTCAGCAATAAAAAAGATAGAGAAAAAAATAAACAGAAACAGAATTAAGTTCATTAAATTAACATGCGAGAAGGCGCAAAAGTACAAGAAAAAAATAAACACTTAATCAAACAAAGCACGAACAACAAAAAAGTGCAACAACAACTAATGGCTTAGGTTTGGAGAGGATAAGCTCAAACATCTTTTCCTGCCTATCCATGTGCTGGTTGAGAAAATCTTTTTCTCCCTTCAGCTCAACAAGAGTTTTCATAATGCCTGGTATCACCCCAGAAGATGAAGTTCTAGCAACAGCAATATTCAAATTCTCAGATGACACCCTTTTAAATTCCTTTGTTTCTTTACAAAGTATTCGATCAGTGTAGTAGGTACACACCTTGTGCTTGGAAACCTCTTTGCTAACCTCCTTCAAGTCTTTTTTTGGAACAATCCAAACAATATCATCAACAAGAAGATGAACCATTCTGATAAAGGCATTGTTATCGGTCTTCTCAGCGAGCATCCTAACATATATCTTCATCATGGTGTTCTTTCTCATAAGAACCACCGAATATCTAAGAAGTCTAAATAGAAGGGTTGATATTGTTATTTGAACACCCTATTCTAAAAAGAACATCATGCACTTGTGGGCAATGAAAAGATGATCACCTATCAGATTCAGAAGCCATCAATAGAACAGTTTCATCATCAGACTCTCCTCTGACTATGTTTGCTTCTTCTAATTTCCTTTTCTTTTTTAACCAACTGTCAGCAACAAAGTAACCAAACTTCTTACAACAGTAGCATAAAATCTTCTTCTTGTCAAACTTCTTCTTTCCCTTTTGATATTTCTTCTTATCAAAGTTAGAAGATTTTGACTTTTGATAGCCACTACCATCTCTCTTCTTGGCCTCTGACCAAGACTACTTCTGATTCTTCTTACCAGAAGACGCTTTCAGAGCATGCTTTATGTCTCTTTCAAAGTTTCTCTCAGTCAAACGCAACTTTTGTGCCTCTAGACTACTCTGCAACTCTTCAATTCTCATGGTGCTGAGGTCATTAGAGTGTTTAATTGCTACAACATTGTAATCAAATTGAGGAGTAAGTGATCTCAGTACCTTTTCAATGATTACTTGTTTAGAGAGAGTTTCTCCACAAGATTTCATCTCATTGATGATCAAAATCACTCTGGAGATATAATCTGGTGTCTTATCATTATTCATTATGTCTGAGATTCTCATACTTCTTATGTAGAGAGTGAAGCTTCACCTTCTTCACCGATGCATCACTGCCGTAACACCGTTCTAAAATGTCCCACACTGCCTTCGCCGCCATTGAATAAATGATCTTTCTAAACGCATTCGTATCCACACACTAATGGATATAGACCAACACCTTCTGATCTTTCTTCCTCGTTTCTCTATGGACGTTTTCATGCGCTTCAGTTGCATCTACTGCAACATCCATGTAACCGTCATTGACGAGATCAAGAACATCGCGCAAAACACACATGCATTTGAATAATCCATTGATTCCAAATATTTCCATCAAAGACTGGAAGCTTTATGTTCAAGCTACCGTTTCTACCGTTCATCTTAGTTCTTGTGCAAATTCACTGAGATCTCACCAACACTCGTGTTTCCCAATCTCTCATAATCAATAAATGTGATTCTGTTTTGGTTTAGATTTTCAATTCACTATAAGTTGAATGAACAGAATAAATCACACACGCCTCACGTACACTCGTGTTTTCCATTTTTGAATCAGAACTAGAGCTCTAGATACTAATTGTTGGTGCAAAAGAATGAAAAAGAAAATTGGAGAGAGAGAGAGAGGGAGTCTATAACTAACTTTTACTCTCAAGTGCAAAAACGGTTACAATAAAAATTCTATTAGCAGAACTTGAGTTGATGTGTAGAATTTATATCATCAGAGTCACTAAATAAAACTCAAATTAAACTTAAATACAACTTAAAATAAATGTGAATTTGAATTGCATTTAAACAATAACAAAGGATACTATAAAAATGATGGGAAGAGTAATACCCCTCACATCCACTCCATTTCCATCACTTTTAATGCTTTGTCATATCTTTTTATGTATTGCACTCAAATTTAGTTCATTACTCGCTTTCACTATGCCAAAAAAGACCTTTAGCAGCGCTTTTTTTTGCCTTTAGCAGCGCTTAAAAGCGCTGCCTAAAGTGGCGCTGCTAAAGGTAAAGACAACGCTTTTTTTTTGCCTTTAACAGCGCTTTTTTTTTGGCCTTTAGCAGCGCTTTTTTCACCCTATAGCAGCGCTTTCATAACCGCTGCCTAATCCCCCTTCATCTCCCCCCTTTAGCAGCGCTTTTTAAAAGCGCTTTCTTAGACCCCCCCTTTAGCAGCGCTTTTTTAAAGCGTTGTCTTAGACCCCCTTTAGCAACGCTTTTTTAAAGCGCTTTCTTAGACCCTCATTTTCCAACCTATAGCAGCGCTTTTTTATGCCTCTTTTTGCCCCTTTAGCAGCGCTTTTTTAAAAAGCGCTGTCTATTCTTCACGATTATGAATTTTTTTTTTTTAAATAATCACATTTTTTATATATTTTTCAATAAACCTGCTTATAACAAATACATTTCCTACTTATAATTCAGGTTTTTAGTTCAACAGTTTGACCTTATATATAACAATTATTTTGGCCTTATTTTTGTGTATTCATCAATTTGCAATATTATACACAATAACTAAAGTATACATTATAATTCATCACTTTGAAATATTATACACATAAACCTGCTTAAATATATTACAACACAGTCCGATCCTCAGAACAAAATCACATATACAATCAATTCACATATAATTACAAATCTGATAACTTTACAAATAGATACAATATCAAATGTCACATTAGGAAGAAATAAACTTAACAATCTTTACTTGACTATTGAATTCTGTATGAGACTGCATGGAGTTCACTATCAGCCACAAATACACGGTTTTCTTCAAGCTTTGTATCATTATTCAATTGAATGTCTTCCAAGCTTAATTCAATAGAACATGATTCATCTTAACAACAGCACAAGCAAAAACAATAATAGATAAGTAACAATACACTTGAACAGGCCCATGTAGATCATTAAGTACTAGATTTCTATGAAATTTTCAGTTCTTATCATTATTTGAAGTTTCTGTTAATCAGATTAATAATTAAATATGTATTTATAGAATTAATCTTCATTATCATTACCTTCCAATATATATTTCCTCATGAAGTACCAAAGCAGCCAATACAGTCACAATCACTGTCACAAGAGGGCTAAACAATGCAGAGAAAAGAGGTCCTCTCTGTGTTATGCACCATGCTTGAAGACAAAACATAACCGCTGATCCCATAATTCCCTACAAAATATATTTATTACAAATTATCTAGGATTATGATGTATAAATATTGGTGTGTATCATCATGAAAAATTACCGCATATAAAGTGGAACCAAATTGAAGTAGAGAATTAATCTTCCATGCATTAAGGTCTGGCTCCAAGAATACTGTCACTACGGCTGATTGTAATGTTGAAATGAAACACATCCAAGCTGTCATTGATAAATAATTAGGATGACTTTTGTAAACTGGAACCTGAAAAATATATTTATGTTGAAATGAAGGTCAAAGTTGTCGGATCTATATATTTATGTTTTAAAATTTAATAAATAAATAAGGATTATTTGTGAATTTAGACTATTTCATAGAAAAATAAATAAATTTCAAGATTAACAGAAACTTAAAGCTTTCATCTAAATCACAAATAGTGTGAAGTTTCTAAAGCAACATAATCTAAAAAATCATTGAATATATGTGCAGTATTTCCCTTATAAAAATTATTAGTAAAAAGAACTCATATAAGGTGTGACATTTCAGCAAACACCTTGTATACGGCTAGATATAATGAAAGTTAACATAAGTAAATTCATTGTGGCATTTCAACAAACACCTTGTATAAAAAACTCAAGCCAATATCAAACGAGTAATTTTCATCAACGGTATCAACAAAAACAAGTCAAAAACTCAGAAAAGAAGTAACACTAACATCATATAATCCAAAAAAATGAAATACTAAGACATTAATCCAGAAAAATGCAAAATGAAAAACTTCAAATACCGTAACAATGGACGGAAGACGGCAGAATGAGGTGACGACGGAATGACCGGAGGAAAGACGACGGACGGAGGCTGTCGGACGGAGGCGCGGACGGAATGCGTCGACAGTGACTGTTCTAATTCTGAATAGGGCAACATTCGCGAGTGGAAATAAGAAAGAAGAAGACTGTTCTGATTCTGTGAAAATATTGGAATTTTTTAAATTTATGCTACTTAAACCTATAGCAGCGCTTTTTTTGGCATTTAGCAGCGCTTTTAAAAGCGCTGCTATAGGTCTGCCTTAGGACCCCCTTTAGCAGCGCTTTTTTTGGCATTTAGCAGCGCTTTTAGAAGCGCTGCTATAGGTATGCCTTAGGACCCCCTTTAGCAGCGCTTTTTTTTGGCATTTAGCAGCGCTTTTAAAAGCGTTGCTATAGGTCTGCCTTATGACCCCCTTTAGCAGCGCTTTTTTAAAAGCGCTTTCGTAGACCCCCCCTTTAGCAGCGCTTTTTTAAAGCGCTTTCTTTGACCCCCCCCTTTAGCAGCGCTTTTTTAACAAGCGTTGTCTTAGGTATGCTATTTTTTTGTTTTTTTTTTCATGACCCTTTAGCAGCGCTTTTTTAGAAAGCGCTGTCTTTTGTTGCGCTGCTAAAAGTCATTGTTGGCGTAGTGTTTCTACTCTAGTCTATTGGATTTAAAAAATATTGTGATTCTTATTGACATAATTTCGATAAAATTATTAAATTAGTGTACTCTACATCAACATACAAGAGAGAAAAACATATCTTAACTAAGAAAACTTCTATTCTAGATAACTTTCATGTGAAAATACAACGAGTTGAATGGAGCTGAGGGTTTTCATTTGGAAAGGATATATGCTCCCTTTGATAGAGTGAGTCATCAAAAATTAATACCCCAACAAAAAAAAGTTTAAATGGAAACTGAATATAGGCATGGTATATGCATATAAAGTTTCCGTTCACGCCACGAAATCATTTATGATATGCTCTTAATTATAAGCTCATATTCATTGAATTCAAAGTTTCAAACCATATAAAGATAGATAACTACAACCCTTTACATGTAGGCCAAATTAGTCTTATTGACCTATAAGATAAACACACATCTTTGAATAATGGTGGTCAACAAGATGGAATCTAGTCTCGAAGTGGTTAGGGCTTATGGGTACCACCATTATTTTGTTGAAATTTACAAGAGAAAAGTTCTCTCATGTAATTTTCTTACGCACTTTTTATATTTTATGATTTTGACACACGCATGTTAAGTGGTGCATAATTGTTTTCTTTGGGGGAAATATTGAACCGTGACAAGGGGTTAACAAGAAGCTGGATACATTGGATCTTACTTAATATTCCACGAAGCACCAGTCGGGTTACATCATGCTTTGTGGCATGTAAACTTTTGACAAAATCTTTTATACCAAATAATTTAAAATAGTAACTTAAATGATGTCAGTTTTTGGTATCTCAAATAGGATATACTAATAGTAACTTAAATGATCTAAGTTTTTGGTATAGATGAAAATGGGATAGTTAAGTCTGAAAATTTTCATAAATATTTTTGAACACACCCAAATGTAACTTAATATTAAAGTATTCTATAGTTTATACATAATTTTTTATAAATATTCGAGTTTTAATGTAAATGAGTAGAAATTATTAATTAGAGTTAGAAATGTCTAGAAATCACATGTATCATAGTTTAGACATAATGTATAAGTTGTTTGTTGAGTGAAAATGGCAATCATAGCAAAAAAATTTCACCTTGCATGTGGTACATTCATCATTGACACAACTTTTGTGTTGCAGAACATTCCGGAGATGCATCTTTGGAATTGTTCAGTGTTTCATATACGGCAAGAAATTCTTGAGTATATTTCCGAAATGTTAAAATGTTTTAGTTTCCTAGTGCTTTTGGAGATGCATCTCCGAAATTTTTCAAAGTTTTAGTTTCCTGTTGCTTCCGAAGATGCATCTCCGGAATTTCCTGTAATATATATATATATATATATATATATATATATATATATATATATATATATATATATATATATATATATATATATATATATATATATATATATATATATATATATATATATATATATATATATATATATATATATATATATATATATATATATATATATATATATATATATATTATTTATTTATTTTCTTACTTGTGTGTTGTTTGCGTGCACTAATGGTATGTCGTACTTTAACTTACAAGCATAATGGATGTCAGACATGACAGACATGAGGCATGAACGGGTTGCTCAACACATATCAGTTCGGCTAGAAAGGAGCCAGCAGGTTCTAGGGGCTCCAGATCCCTCTGATCAGGTAGAGTCGTCTACTTCTGGGGCTCGTGTTTCTCCTCAGGTCACTCCACCTTCTTTTTTTCGTAGGAGACGAGATTTGTCATTTGACGCATCACTTCCCCCATCCTCCCGCAGGAGGAAGGATTCACCGGTGCCACCTTTTACGAATGATGTTGTTGATTCAATGCCAACTCCGAAGGGTGAAACTACTGTGAATTCCGAGCCTGAGGCTTTTGGAGGAGGTCTAGTTGATTTGTCCTTACTTCCTCTGTATCAAGACCATAATGCCAAACATATGTGGAACGGAGAGAAAGCATTAGTTGGATTCTTTAGTTGTTTACCTTAATTTTAATTGCTGACATTGATCATTTCTGACAAAATTTAGGAGCGTGATCACCAGAAGTTTCTTAACCACATGAGGAAGATTGTTGCATTGCCTTAGCATGAGGAAGATTGGTTTCTATCAGTTCTGTTCTTATCTGGCATGAAGGACTTGTGCATGATTAGTTACACTCTGGTCAACCATGGGATGCTTAATGCATTCGTGGAGAGATGGAACTCAAAGACCTCATCGTTTCATCTTCCGTAAGGTGAGATGTCTATCACACTAGACGATGTCTCGTATTTGCTACATCTTTCAGTCAGAGGGAGGTTCCTCGATCATGGGAGGATTACCAAAGATGAGGCAGTCGAGATAATGGTAGATCATTTAGGGGCTAATCTAGGGGAGGCGATGAAGGATGCGGATAAGACTAGGGGTGCTCATGCTAGATTTGAGTTCTTGAGGAAGATTTATGTGGCTGAGATTCAGAGAGCAGAGCAGGCTCATGGTGATGATGGGTAGGTGGCGGTCCATAGATCGTATGCTTTGAGAGAATACCTGCTTTTTTTGGTTGGCACTTCAAATTTTATGGACAAAAATGCCACATATATTGACGTCGTCTACCTACGGTATTTCTTGGATTTGCAGCAGATCCGTGAGTACAACTGAGGGTGTCTTACCTGATATGCCTGTACTCGAAGTTGAGAGAGGGTTATATGTGGAAGACGGAGCAGGTCACAGGCAGCGTGACACTACTGATGGTAATAATTATTATTAGTTGAATATTTTCTTTAATTTTCAACCATTTATGACCTGCCATGCCCACACTATAGTTATGCATGAAGTAATCATTGCCCGTTGGTAGTGTTGGGGTTATCTAAAGGGACTAGAAGACCTCCAGGAGATGTTATCTAGATAGTTTGAAGTTGAATATGGCGTCTTTGATCGTGTATCATGCCCAATTTCCAAACACACACGAAGTGAATGTTTTAGACTTGAAGTCAAAAGCAGAACCGCGGAAGAAACCTCTTGATGATGAAGATTTGGCCACCCTGTTTTGAAGAAGCATGGAGTTGGAAGACAAATAGGCCATGCAGAACCATTAACTTCTTCAGGCTTACGCCATATTTTTTAGTTTAACTTTATTAGTTGGATTTGTTAAGGCTAGGTATCGCCTCTGTTGATTATAATATATTTTAAATACCTTGTTTATTTAGAAAGGGCATTTTTTTCTCGTGTGGGCATGTGGGTTTTTAATGAGACACCTCATGTTATTATATGTATTTTGGTATACTCTTGTCAAAATTGTCAAAATTGAGGATTGAGGATTGGAATTAAGAATTGAGGATTAGAATTAAGAATCTTGTCAAAATTGTCCAATATGCAATTATTTATGTTGGATCCTCATGGAGGAATCCTTTTCGCACATGCGGAAATTACTTATCCTGGATTCTCATGGAGGAATTCTTGTCGTTCAAGAGGAAATTATTTATATTGAATCCTCATAGAGGAATCCTTGCAGCCAAAGAGGAAATTATTTATGTTGGATCCTCATGGAGGAATCCTTATTATTCGCGAGGCAGTTTCTTATGTTGAATCCTCAAATAGGAACCTTGCCTCCTTATAGGGTCATACAATATCAAAAAAAATGTTCAAGTTATTCTAAAAATAATTTACTCTAGAAAAATAAGCAGATGAGTTTTTCCAGGTCTGATAACTTATGATGTGCCATCTTACAGATGGTCTGATAATCTTCAAAAAAATCTTCATTGAAAGGGAGGTGAGCGCTAGTGAACTTTATGGCGTTGAACGTTGGATCATTCCAGATCGAGGACTGAGGGGGCGAGTCATCCCTGATTGGAAAAGAAAATTTTTCTCTCATTATCCTCTTCTGAAACTACAATAGCGTCGTCCTTTGGGGTTGGGGAAGAACTCCCACCTTTGGGCATTGCCTTCGATGTGCCTTTTGTTTCCTTTTGTAACAAGGCGACATAAGTGACTTTTTGGATTGTCTATCCATGGCTTTTAAGACTTAGATTTCTTCCGCTCTAGGCGAGATTTTCTCTCAGCTAGTTGGATGAATGACATTTTCTCTACATAAAGGAAAAAGAAAGTTATAACTAATCAAGAAAGTAAATAATCATAACAAACTGAGGCTCATTATGATCTCAAACTTACATAAATATTTAACTATCTCGTAGCCCTTTCCGTAATCTAATATAATCATGATATGGGCTTGCCGGAGTTTGATGGAGTTTAGAAGAAAGTCTTGAAGGAAAAGCATCCAAAAAAGGTGAATAGTGTAGTCTGAATCCCTTTTTTTATAGGGATTTGAAACCAAGCCTTTGGGGTAATCAATAAACTCTCGCTAGATGCATCAACATTTGTAAAAATATTCCCCACGCCTCTGACACGTGTAAGGATTCGAGACCAATTTGGTTTTCCGAAACTAACTCATCATTAACTAGATCTTATGTTGCATGTTGACTCACCTCAATTGACATTTGAGGACTCACCTCAACTAACATTTGAAGATTCACACCAATTGACATTTAATGTTGCGTGGTCGAACTAAATCACTTCGTCCTTTACAATTCCTCGTGTTTGAGAGACTGTGTACTAGTATAATTGTATTGGGTCGTATACGAGGGTAAATTTATCATGCCTGAAATAAAACAGACCAGAGGAAGTAATACAAATGTAAGTTCAGAGTACGCCTAAGAGGGGGGGTGAATTAGGCTTTAGAAACTTTTTCCGGTTTTTCCGAAGTTCTTGAATTTTACTTGGTTATGATTGTTGGTGATGAAAGTAGTAAAAGCAGAATAAAAAGGACACATAGATTTATAGTGGTTCCCTTCACAATCCGAAGGTACTCCACTCCCCTTTCCACATGAAAGAGAGTTTTCACTATAGTTTTAGAATGTACAACCTATCACACCATCAACCGGTGAGGCCTACTATCTAACAACTATTCAACAACTTAGTGTGCAAGAACAATCCTCTTGCAAGCACTAACCCTTGTGTCCAACAATCCTGGATCACAAGTCACAATACAATTAACTTTGTAATTCTTATTTTGAGAGTGATACAATAGTAATATCAATACAATGATTGATCTTCTCCTTTTGATCAAAATTCATTTTTCAATATCAATACAAGTGTTCAAAAAATTCTGGATATGAAATGGTATGAACAGTATGAACACTTTTGAAATATTTGAAAATGTTTTAAAAATAGTGAATTTGATTGAATGATTATTTTGAAAATTATTGGAGGTGTTTTTCAATTTGAAATTTTTCAGAATTTATATGAGGCAAAACACCATTTCAAAAAGGTATAATTGAGTATGAATCAAAAGATGAAAATGTATAACAATCAAACATGATTTGAACTTGGAAAGAAACAATTTTTCAAAATTCGTTCAGTGTTAATCGGTTAACCATATAGGTTAATCGGTTAACACTGGAACGTTAGCCCAGAGAATTCAAAATTTGAGGGCGTTAACCGAATAACTCATATGGTTAATCGGTTAACACTGTAAAAACTTAGAAAAAAATATTTAAGTTTAAAGTGTTATACCAATTCCAAGATGTTTTAAAACATGCACATGGAATATGTGAAAAAATAGATTATTTGAACACTTGTATATCAATTAAAGGAGGGAATTTTGATATACCAAAGCCTTGTGTCCAAGTCTTGAAAGATGTAGAATCATTTGCACATGAAGCTTGACTTGTATTGCATAGTCTTGATCTTGATCAATTTATTCTTGTTGATATGTTTGCACCTCTTGCTTTTTGAAGAGTTTAGCAGAAGTGTGCTTCAGGATTTATCTTCAGTGTATATACCCCCACGGGTATATAGTGAAAGCAGCTTCAATAAGTATATACCCCCACGGGTATATAATGAAAGTATTTTGCTCAGCCAAGCTTGTATGAGAACATTGCATAGTCTTGATCAATTTGAAAGGCTTGACTTTTTGCAATCATGGAATGAGCTTGAGTCGTGTTGACATCATCAAAACTTTGAGATTGAAGTATGCTTCTACAACAAAGCTCACCGAGGGTGGACGAATATCACAACTCGCACCCATTGGCTGACACTCGCTCATTAGTCACATCATTCACCCTCTGTTGGATTTGAGGTCAAACCACCCATCATTCACTAATGAAATATATGGATTAAAACGTGCATGTGCACTAACCGTATGGAACCTCAATTAAAGGGGGTAGTCACGTTTCCCATATGAATATGGGTAATAACGATTTTCACACTCTTAAGAGAGAGGGAAATAATCACATAGTGATTACAAGAATCCAAGCCCAAACCTCTATAAACACTTCAACCACGAGGTTGAAGGAAGGAGTAAATTCACCTAAAATTAACAAATATAATTTTTTTTTACCACTTTACATGAGTTTGCTCTAATATAACTAACAATCATAAATCATTCGAACAATCTTTTTAATTAGGATTATCTTTCATATTTTATATATATATATATATATATATATATATATATATATATATATATATATATATATATATATATATATATATATATATATATATATATATATATATATTTATATATAGAATGTAGTTGCTAACATTTATTAATTATTATATTGTTGAATTATTTTTATTAATGTAATTACGATGGTCCCTCAAATATATTATTTAATTTAACTTATTTTCCATGACTAGACACTATAACTAATATTTACAAATGAATTAAAGAAATGGTTTTAATGCCAAAAGACTGTACTCTAGTCTTGAGTTAATAGCATTTTCTATGGAATTTCATGCGGCGTCATGATCGTGGTTAGGGTGAACCTAGATTAGGTCGTTATAGATTTTGTCAAGTCTAAATTTAATTTGTAAAAAAAAATTAAAGTTTGGTCTGTAATCTGTTGTCGGCTTATTTTTATGCCTGGATTACCTTTTCCTAAAGCTTTATTAACCTTTTATCCTACATAAAAACATGTTATTTTAAATAGACTAACAAACTAAAAAATCAATGAGATTCAAATTTTATTTATATTGATTTACTTTAACTTATCTATTAGTATAAGTTTTGTGAGATTATTTGTTTAAGATAACTTATGAAAATAACTTATAATATTGTTCATAAGAGGTTTTTATATTATTTTCATAAGTTTTCTAAGATAATAAATTTTTATTAATGTATTTTAATTTAAAATACAAAATATAATATAATAATAATAATAAAATTATCAATATTTATTTAAATAGGTCGATCGGTTAGATTTAAAAGATTTTTTTCATAAATGAAGCAAAGTTTAATATTTAAAAACATGAATTTGTACTAGATTCACATTCAAAGAGTATAAATATACTCCTTTACGAAAAACAAGTACAATAATGATGGCTAATGCAAGTTCAAAGAAGAAAAGTTAAAAGATGGATCTAGTATATTTAATGAAATTTACTTTTAAAAGGTACGAAAGACATGCTATTTTTTTATCGTATCTAGGGTTGAAATGAACCGAACTAACTCGAAAATAGTTTGGAATTTAATTCGACAATTAAATCGTTGAACTAGATTCATGAACCAAATGAGTTGAGTATGACCGAAAAATTAATTTTGTTAACTAAATGAGCTGAACTTGAACTATACATAGTTCGACTCGTTAGGTTCATGAGTCAACTCGATTACATATGAGAAGAATTATATTGTCTTTAAGATTAGGTTTAAATATTTACTCTAAATCTTAGACAAATTTAATTTTCAATTTAGTAGTTTTTGAATTAGACTCTCAAATGTATCTCTTGAAAGTTGTGTAGGTTTTGAATTAGTAAATTTCGAAGATAAAGTTAAATTTCAATATGATAACTTTTATTTTATTTTAAAAAAATATATTTATTTAAAATGTCAAATATACAAAAAAATATATATTTAAAAAATAGTTTTTAAGTCCGTGAATCATGTGAGATGAACCTAACGAGTTGAACTGAACTGTTCGTGAACACTAAACCAAAAATGACCTTTAGCAGCGCTTTAAAGCGCTGCCTAAAGTGGCGTTGTTAAAGGTAAAGGCAGCGTTTTTTTGTGGAAAAAGTGCTGCTAAAGGCTCCCTTTAGCAGCACATTTAACAGCGCTTTTTTACCCCTTTAGCAGCGCTTTTAAAAGCGCTGCCTATTCTCCCTCCCCTTCCCCTCCTTTAGCAGCGCTTTTTAAAAGCGCTGTCTTAGACCCCCCCCTTTAGCAGCGCTTTTAAAAAGCGCTTTCTTAGACCCCCTCCTTTCCCCACCTATAGCAGCGTTTTATTAGCACTTTCTCTGTCCCCTTTAGCAGCGCTTATACATAAAAACGCTGTCTAATGTGCACGTTTTGAAAAAAAAATTTCCTGAATAATCACATTTTTTATATATTTTTCAATAAACCTGCTTATATTACATTCCCTGCTTATATAATTCAGCCTTTTATTTCAACACTTTGGCCTTATATACACAATTCAACACTTTGGCATTATATACACAATACAACTATTATATACACAATTCAACATTGCAAATACAGTCAATTTACATATAATTACAAATAGACACGACTTATACAATTATACAATTCTCAACTCTAGAATAAATTGACACCATTCCTCTTTAATTTCTTCCAATCTTGCCTTCGAGTAAGTACCGCACTTGAATTCATCATAATACTACATAATATAACAGAACATGCACGATTTAGTTTTAAAACTAATTACTCAGATGAAATATCGGTTAATTATCAAAATGAATCATATAACTTATGAATTGATCCATACCATGTGATATCGGTTAATATCGGTTGTTTGTTTTTCATCATGTGATGTTTCCTCATTGCTGGCCATAATATACCTGTAATTCAGAAAAACTAAAGTATCAAATGAATGACATGCAAATATGTAAATAAGAAATATATATATACATAAGAAATGTATAAATAAGAAAAACATGGTACGTATAAATAAGAAATAATATGTAATTTTATTGAATGAGACAATATGTAATTTTACAAGTACCTTTAACATCTCTTTCTTTTCTTAGTTTGAACGTGGTTTACTTGTCTCTTAACAACACAGACGGATGGATTGATCCAAATTCCCTCGTTATGATCATTTCTAATATATGATTCGTCTGCTCTAATATTCTCATCTGGATCATCCATAACATAAGATTCATTCTCAACATCAACATCCCCATTTTCTCCAATGTTATCATCGATTACTTTGTTGGAAAAAAGAACTATAGACCATTTCGTACTTGTCAGATCAGTGACATAGAACACTTGTTTAGCTTGTGTGGCTAGAATAAAAGGCTCATCTTTGTATCCCACCTTATTAAGATCCACTTGCAAAAAACCTGACTTATCCATTCGTACGCCACTATTATTTTCAACCCACTTGCATCCAAAGATAGGAATCTGAAACTTCTCATAATCAAACACCCAAATGCGCTCGATTACCCCAAAATACGAGGAAATGTGCATTGCTTCGGCAAGTACGGTGACACCACTATTTTGCATTGTACTTTTATCATCTTGTTCCTTGGTATAAAATGTGTATCCATTAATTGCGTATGCGCTATAAGAAAACACATGCAAACTTGGACTATATGCTAAACATCTCAACCTTTCTGTTATTGAAGCGAGATCAGAATAAAAATTTGAAAAAATATGCTCTTTGAACCATGTCATAAAACTTCGATTGTGCTCACGTACTATCCAATTTTCATTTCTATTCAGATTTAAACCTCGGAGAACGTCCTTGTGCAATTTAACGTACTGCTCAACCTCAATGTCATTGTGCAGAACATACAAATTCACTTGCTCCCGTTCATCCCTTGAAATTGTCACAACTTTATTTCCAATTAACTGTTTACCTACTATTTTTTCAACAACATGAGATTTTGGGAGGCTAATGGATTGAACGTTGGAAAAATATTCAGTACAAAACTCAATAGCTTCTTCAACAATGTATCGTTCAACAATACATCCCTCTGGTCGACTTCGGTTTTTCACATACCCTTTCAATATTTTCATATAACGTTCAACAGGGTACATCCATCTCATATAGGCAGGTCCACACAGTTGTGTCTCTTTCACAAGATGCACAACTAGATGTACCATTATGTCAAAGAATGACAGAGGGAAATACATTTCAAGCTCACACAAAGTAATAACTATTTCTTTTTGCAATGTTGGTAAGATCGAAGGATAGATCACCTTACTACAAATAGATCTGGAAAAAAAACACAATTTAGTTATTGCGCATCTCACTTTTTCTGGCAAAATAGAATGTATACCTATTGGTAGAAAGTGTTCCATTAGAACATGGTAATCATGTGTCTTTAAACTCTTTAACTTTAGGTCTTTCATAGAAACAAGTCTTCTAATATCTGAAGAGTATCCTTCTGGAACTTTAACTTCACTCAGAAACTTACACATTATCTTTTTCTCCTTTCTAGACAAAGTATATGCAGCAGATGGTAGATATGTGCGATTTCCTTTCTTCAAGGGTCCTAATTCATTTCTTATTCTCATTGCTACCAAGTCCTTTCTTGCTTTAAGGTCATCCTTAGACTTTCCTTATATATTGAGTAACGTACCAATAACACTTTCAAATACATTTTTTTTCAATATGCATAACATCAAAAAAATGTCGTACATACAACGACTTCCAATACGGCAACTCAAACAAAATTGACCTCTTCTTCCACCCACGCGTGGCAAGCGTATGAGCAAAAGGCTTGCCAAACTTAGTACTCACATCTTTCACCTTTTCAAAAATTTGTTCGCCGGTCAATGTAGGTGGAGCTCTACGTTGTTCTGAATTTCCATTGAATGCTTTTCTCCATCCACGGTAGTGATGATTAGAATTTAAGAATCTACGATGACCAAGAAAGACATTCTTCTGACCAAATTCCAACAGCGTCCAATCTGTGTTTTCTTCACAGATAGGACACACACATTGACCTTTAATGCTATACCCCGATAGATTTCCGTATGCTGGGAAATCATTAATTGTGCCAAACAACATGGTCCTCAAATTAAAACTTTCTTTCCTATATCCATCATAAACCTCCACACCATTCTCCCACAAACTCTTTAAGTCTTCGATTAAAGGTGTCAGGTATACGTCTATGTCGTTCCCTGGTTGTTTAGGGCCAGAAATTAACATAGATAACATCATGTACTTACGCTTCATACATAGCCATGGAGGTAGGTTATAAATCATAAGAATTACAGGCCAGGTGGAATGTGAGATACTTTGCAGACCATGCAGATTCGTTCCATCAGTCGATAATGTCAAACGAAGGTTTCTAGCTTCTTCTCCAAAATCAGGATAATCATTATCAATTTTCAGCCACTGTGGTGAATCTGCCGGATGTCGATACTTCCCATCTATAATTCTATCATCTGCATGCCAAGTCAGGTGTTTTGCATCTGTTTCACTACGAAACATGCGTCTGAATCTCGGAATTATAGGAAAATACCATAAGACTTTTGCTGGTGACAACTTTTTCTTATACCGAGATACACCGCATTTAGGACACTCGTTTAATGATGCATATTCATTTCAAAACAAAATGCAATCATTTGGACAAGTATGTATCTTATCATAGCTCATACCAATATAGCATAACATTTTTTTAGCTTCATAGGTTCGATTTGGAAGAACATTATCCTCCAGAAGCATCTCTTGAAGTAGGGCTAACAACTCTGTGAAACTTTTATCCGACCATCCATTACCCGCCTTTAAGTTGTACAACTTTAATACCGCAGACAATCTTGTGAAAGTAGTGCAACCTTTATACAACGATTTCTCTGCATCGCTTACCAACCTCTCAAACATCTTTGGACAATCTTGAAGATCTTCTTCAAGTGCTTCTGCAATCTCTTCGACTCGATCACAATCGTATGTATCCCTGCCATTGTCCTTTGAAGCGGAGGTCATATTATTCTGGGGTTCAACATTCTCGTTACTTATCTCACCATGTAATGTCCAACATGTGTAACTTCGATTAATTCCATGTCTCATTAAATGAGATTCCAACTGAACCGCGTCAATTCGACGCCCATAACAGCAACCTAAGCAAGGACATGTGATCCTACTGGGGTCTTTGGCATGTTCAATAACAAACTTAACAAATTTCGATACCCCATTCTCGTACTCTTTTGACAATCGATTAACAGACATCCATTTTTTATCCATACTATGAAAGTTAAGCAAAAACAGAGAATACCTGTAAAGAAATTGCTAACTTCTAAGAAAGTTGTACAGTAGGATGCTTGGAAACAATCACAACCTTGCTCTTCTCAGGTAGCCCCTATAACAGACAATATATAAATTTTATTAAAATCATATTAATAATTAACCAAAACAAAAATACTAGATAATCCACCAAAACAAATCATATTAAAAAAACTAGATAATAAATATATTGTAATTGAAATTGAATCACTCATTTATAATAAATATAATATAATAAACTATCTATTCCCTTTCTACTATTAAAGCATGCTTTCATGAAGGTGATGCATAGTTTATATTCTTCACCTACAAACAACAACACACTCTTTTGAAAAATCCCATAACTACAAACACATTCCATTTGCAAGAAATAGAAAGAATCACATTCCAATAATGCATTCAACTATCAGAATAATAAATATGAAAAATGAAAAACTTCAAATACCTCAAAAATGGTGGAAATGCGTCGGTGGTGGAAATGGACGGACGGATGAAGAAGGACGAAAGTGGACGGACGGTGGTGGAAATGGACGGACGAAAGGAGGAAAGGAAAATCAGAGTTAGGGTTCGTTTTCGCGTCTGGGAAAGAAGAAGATGAATACTGTTATGTTATGCGCTTTAACTGGGAATTTTAAAATTTATGCTACTTAAACCTATAGCAGCGCTTTTACATGGCATTTAGCAGCGCTTCTAAAACGCTGCTATAGATATGCCTTAGGACCCTCTTTAGCAACGCTTTTTTACCCCTTTAGCAGCGCTTTCTAAAAGCGCTGCTTATTCCCCCTCCCCCTCCCACTCTATAGCAACGCTTTTTTAGAAAGCGCTTTCTTAGACCCCCCTTTAGCAACGCTTTTTAAAAGCGCTGTCTTAGACCCCCCTTTAGTAGCGCTTTTAAAAAGCGCTTTCTTAGACCCCCCTTTAGCGTGTCTTAGACCCCCCTTTAGCAGCGCTTTTAAAAAGCGTTTTCTTAGACCCCCCTTTAGCAGCGCTTTTTTACAAAACGCTGTCGTAAGTATGCAATTTTTTTCTTTTTTTTAAGACTCTTTAGCAGCGCCTTTTCAGAAAGCGCTGTCTTTTATAGCGCTGCTAAAAGTCATTTCTGTTGTAATGGAACTTATAACGAGTCGTGTTTGAGCTTAAAAAAAAGTTCATGTCGAACTCGAACTCGAACTAGTTCTTAATGAGTCGAGCCGAGCTGAGGTGAGTTCGACTCGACTCGACTCATTTTCAGCCCTAATCGTATCATTCGTATATATAAAGTTAAAGATTCGTCGTTGAGCTAACTTGTTCTATTATAAAATGCAAGAAGGAAGATTAGATATACTGCAAGCCACATAATGTTTAGTTTAAACATTTGTCAACATTTAGTGACCAACAACAATGTCATTCTCATAAATATATAAACAGCAATGATATCTTTACACCCTTTGTTACATTTACACCATATGTACTGTTCACAAATACAATGAACAGTGTCGTGAACAGTGAATCCGTACGTGAACAGTGTCATGTAAATAGTGTCATATGTGTGAACAATATCCATAAATAGTGTTTTGCAAACAGTATATGAACAGTAACTTTTAAAATTGGTTAATACACTGTAAAATGTTGGTTAATGAAACTTTGAAGTTGGTTAATAAATGTTTAAATATAAAAATAATTTTTAGAAGTAAAGTAAAGTTGGTTAATGCAATATAAAAAGTTGGTTAATGAAATTATAAAATTGGTTAATAGATGTCCAAATATAAAAGAAAAATTAATTTTTATACATTTTTTTAAAAAATATTTTATTATTATAATGTTTTACTGTTTACTGTATTGATAAGCATAAAATACAGTGTAGTGTATAGATTTATGTAAAAATAACATTTCTCATATATAAATGAAAACTATGGAAAAAAAAACTTAAAACTTTCTCATGATATATATTATAAAAAGATTTCTTAATTTTCAACAATGCTAAAGAAAACTCTGATCATAAACATAACTTAAAAAGATTCATTGATAATACAACACCTCATTACATAAACATCACTACACACAACAAAAACACACTAAACCCAATCAAAGCTAGAGCAAACTAGCTCATCAACCATGATCACAAAATGAAGTTTTAGTAAAAAAACTTCATGTTATTGAAGGGATTCACCATTGATCACAAGCACATTTACTAGTATGATTTAGTGACATCTCAATATGTTATTGAAGGGATTCACCATTGATCACAAGCACACTTCAATACACACTAGTATGATTTAGTGGCATCTCAATATGAGGAGCTCCAAGAGGACAGAAAACAACTTTATAGTTAGATCCAGCTGGACAAGTGAAAGTACTCGTTGGATCATCTTGAGGGTAACTATAAGAATCATGACATCTATCCTTAAAAAACCTTGAGAAATTAGTGGGTCCACATGTTCCTTGTCCATTAGTACAACAATATTCATTGGTTTTATAAACAGTACAAGGGTTGTTACAACCACCTTGTGTCCTCAGCTCATTAGGGCATTGTCCGTTGATATCGGCGGTGCAGCTGATTTTATGACATCCGCCGTTAAGAGGGAAGAAATCCATTGGAATGTTGAATCCGTCGACGAGTGAGATGTCATAGAAATCTTGATTTCCGAATTGGTTTAACGCGAATTCGGCCAATGTGTTCGGTGGGACACCCCAACCAGTGCACTGGAGTCCACCGGTGCAGTCACCTGTCTGACAGCGGCCACGACCGCTGCCATCAAAGTTGCAGCCGGTGCGACCCCAAATACGAGCCATGGCGGTTCCAGGATTAACCCAGAGATTCCATGTTTGACCGCGGTCGAGACGGCGACCACCGCCGGGGCTAGAAGCTGCCCAAACGGTGTAAGGGCAATTGTTGACTATCTCAAAGTTGGCTGCTTGGGAGGGAGTGAAGGTGAGGAGAAGAGAGCATAGTGTGAATGTGAGGAGTGATAAGAAAGACATTTTGTTGTATTGTATGGATATTGGATGAAATGGAAGTATCCTAGTTGAGGTTTATATAGGCAACTTTGAGTGATTAAAGCAACTATTATTAGTCATATTACTTTTTTCAATAGTGCTCAAAATGATAATGAACTTTGGTTTATAAAAATATCTTAGATACAGAATTATATAATAGGTGAAGACCAACTTGACTATTTTGGTGTTATATACTTACGGTAAACAGTTTAATAAGTATTTTTTATAGCATAATAATTATATTTTATATTTATTATTAGTATTATTCATCATATCACCCATCAATTTGGCTGCTTCTTGTGAATATTTTATATAGTCTTTACTGGCGTGTGAGAATATAAAAGGAACAAATTGACACAACTTTCATAATGAAATGACCCGGCGGCTATCTGCCTAACTAGCTTAGCTCTTTAATGAAGATAATATATCAAAATAATTTGATGTCATTTTAATTTCGAATTTCAGTTATAAATAGTATAGGCTAATTAAGATCATATTTTACTTTTTTTTTCTGTGATTAAACAAAGATAAATCTAGATACGTGGCACCGCTTTGATCGGGTTTTGTTCGGGTTAACGGGTGTTGTCCACCACTAAGATAAGCAAGTGAGATATGAATAAAGTAAGAGACGGTTCTGTCGAAAGTTCATGTAAAAATAACACAAATTAAATAATCATAATTTTAACTCGATACTTATTCCACCTTATCTACTTCATAAATTTTTCCATTGAGACTGATCATTGTTTATCGCTAACAGAAAAACATATTATAGTAATCTTTATTCAACAAATCCTTAAAATACTATTTAGAAGTATTACGGTATTACTTAGCATATAACTATGATACTGTATAAATAAACCCATCATATAACACAGGCTTGTGAACGGTCTTTGGTTTTATAATGTTAGAGTTAAGATTTTGATACTCAGTGCGGTTGGATTATAGTGTAGTGTTTGTTGAAGTATTTGGTGTTTTAGAAATCAAATCTTTTTTAAAGTCGAAAGTGGAGATCCGGAATTGGTGAACATAGAATTGTTTTAAATTATTGGTGGTAACACTTGTAGTTACTATGATAGGGTTAATTATCTTTGGATTTACTTATAAATGTAGGATTTTGTTAGTTCTTTTAGATAGTTGAAGGTTGTATTCGGGTTGAGATATTTCTAGTACCTTTATTATTATACTAATTTTGTTTATAAAAAAAATAATCAACCCATGATATTGATATTGTAAGTAGACATATATAAGAATATTCTTTATTGAGAGAAACTATCATGACAGTTTTTTAGGCATAATTAGTTATTTAATTTAATTTAATTTTTCGCTTTAATCTCTTAAGTTTAAAAATGTTAAATATTTGTTTCTAAGAATTGTTCTATTATACTAAAAGGTTTGTGCCATTAAAAATTTAGAGAAAACAAAAAATTAACTTAGACATGTAGCGTGACAGATAGACAAACTGAGTTAACATATATATTAAAAAATATTTTTTTTTAAAAACTAAAGATGTTTTATTTTAGGAGGTTAAAAACTTCCGCAAATCATTAATAACATATAGAAAAATATCAAACACTTCCATAAATAAACAATTTATAGATCAAACAAATATTTGCAACAACCTTTCCTAAATTAGTTCATATCTGCAACAACATGTATATCAACAAAGAAAAATATAATTTAAATTAATATAAAGAGAGTGAAAGTTCCATAGCGAAGAGTCCAACTAACAAAATCCTCAATATAAGCCACAATAATTTGGTTTATCAACATGATTATTCTTTGTGTTGTGTGGTACAAACTATAGAAACAACTACTCCCATGTTTTCCTTCAACAATGTTCATATCAAATTGGTCAATTGCAAAGGAAATGATCCAAGGTCTTATTCCACCAGTGCCAATTGATAATCAGAATAGACCAAAATTTAAGATCCATAGTTGAAAATTTGTGTGGTCATTTGTTACCTTGAATTTTTTGACTTAGTTATAAGTGGCAAGTATTAATAAGACAACAATAAATATGCCACATGGAAGTCAAGGTAAAATGGAGTCAAAAGAAGGTTAAGTTGACTCAAGGTCAGGGGTCACCCATAGTGATGTCGGTCAAAGAAGTGGTAGGTCGAAGAATGTTGAAGAGTTCAGGGACTTAGTAAAATTGAGTATTGTGTTATGTTGGCTAAGGTTAGACTTCATCATTGCAAAGGAAAAAATGTTAACTTGGGCACTGCATGTGGAAAGTACTACAAAGTGTGTTGTCATAGCATGGTCAACCCAAAGGACTTCGACGTAGGAAGTCAGTTCCTGATGACCAGTAAAAGTAGTTAAGATATTTGAATGATGTTAAAAGAGCAGGAACTAGTTAAACACAAACGGTTACTCGAAGACACGTGGAGGTTCGTCGGAAGAAACTAATGCACGTGACTGAAACGTTTCGTGATAGGGTTAGTCGACCATTCTTAGGTAGTTATATATAGGAACTCATGTTCATTTTACAAATGGTCCGCAATTGTACTCATATTTTTGTAAACTTAAAGTATTTGCGCATTTGAGAAACAAGTGAGAAAAATGTATGAATATCAATTTCAAGTCTTTTTGCATTCGAGTACTTTTTCTACATTAAGTTAATTTTCTATTTCACTTTACAATTCACGCTTTTACTTCATCTTGCACTTCAATTTCAGTCTTTATTTTAAAAACCTATATTCTCAAGCCTTGTTTCAAAGTAACCTTGAAACTTTCTTCAAAGCATTATTATTCGACTTCCACAATAAAAATGTTGTTCAAAGTCATAAGTGCGCACAAATATGTTTGGGGAGATTTTCGAGTTTGATCTCTTAAGTATTAATAAAAACTTGTTTCGTTTATCAAATTTCACAATAAACACCATTACATACACCAAGTTGTTGTTGTTCAATTGAAAATAGTTCTGGATGAAGTTATGGCATCCATGCTGTTAGCATCAGTATCATCATCCCTATAATGTAATAATTTAAATTGTTAAACATACATTCAGTTTTAAATATATTAGCAAACATTTTTAAATAACTGTTGTCACAAATCAGTTACTTAATGTTAGTTGATATTTATTTCATACTTATCAATTATATTAAGAATATTTTTGTTAAACTCCTAATTTAACCACTGTGAAGACATTGTTGAAAGCTGTTAAATTCTGGTATTTTCTACTGATCAAATTTCAGCAAATACCTGAATTCAACAGTATGGCCACTTTAGTTGGTTTTTTTTTTTTTTTGGATTATTCTCTCAAGTGTATAAATACATTTTGTAATTTCCAATTCCAATTAATGCCAATTTTAATTCATCCAATAATACTCTCTATCCTAATTCTCTTTCTCTCTCAATTTCATCTTCTTCTCCAATTTCTTTTCCACCATTGTTACTACCTTCAATCTCTGCTTTTTGTATGTTGTTCTAACATTTGGCATCAAGAGCTCCGGTTATTGATCCTAATCCGCTGCAACAATGGCTACCGTTTCTAATGATTGAATTACCACCAATCTAACAATTCTTGATTCAAAGAACTACGACATATGGGCGAAACAAATGAAGGTTCTGTTTGGTTATCAAGAGGTTCTTGAGATCGTCATCAGTGGAGTAACACCGTTAGGGGCAGATGCTACCGAAGCTATTAGGGCTACACACAAGGAAGAAAAGAAGAAGGATTACAAAGTCCTATTCTTGATTCACTCTTGTGTTGATAATGACAATTTCAAGAAGGTTGGCGATTGTGAATCCGCGAAGCAAGCATGGGAAATCTTGGAGAAAGCATATGCCGGTGCCGTCAAAGCGAAGGTGATAAAGTTACAAACTTATAAACGTCAATTCAAGTTAACGCAAATAAAGGACAAAGAAACGATCAACGATTACATTACGCGCATTACCCGGTTAGTTAATCAAATCAAGTCATGTGGCGAAACGATTCTTGAGCAGGATGTTGTATCAAAAGTGTTGCGTTCGTTAACAGCACGGTTTCGATAATATAGTTGTGGCTATTGAAGATTCAAAGGATCTAACTACTTTGAGCAAGGATGAGTTGCAAAGTTCGTTAGAGGCACATGAACAAAGGATGGATGAGAGAGGTGCCGACAAAGCCAAAGCGGAGATCGCTTTGCAAGTGCGTTTTAATAAGAAGAATAAGAGGTCGAAAGGAAAATTTGCAGCTAAAGGTAAGCCAAATTTTCAGAAGTTTGGTGCAAACGAGTCTCAAAATTCGAAGAATTCGACGGGTGAAAAGGGTGAGACCAGCTCCAAGGAGAACGATCATAACAATGGTATCAAAAGGGATTTGAGTAAAGTGCAATGTTTCAAGTGTAAAAAGCTTGGACACTTTCAATCTATGTGTCGTGTTAGATTGAATAAAACTCGAAATGATGAAGCCAAGGTTGCTAGAGAAGAGGGAGATGATGAAGACACCCTTCTAGTGATGATCACAGAGGAGAATTATGGCACTGTTGATGTTCAGAACAACGACTATTGTGGTGATAGTTTGCAGGACAGTAGCTGTACTATTTCGGAAAGTGGTGAGAAAATGCATTCGAATCGAAATGCATTAGTTACCGTGCATAATGGAGTTCAAAGTAAAGATGAATGGTACTTGGATTCCGGTTGTTCAACACATATGACGAGTCGGAAGGATTGGTTTGTGGAAATCAATCAAGTGGCAAAGAGTAAAGTCAAGTTTGCTGACGACACCACTTTAAGTGTCGAAGGGGTAGGAGATGTTTTGATCGGAAGGAAGAATGGTGGACATTCAAGGATCAAAGATGTCTTGTACATACCAAGAATTAAGTGCAATCTTTTGAGCATTGGCCAATTACTTGAAAGAGGGTACTTAATTCAATTGGAGAACAAGATGTTACACATTTTAGATTCAAGTGGTGTGTTGATTCTAAAAGCGTCGATGGCTGCCAATAGAACTTTTAAGGTTGAGTTAAAGGTTATGGAGCATCGTTGTTTAGCTACCGCGGCAAGTAGAGATGAGTGGTTATGGCATTACCGTCTTGATCACCTAAATTTTAAGGATCTCAAAATGTTGCAACAACGTGAAATGGTAACGGAGCTGCCACATATTAGTGTTTCGACAGAATTGTGTGAGGAACATGTGAAGAGTAAGCAACACAAGAATGTGTTTAGCAAGGATGCGGGTCGAAGAACCAAAGGCTTAATTGAGGTGATGTATTCCGATTTTTGTGGACCGATGCAAGTAGAGACTTATGGCGGCAATCGATATTTTGTTAAGTTTATTGACGACTTTAGTAGGAAGCTTTGGACATATCTTATCAAGAGGAAGGATGAGGTATTTGGAGTGTTCAAGAGTTTCAAATCCATGGTGGAGCGTCAAAGCGGTTGGAAGCTCAAAATTCTCAAAAAGGATGGTGGAGGTGAATATACCTCTAGTGAGTTTGGGAAGTTTTATGATCTTGAGGGTATTGTGCGTGAGGTGGTGCCTCCATATACGCCTCAACAAAACGGAGTTGTCGATAGGAAAAATCATACAATAATGAACATGGTGCGTAGTATTCTTTGTGGGAAGAAGTTGCCTAAGGAATTGTGGGGTGAGTCCGTGTCTACAGCCACCTACTTGTTGAATAGGTGTCCTACTAAGAAGCTGGAGAAGATCACACCAGAAGAGGTTTGGAGTGGTTTCAAACTGAGTGTGAATCATTTGCACGTTTTGGATCGATTGCATATCGTCATGTACCGAATCAACTTAGAAAGAAGTTGGATGATAAAGGTGAGAAGTTGATATTTGTTGGATATCACTCTACTGGAGGTTACAAGCTATTTGATGAGAAGAATTGGAAAATCGTGATAACTCGAGATGTATTTTTTGAAGAAATAAAAACTGCTAAAGCAGCAGGTGTAATCGATTACCCGATTGCTGCTAATCAGTTACACCCTGCAGAACAGTAGCAGTTCTTCGAGTTGTCTAATCCGGAGGGTTCCGATGTCGCTGTACCTACACCTATAGTAGCGGAAAATGTTGTAGTGAATAATGGTATACTAGTGAGGCAAAGAGCCTTGCCTCATAGACTCCCAGACTATGAGAGGTTCCAAGCTAACGAAGTGAGTAATGATGGTGATTTTGTTCATTTCGCGCTTATGGCCGAATCTGAACCGGTAAATAAAGAGGAAGCCTTAAGCGATCCTAAATGGATATGTGCAATGAAAGAGGAGCTGGAATCTATTGAGAAAAGTGGTACTTGGGAGTTGGTCGATTTACCACTCGGAAAGAAACCGATAGGTGTGCAATGGGTCTATAAAGTTAAAGCAAATCCTAAAGGTGAAGTAATCAAGCACAAAGCTCGATTAGTGGCGAAAGGGTTCTTGAAACATGAAGGTATAGATTACGAGGAGGTATTCGCACCGGTGGCTAGATTGGAGACTATTCGTTTGGTTGTTGGGATTGCGCATAGCAACAATTGGGTGATTTACCAAATGGATGTAAAATCTGTGTTTTTGAATGGTCCTCTTAATGAGGAAGTTTATGTGGGGCAGCCACCCGGTTTCGTGATTAAAAATCAAGAGAGGAGGTATTACAAGCTACACAAGGCGTTGTATGGTTTGAAACAAGCTCCAAGAGATTGAAACAAACGTATAGACGACTTTCTTGTTGACATCGGTTTCAAACGATGTGTATCCAAACATGGTGTTTATATGAGATCGGATAATATTGATGGTGTTATTATACTATGCTTGTATGTTGATGATCTCTTGATTACAGGCAACAATGACAAGAGTATTTTAAGGTTTAAAGGGGAGATCATGAGTGAGTTTGAGATGATGGACCTTGGGGTCATGAGTTACTTTCTTGGCATAGAGTTTCACAAGTAAAAAGTGGGGATGCTTATGCATCAAAGGTGGTATGCTCTAGATATCTTGAAAAAGTGTGAGATGGAGCATTGTAATGCTTGTATTACACCTTGTGAGGCTAGAGTACAACTGTCTAAAAGTGATGATGAAAATGATGTTGATCCAACACTTTACCGGAGTTTGATTGGATCATTACGGTATTTGTGCAATACTCGACAGAATTTGGCTTTTAGTATCGGTATTGCAAGTAGATTCATGGAGAGACCTAAGGTGTGTCACTTGGCAGCGGTCAAGAGAATCCTTAGATATGTGAAAGGCACTCTTGGTTGCGGAATTCTTTTTCCCACATCGGATATGGGTCGCAAATGTACTTTACTTGGCTACACCGATTCTAATTGGTGAGGAGATAAAGATGATCGAAAATTGACGGCGGGTTACATCTTTATGTTCGGTAGTACACCAATCTCATGGTGTCCGAAGAAGGAACCGGTTGTATCACTCTCTTCTTGTGAGGCCGAGTACATTGCGGCATTGTTGAGTGCGTGCTAAGCTATGTGGCTGGTGAATCTTATGAAGGAATTGGGATATGGTGATGATGATGTTACCATACTGTTTGTGGATAATATTTCCGCGATAAATCTTGCGAAGAATCCGATTGCACACGGAAGGAGCAAACATATTGAGATGCGGCTTCATTACTTGAGATAATTGGTCGGTGATGGAAAGCTTAGATTGAGCTATTTCCGAAGCAAGGACCAAGTTGCGGATTTGTTGACAAAGGGTGTGACAAATGAGGTGTTCAAGAGACTGTTGAAGAGCTTGAGCATGATGAACTTGGAGCAACTAAAGTGAATACCTGAATTTAACAGCATGGTCACTTTAGTTGGTTTTTTTTTTTTTTTGGATTATTCTCTCAAGTGTATAAATACATTTTGTAATTTCCAATTCCAATTAATGCCAATTTTAATTCATCCAATAATACTCTCTACCCTAATTCTCTTTCTCTCTCAATTTCATCTTCTTCTCTAATTTCTTTTCCACCATTGTTACTACTCTCAATCTCTGTTTTTTGTATGTTGTTCTAACACTTATATCCAATGTCATTTTAACCACATCGCCTACAAAAGAATCAAAACAAGAGGAGCAGCATCCAAAAAGGAGATAAGTGTTTGGAAACCTTCAATTAACAAACAACAAAAACTATTATCACAACATGAAGAAGTTCAATCAAACAACAATTGTAGCAATTAACATAGGTCCAATCCAACGATAAAAGATAAATATAAACAAACTCAGCATGCCTTTAAAAAACATTAAAAAAAACCATAACTGAAAATGAGAAATCAACATAATTGATGAATAAAATAGTGAAATTAAACTCAAAATCATAACCAATAAACGAATCTAAAAACAACTACATGAGATTGAACTAAGTTGAAGTTTAGATCATGGATAAATAAGTTAAGAAGATGGGTATTACTATCAATGATCCTCAAGTTGTTAAACCCTTGTGAAGCATATTTTCTTGCATATGAAACCCATTTTCTTGTATTTGATCTCTTACTCACTGAACATCCTCCTTCCTTGTTGGTAACAAACCAATACAACTACTATACTTGAACAAAGAAGAAAAGAAGAACAACAGCCGTCGAAACAGTGGCTGAAGGTTGCGAAGGGCATGAGCAAGAAAAGAGAGAAGACAACAAGAAGAAAAGAAAAACATCGGTCACCGAAACTGTGAGAGATAAAATTAGGGTTCTGGTGGATGTTTTAGGTGTTTAAAAAAATAATAAATTAAAAATTAGCAAAAAAATCCAGGTAAGATAATAATTCCAAATAGATTGCCACGTTAGTAAAATTTAACGAATTTTCACAAAATTTGATGGAAAGGACAAATTTGGCTAACGTAGTGTTTTTAAAGGACTAACATATAATGTTTTTTAGTTAAGGGACTGATGTGAAACATTAAATAATGTTAAGGGACTAAAAGGTGCATTAAACGTTTTTTTAAACAACCATTTAATAGTGAAATCTAATATATATATATATATATATATATATATATATATATATATATATATATATATATATATATATATATATATATATATATATATATATATATATATATATATATATATATATATATATATATATATATATATATATATATATATATATATATATATATATATATATATATATATATATATATATATATATATATATATATATATATATATATATATATGCATTGATCTGAGGCTAAAGAAATTAATGTCAATTCACTTTAAAAGATCAAAGGTATACAATTTAAGTCACGCGAAATGCACGATACATTTCCTGAACTTCACTTTTTCACTAAACACATCTTGAATTATGAACTATTTTGGTCGTATGAATGATAGCCTTATAGGTCACCCTTGCGTCTGCGTATCGGAGATCAGCACCATCGGTTCAGGATTCCTCATTTATGCCAAAATTGTTAAGATGGAGATAGCTACTTCCGATATCACCACGAGTATTCTAGATTAACCTTTGAATTCTGGGTTTCCTTAATCATCTGTGATCAGAGAGATCCCTACTGTAGCAACTTCGAAGATACGTCCATTCTGTAACAACTTTCGACGTAGCTCTACTATTAATACACCTCTTCTACGTAACTAAGAAACTAGAAACGATAAGCAAAGATCACATCGCACCATGATTTCTATATCATGACAAGGTAAACAAAATCTTGATCAAAGAATTACCAATGGTTGAAGTAGTTACCCCCACGAATCATATGATACTTCATTTTGATGTGAAGTGATGGTTACTCCGAATTTAGAACAATATTGATCCCTCATTAGAATACCTCTTCCATATGAAAATTTGACACTCAGTTAATAAATGAAGATTGAAGTGCACATAGTCGTTTGGGGAAAGAGGAAATTCTAAGAATCTCGAATACTAACCTATTAGTGATTGTGGCACTTCCATCGCTGATGAAAGCACTTGCTAAAAAAAACCCATCGACAATAGACTCCCCACGATAACTCTCAACCTAGTGTAATTGAACTACTAGATCGCCTTCAATTAGAGTCGGACGCCCATGTTAGTAGAAATCTTGTAACATGTAGTAAATCGAGGGATAACTTTTGCAGAAATTATGAAGATTGCACCCCATGTAGGGAAGAATATGTAGGAGGAAAACACCATAAACACCTAGCAAAATTGAAGCGAAACATCATCTAAGATGCTTACTGATCGCTCTGCAAGTGCACGGAAATATCGAAGTAATATAAAAGATTGTCGAACCCACAGAGACCAATGTCAATCTACCGTTATCTATTATTACGGCGTAAAGCTAAGGCTATTGGAATTAGGAAAATTGAATGCGAATGAAATTAAATGCAAAAGAAATAAAGAAAATTGGTTTAGAGAAATGCAGTAAAGGATATCGGTATGCAAAGACTTAGTTATCTGGGATTCGACAGGTCACCGATGCTTCTTACTCTTTGCAAACATTGTTCAAAAGAAAATAGTGATCTGAAGACTTTCGTCTCACGATGGTTGTTGACGCTAGTCATAATTCTAAGGGCCGAATGTATGCTTTCGCTGTCCCATTCGGGGTTAAAACTACTTTTTGGAAATCTCTAGGTTCTAATCCATTTTAAAGTGCTTTCGCTGTTATTAAAACAAATGCCTAGTGTTTACTATCTGGTCTTGCTGCAACTTTCGCTTGTTGGTTCGTACCTTAATTAATTTCCCACTTTCGTGGCAAAACTACTTTTAAATAAGTTCTCGCTTTCGCGACAAAGTTTATTCAGTAAATAAATTTAAACACTACGGCCAGAAAGGTTGTTTGTAAAAAGGGAAGATGCCGGTTACTATCGAATCCTATCCTACTAATTCGGTTACATACCGATAAAACTAACTTAGCCAGACATGATAATTAATGCGAACGGAAATAGACATAAACAACGGAATAATAAAGCGTGCATCATAACAGAAATAAAGTAGTAATTCAATTAATAAAAACCTGTAAATTGTACTGATCTCAAATCCTTGGGTAGTCCCCCACAATGTCGGCAGGATTCTACTTTGGCGAGAAATAAAAGGTACAGGAAGAAAATACAATATTCTGAACTGAAGGAAAATGGAAAGGAAAATAAAAGTAACGATAAATAACTTTGATGGAACTTTGGCAGAACTTCGGGATGAAGAATCCACCCCTTTCTCTGTGAGTCTCTTGTCTATTTATAGAAGATGTTTCTTATCTCAACTTCCTGAGATCATGCGTGAGATATGGAGAAAGTGGTAGTAACTTCCAGTAGTGGGCAGTGAGTGGAGAAAGTGTAGTAACTTCCAGTAGTGGGCAGTGAGTGGAGAAAGTGTAGTAACTTCCAGTAGTGGGCAGTGAGTGGAGAAAGTGTAGGAAGGATTTAAGTTGAGATTGATCGTGAATTCTGATTCTGCGTTTTGTGTCTGCGTGACGGTCGTCACACGCATGACGGTCGTCATGGACCTGTGACGGTCGTCACAGCAGCAGAATCCGTATCTGCTGTTTTTCATCTATTTTTCATCCGTTTTTCATCTGTTTCTTCTCCTTTTCTTTCTTTAGTCCAAATTCTCCCCAATCTGTAAAACGAAGTAAATTAATCATATAATAGAACATAAATCAAGATAAATTAATAAAAGTCACAAATAAATGCATGTAAATCAAGTCAAATAAACGATATGATTTCGCGTTATCAAACATCCCCACACTTAAACCATTGCTTGTCCTCAAGCAATCGACCAACACAGTAAAAAGAAATAAGCATAGTTCGAAACAAAGTCACGACGAAACTCTAATCATACGTGGCTGCTAGGCTGACGTTAGATCGATAGGTACTAAATATTAATACCAAGGATATCATAACGACACAATTTCAAAAACTCCCTACTTATGCAAACCAATCGGAATCATGCCATTATAACTCAACCTATAACTCATGCTCTCTTTCACCCCATTTCATTATAGTGCAATCACATTAAGCCCGTTATCCATACACATTCATGGCAAGTAGACCTGTTAGTGACTACGATCTCATTATTATTTCATTTTTTTCTGCAAATATGCTTAAGCATCAATTGAACTTAAAGAGTTTGTACCGTTAGGCTAAGTGCTCGGGCGAGGAGCACCTAACTTAGAAGGAACATGTCTTTTTCTTCATAATTTTTTTTCTTTTCTTTCTTAGTTTCTCATTTTAACCTAGAGATCATACACTTATTTGCATCGGTTTCTTACTTAGTGTGTTTAGGATGGTGTTGACTGCTTAAATAAACTACTTAGGGATTACTACAAGAAACTGGAGTTTTAAGGTCTCGGCATAATGGGTACTCAAATTTATTTTGCATATTTAGGGGGTTAAGGTTGTCAGGACGATATCAATTTTATCCAAACTTTCCCAAGTTTTTCTAACATAGCCTAAACAGCCTATATACTTTCAGAGTACCATGTCATGAATCAAAAAGTTTTTGTCGGAGGTTGAAATTTTGAAAATTTGAAATTTTGGGGAAGTTTGAATAACAGGCGAAAACCACTCATAAAGACTCGACAGCACATGCAAAGATTTTGACATAGCATTAAAAATAGATAAAAACAATAAATCAAACTAAAAGGCAATAAAATGAAAGCGATAGAGTTCCTCCCCCACACTTAAACCAAACATTGTCCTCAATGTTTCAGTAAAAGGTGGAAAAGGAAAGATAGAACCTGTATGAATGCTACTGCTCTTGCTATCCTTGTCTTTGTTGATCACTTCTACTTCGGTGGCGGGCATTTTGAGATACTTTGTTTGTGTAATTCTCGAACCAGCTCATCATGTTGCTCGCCTCCAGAGGAAGTACTCATCATCAGTGTCCCCACCAGCAGCGACACTCGTAGGAATGTCCGTGGGTATAGCTCATCTTCTCAGATTGTCATCTAGAGATTTTTCGCCTAGAAATAGCTAAAGCGTAACAAGCGATACATTTCTTTATTTTCTGAAAATTTAAACAAACAAATTAAAATAAAGACCTTGTGGGTTGCCTCCCACACAGCGCTTTGTTTAGCGTCAATAGCTCGACGGCTAAGGAGTGCAAGTACTCATGGCGGTTCTTTCGAGAATGGTTCCTCGATCGAACTTTGAATAGTCTTCGGTTTCCATGGCCACTTATCAAGCCATCTCTCATATCCCTCACCTTTTCTTTTCTTTCTTCTATAGGGTGGTTCATTGTTTTGAACTTGTGGTGGTGGTTCTGGATCTATCCTAAATATCAGTTTTTCAAATTTGGGCATAGTTATTTCATCCACCACCTCAAAAGTTAATCGTACCCTTTTAACATTAATAATGACCCTAGTTTCACGGTCCTTGAATTTTCTTTTTCTATGAAGGGCCTTAGACAAAGGTGCATTGGTGTGTATATTTTTCAATACCTCCACATATGTTTTGGATTGGGAGTCTACCTTAACTTCTGCAAACCTTTGTGGGAAAGAAATAGGTGGGGTATAGGGAGGAGGAGCAACGATACGTGCTTCCTTCTCTACCTCTTCGACAACCTCCCTTTCGGTTGGTGTCGGTGGATTTTTCTCAATATGTATGCTTTTCTCACCAAAACTCTCCTCAGGCTCATTATCAATCTCCCTAGGATCTTCTATTTGTTCTTCATTAACGGTTGTTACAACATTCACATGTCCTTTTGGGAAGGGTCCTAGAGGTGTTTGTCTAAGCAGGGAGGTTTGAGTCTCCAAAGTCTCACTGTGAGTTGCGAGGGAATCGACAATAACGTTCATCTGCCTAAGGTCTTCATTAATTTGGAGATGTTGTTTTCTAAAATCTTCGTTTTGGAGAGTTTGTGTTTCCACAAAGCGCTCCATCATAGATTCTATCCTAGAGTGAGTAGACGTCTCATTGAATTCTTCTAGTAGTAGTTCGAGGTTGGATGTATCAAAATCTTGCGTTTCCTCAAAACATTGGGAGTCGTCATCATAGAGGGAACTTGGGTGAGAGTGCGTAGTATTGAAATCTTCTAATAATATTTCGAGGTCGGATTTAAGCGGAATTTGTGGTTCCTCGAAATATTGGGGGTGGTAGTTATAATATGGAGGGTGGTAATTATAAGGGAAATATGGGTTATACATAATGATTTAGATAAGAGTGCCTTAGTCTATACTATGCAACAACGGAATCACAATATTGACTGTTGGTCCCCGGCAACGGCGCAAAAAACTTGATCGCTCCGCAAGTGCATGGAAATATCGAAGTAATATAAAAGATTGTCGAACCCACAGAGACCAATGTCAATCTACCGTTATCTATTATTACGGAGTAAAGCTAAGGCTATTGGAATTAGGAAAATTGAATGCGAATGAAATTAAATGCAAAAGAAATAAAGAAAATTGGTTTAGAGAAATGCGGTAAAGGATATCGGTATGCAAAGACTTAGTTATCTGGGATTCGACAGGTCACCGATGCTTCTTACTCTTTGCAAACATTGTTCAGAAGAAAATAGTGATCTGAAGACTTTCGTCTCACGATGGTTGTTGACGCTAGTCATAATTCTAAGGGCCGAATGTACGCTTTCGCTGTCCCATTCGGGGTTAAAACTACTTTTTGGAAATCTATAGGTTCTAATCCATTTTAAAGTGCTTTCGCTGTTATTAAAACAAATGCCTAGTGTTTACTATCTGGTCTTGCCGCAGCTTTCGCTTGTTGGTTCGTACCTTAATTAATTTCCCACTTTCGTGGCAAAACTACTTTTAAATAAGTTCTCGCTTTCGCGACGAAGTTTATTCAGTAAATAAATTTAAACACTACGGCCAGAAAGGTTGTTTGTAAAAAGGGAAGATGCCGGTTACTATCGAATCCTATCCTACTAATTCGGTTACATACCGATAAAACTAACTTAGCCAGACATGATAATTAATGCGAATGGAAATAGACATAAACAATGGAATAATAAAGCGTGCATCATAACAGAAATAAAGTAGTAATTCAATTAATAAAAATCTGTAAATTGTACTGATCTCAAATCCTTGATTAGTCCCCCACAATGTCGGCAGGATTCTACTTTGGCGAGAAATAAAAGATACAGGAAGAAAATACAATATTCTGAACTGAAGGAAAATGGAAAGGAAAATAAAGTAACGATAAATAACTTTGATGGAACTTTGGCAGAACTTCGGGATGAAGAATCCACCCCTTTCTCTGTGAGTCTCTTGTCTATTTATAGGATATGTTTCTTATCTCAACTTCCTGAGATCATGCGTGAGATATGGAGAAAGTGGTAGTAACTTCCAGTAGTGGGCAGTGAGTGGAGAAAGTGTAGTAACTTCCAGTAGTGGGCAGTTGTCGCTACTCGAAAAATACGCGCAACGACGGGGAAGGCGAAAAAAGAAAAGGACAGAAGAGTCGCCACCGAATTTTATTTATCCCACGAAGGGAAAGGAAAATATCGAGAAAACCTTAAGAAAAGAATGGACAAGATGGTCTCGCAACCAAGAACAGGTTCGGAAGCCGGTTATGCGAAGGGAAGGTATTAGCACCCCTCGCATCCATCGTACTCGATGGGAACCATTTGTTTGTCGTGTGTGATTTATTTGCTTAAAAATTATGCTATAAAAGAGTGTTCCAAAGGATAGATGGGAAGGTTAGAAATTGGGAAAAGAGAGATAACAGGGGAAGGAAGAGAAAGAACGGACTCGGTAGGAATTCACGGTCCTAGGCCTACGTATTCTCGATAGACATGAGAAAATCAGAGTCGACGTAGTTCGGGGAACTACAGATATGGGGGGAATGTGCTCGACAAGGATTGTGGCCCTTGTGCCTACGTATCTTTACTTGAACGAAGTAAAGAATCAGAGCAGTCGTAGTTCGGCCTACGATTTGTTGATGTTTTTACGGATGATGCTATCGTACGCATTCTAGCAGTTAGGTGTATTACTGCTCGCTCGTTGGAGACTTAGGCATTACCTGTTTGCGGTAGAACGAACGTATCATATCCTTTTCGAAAGATAAGTTTTCGCCATGCGAGGCAAGATGTCACATTTGATTTGTTGGATTATTTTTTAGGGGCGAGATAGGTCCTCAGATAGTAACCCCTACGGGTAGTACCCAATTCCTTATCTCAATGTTTTTGTTATGAAAGGGTGTGGCGAATATAGCGTCTTCGTATTGAAAGACGAGTATCAAAACCACACACACTACAGTGAGCGTTTCGACACTCGGAGAGGAAGAAGTCTACACTTAATCCTCTCTCTTTAGTTCAATACAAAGAGAACTCCATTCTCTTATTAAAGTGTTTTTAGTTTCGAATGGTAAGTGCTTTTGCGACAGGGAACCCTACGGTAAACGTCAGCACTCGGGATAGGAGAAGGCCTACGCCTAACCACTCCACGATCATTCAAGTTTTTGTTACAAAAAGAGTTTAAAAATGCGCTCGGTACGGGACCGAGGTTTTTAGGCGACAAAGGTTGCGGAAAGAAGTTGCATAGAGAGATAGGTGGCGGATAAAGTCACGTCTTCGTATTGAAAGACGAGTATCGAGACCACCCACACTACAGTGAATATCCCAACACTCGGAGAGGAAGAAGTCTACACTCAATCCTCTCTCTTTAGTTCAATACAAAGAGAATCGATTTATTTATTGTAGGTGTTTTGAAAATGAGCTCGGTACGGGGCCGAGGGTTTTTTTAGGAGAAAAAGGTGTGGATGAAAACATCTTTGTATTGAAAGACGAGTGTCAAAACCACCCACACTACAGTGAGCATCTCAACACTCGGAGAGGAAGAAGTCTACACTCAATCCCCTCTCTTTAGTTCAATACAAAGTGAACGTTATCGTTTTGTTAAATATGGTGAGTTAGCTTAACCGTTATTTGAGAAAATTCGCTTGACGTTGGGTCAAGGATTTAATTGTTTAAAAAAGTTTGAGGTGAAGCGAGCAAGGTCGATGGCGGACGCACAAGGCGACCGACTTACAAGGGTTAAAAATGGCTCGATAAAATCGAGAGTTTGCTTTTGAAAATGGTTTTTGGAATCAAAAGTCACCAAGGACAATAGCAACATTCCTACTAAAATCATACAACATATGGGATTAGTCGGCTAAAAAAATCGAGACATGCGATAAAAAAATTTTTGGAGGTAAAAATAACAAAAATAAGTGGAAAACAGTGGGGTAACACGGGTGGCCGTGTTGTATGACACGGCCCGTGTCATAGTTCCAGGAAAAAAAATGAGTTTTGGGTCAAAAAGTGGTGTGACACGGGTGGCCGTGTTGTGTGACACGGGTGCCCGTGTTGTGAGCCCAGGGCATTTTTCACTTTGAAAAGCCACTCAGAGATGTAACACGGCCGGCCGTGTCGTGTGACACGGCCCGTGTTGGGCTGCCAGATGAAAAAATTCCAAACTTTCTCTTGTTTTTTGCTTCTTTTTGTGGTTCTTTCAAAAGGGTTTCTTGGTCCCTTTGGGATCTTACATGTTATACTCAACACAACAACACTTAAACCAAGAGAACAAAAGATAAATGCACAATGTAAAAGAAGAGAAAAGTTTGAAGAAATGGATACCCAAGAGTTGTTTCCCTCCTTGCAAAGCCTCCACTGATTTTGGCTAGGTGTTCACTTCTCTTCACTCTATGCTTTGATGGCTCTCCTTATCAATGGCTCCCTTGTACTTCTCTTTCACTCTCTAAATCTTTTGCTGGTTTTTTGCTCTCTCTATTTTTCTGGTTTTTCTCTCTTACTCTTTGCTCTCAATCTCTCTATCTCCAAAATGTGTTGTGTTTTTTGATAGTAAGGAATACTATGTTTTCTATGCTTGCTTGCAGCCCATTTTCCACCTTTTCTGTCAACTTTTTCTGCTGTCCTAAAGCCACACACTTTGCACACCTTTTCATCACCAACTTTCCATTTTTGGCAATGCCTTTTTCTTCCTTTTGTGCAGCCCCACTTTTCCCTTCTATTTCTAGTATGACTTGCTGCATTTTTCTGCTGTAGCATACTATACTACTATCCCTCTTTTTGCCCATTAGTCTCTTGGATGATATTGCTTTGTATCTTGCCATGTAGCCAATTGTTACCACTCTTTGACAGCATTTGCAAACTGATATTTAGCAAGTAAATATATCATTTGCATGATATTTCCTTGACTTTGTGACATAAAAAATGATCTTGTAACATAGTACATGTTGTCCTCTTGATTTTGTGACATGTAGTAATTCTTCAACTCTTGCATGGGGTTGTTTTGCCTATGATTGAACATGCATAATCTTGGACCATAAACATTCCAATGTTGATTTAATTCTTGCATATTTCTTGGATGTTTGTGAACATAATGTAGCACATGAAAAAAAAATGGTGTAGTATGAAGAGTACCATATCATAGATTTGATTAAAGACTTGAATGAAGATTTAGAAATAGCTTAATTTCTAAACATTATCTAGAGTTGGAATTTTTGTAACAAATGACATGATTGTAATGTCACAAAATTCCTCTTAGTATCATTTTTATCTCCATTCGTGAATCTTGAATTCATGATGGATTTCCCTTATGTCATTGAGTTTGAAAGAAATGGAGAAATGAATCAAGCCTTGAAAGAGGGCAAATTTTGGGGTGCAACAGCAGTGAGTGGAGAAAGTGTAGGAAGGATTTAAGTTGAGATTGATCGTGAATTCTGATTCTGCGTTTTTTGTCTGCATGACAGTCGTCATGAAATGTGACGGTCGTCACACGCATGACGGTCGTCATGGACCTGTGACGGTCGTCACAGCAGCAGAATCCGTATCTGCTGTTTTTCATCTATTTTTCATCCGTTTTTCATCTGTTTCTTCTCCTTTTCTTTCTTTAGTCCAAATTCTCCCCAATCTGTAAAACGAAGTAAATTAATCATATAATAGAACATAAATCAAGATAAATTAATAAAAGTCACAAATAAATGCATGTAAATCAAGCCAAATAAACGATATGATTTCGCGTTATCACTTACATTCAACATTATTAACTAACTTAATCCTCGGGTTCGCCAATCTTCAAGGATACAGTATTGTAGAGAATGAAACCAGGCTTGGTGAGCACAGATCGTAAGAGGATTTGGAAAAAAAGCCTTTAAGAAACTTTGTATCCATTCAACAATGCACTCAATGTAAAAAAATTCTAATCAGACCCCAAGGGATAAACTCACACATCTCTTGCATGCATGCTGCTAGTTGGCCTTCAAAAGATTATGGAGATCAAGTTCTGCCTCAAAGACGAAGGACAAAAAGATAGTATTTAACGAGCAAGTAAAGAAGGAACATAGCACAATACCCTTATAATTTTCTCAACGAGTTAAGTATTTTGTAAAACTTTTATACAATTTCAGTAACTAATCTTCCATTGGGAAGATTGCTCACTAAGAAAGGAGTTCGCCTTAGAAGAGTGGCTTATGCCATCTTCTAACTATGATACACTACGACCACAGAGGGTCTTATAATTCCATACAAGATGGCATAAGCCACTCTTATAAGGAGAACTCCTCTCTTAGTGAGCAATTTCCCAATGTATCTAGCGTATCCCCTCTTAGGAACTGGCAACTCCAAAAGCCTAGGCGGTAGGGCCCAGAGACGTCCACCTTGATTCAGATCAATCTTGGGGGGAAAGAGAGGAACCTTAACTTTGGTCGGGGATGGTTCCAAGTGATGCTAAAGAATCTTAATAAATCTTCTCAACCGGAGCTAGTAAGATGAAACTCTAATTGAGACTATAAATTTTGGCAAACACATCATAAACTAGCAATTCCCACGAGGCGAACAAATTTTAAATTGTAGGAATAAAAAGAAAGTCGTGAAGCAATCATAACTCGATGGTCAATCCGAGCCGAGGAAGCTAGCAAGCTACGAGGTGGACTAGTAAATTAAAAAGAAGAAATAAATGTAGGTCAAATACATAAAGATAAATAAAGGCACAAAACACTAAGCTAGAATACATATTTTAAGTATTAACATCTTGCCATGGCAAGAAAGCTTGGAGAATGTTACAAAGAAAAAGAAAATAAAAGTATATGATAAATAATCAAGCTTCCATGCTGCAAGACATCACACCCTGGTCATCCGCCGAAGCACCGTCAGGAGCAGATTTGAAAGGGTCCAACGTTTCAACCAGGATATGAACATCCAGACAAAAATCCTTTTCCTAACCTATTTCCTGTTCGAGATCCTTATAGATATTCTGCATAATTTTATGGAGAGACTTTTAAACTTTCTCTTTCAAAACAACCACCTTATCCCCATGAGTCTTCTAATCCTTGGTGTCATACCCTAATTTTTATCCCTAAGATTCCGCCTCTATTTGCATCATCTGCATAGCCTGTCATGTCTTTCATCGTGCATAATGCCCAAATTATCATCTAGAATAAACTGTTGGATTTACAGACGAATCGGTCAAACTGAATGTCAACTGTGCGTAAAATCAGTGGACGAAAAGTTTTAAAATCGAGCTTGCAGATGTCAGTTATATTAATCTATGTTCCGCATAGTTTAACCTGGCGTGCTCGTTTTAAATTTTTTACTGTTTTTTGATCGCATTTTGATCTGTCTGAACCTTTTAACCGGGGAAAGTTTATTTCGAAATTTGACCAAACTCTGTATTTTCCCGAGTCGTTTATTTTGCACTGATCATTTTGGTGTATCGTGTTGCACCCCAAAATTTTCCCTCTTATTCTTTACCCTAACTGACATGTGCTTCTCATTCATATGCATCTCCATTAGGTCATGATAACCATAATCATGTATTTCATTGGGTTCCTAGGACAGAGGATCAAGGTATTCTGTGCAAGCTAGGGTTTCTTTATTATTGTGAGGCTCTCACTACCATTCAAGGATAATTCAAGTTGTTCCTTAATTGTTTATGATTGGAAGCTAGGGTTTTATGGATCTTGATCAATGTGAATCTACTTTACCTTAAGCTGCAAGGTTTTCCTCTACCAAGATTCATAGAGGGCGTGAATAGGGTTTCATTCCCTGGTGTTTGAATTTGACAAGATATTTCAATTGAGAATTTCGTTAAGTTGAGCTTGATTCTTCTCAAGCCATCTTCATTGAGATACTTCAAGGAATTTAGGGTTGCAGTGAAGGCTTTGAGTTACCATGCTCTAGGATGTTGGAATTAGGGTTCATTGAAGTTTATTCGAGCCATGTCATGAAGTGTAACTTAGAGCAAGTTTGATAAAAGTCTTAAGAGTGAAGGATTCATTTACATGGTTCATCATTGTTTCAAACTACATAGTTTAAGTTCTCATTCAAGGCTAAAGCTATGTTCATTAATACAACATTGGATTGTGTGTTTACTTTACTTGGTGCAAGCCATGATTCAAAGATGTATGGGAAGACATATGGAAAACAAGCTTCATTCATGACTGTGACCTTTAATTATTGCCTATCACTTAGTGATGCATTCTTTTAGGATGTGATACAAGTGCTTTGGGAGTTCCTTCGTGATTCAATCTTAATGTGTTTTTTTCATTAACTGGATTCAAGCTAGAGTTTCAAGCTACCATGGTAAAAAGTTTTAACCTTGAACCAAAATTTCTAAGTATAAGTGCAAGATTTCAAGCCGAGATTTTAAAATATAAGCCAAAGGATTCAATTTGATTCCAAGTTACATCCTAAACCAATTTCGAGTCATCTTTCTATTGTTGGAATTCAAGAAGCCACAAATGAGCACAAAAGTTTCTAATAGGGCAAGAATCAAGATTCATTACAAATTCATGCCAAAATACAAGTTTCAATGTGGATTTGATTACAAGTAAATGATACATTTTATTATTTGAATTCCAAAATTACAAAAGAGTTTAAAGTTTGTTACAAATTTGGTTTCACTCCTAATCTTCCATAATGTTTCAACCATCATGCCAAATCTTCCAAGCCAATTCTTTTCAAACCTCATGTGCCATCCATGCTCCATGACCAAATGAGCCTACAAAATTCAAGGAAAACAATTTCAAATTCCTTTCATTCATGATCAATTTTAAACCATATTCATTCAAAATTCAATACCATTCACAATTCCAACCATCACATATTATGTCCATCCATCCAAGTTCACAAACCAATTCCACACATAACCATTTCAATCACATTACATAGCCAAGACATTCTCATATTCAATACAATACATTCATCCAAAACAGCCCATAACACATTCATGTTACAATTTAAAACCAATTTTTTTTTCAAATCCAACTCAATCATATTCAACTCATTCCAAATTCATACAAACCATTTAATTCCCATTCAACTCATTCAAAAAATCCATTCAAAGCAAATTCACACAACATTCAAAAACAATTCGGTTATCATGATATTCACTCAATTCAATTAAATTCATGTCAATTCACAACTCAATTCAATTCAAATTCACCAGTTCCAATTCAAATGTCAAATAGCAACAAGCAAATAATGGGACCACAAGATTCTATTTACGAACAGACAAAAAAGAAGGGCAGATTTCAGAAAATACATAGTTCAGAAAATGCATAGTTCAAAAAAGTACAGCAGGGCAGATTCACTGGTTTGGCAAAACATTTTTAAGCATCTATCAAAGAGACTACAGAACTTCCAAGATGGAGATGTTGCAGCAAGATTCAACACAAGAAACCCTAATTTTATGCACTATAAAAACCATTCATCAGTTCAAGGAATAGGAGGCAACATGGATACACAACCAGAAAACCGAAAATTAGCATAAACTCTCTTCAAAGAACCAATAGAGGCATCAAGAATAACAGAAAACCTAGTCACCAATAGAGATAATCGAATTTCTCTGTATCCACGAAAATCATCAACAATAAAAACAGTCCGCTAAACATCTCAAGAGCACAAAGAAATAGAAAACAAGAAGGAATAGAATACCTGGAATTCAAAGCTTCTCGGCAAAATTTCAACCTGGTATACCTAAGTCCCTCCTACATCTGTTACTTGTACTCAAAATATTGAATCCTAGTATTTAATTTGCTTATATTATTATTGTTGATTTCTTGTATGCTACAACTTTGGTTAGCCTGCTATAAAAAATGACAGAACTCTTTTTTCCTCTGAATGTGTTAAATAAATCTTAGATAGAGTTCCTTCGAACTCCGACGGCCTCACCGCCGAGTGCGCCGCCGTCTCTTCCATGTTCTCCCGTCGAAGTCTGGATTCGCAACGAGAAGGAAGGCGAGTGAGGTCTTATTTTACCATATACCAATCCATTCCCATTTAGTGTAGTTCTTTCAACCTTGTTCTTTGTCTTTTAGTTTACTTTTTTATATTGAAAAATCCAAAAAATATTTCAATCATTTCTAGTATTTTTATTTTTAATTATTTCTATTAATTATTTATTTCCTAGTTTAATTAGTTTATTATTTATTTGTTAAATATTAAAAAGAAAAAAATATGTTTATGTTTGTTAATTGTTTTTATTGATAAGTTAATTTATAGATTTAATCTTATTAAATATTGGTATTTAACCTAATAAATCGTGTTTTGATCTTGATTTTCTTTTATCGATTATTCTTGATGCTTGAGTATTACCTTGACATTTTGTTTGTTTGCTCATATGTTCCCTTAGGTTTTTTTAGCTCAACTTTATTTTCAATTAAGATCGAAGTAGGATAGACATTAGATTCTTAACCTTTTGCATGACAACTTTAGGATAGATTTTTTCTTTTACCTCAACTTTTGGATCATAATTCTATGACAACATTTAGGATTCAGTCTCCCATAGTTTTTTCTTTTTCATCCAAATCTTTTCTTGCATCCAAAATAAATAAAAAAAACACTTAATAAACACGATGTGTGTAACACGTCACGAGCCTTAAGCACATGAGAAAAGATGAGCGAGAATCTTTCTTACCTCTTCTTAGAGTGTTTTGTACGCGAGACACTTGGATCGTTTGTATGAAACATTCACTCCTTTGTCATAGACTTTAGTAGAATATGCATCTCAAATAATTTTCAAAAACCCTAACAAAAACACTCCCACAAATCCAAATATTTCTCCTTCGGGATTCCTTCAAAACCTTTTCAAAAAAGGGCATGATAATTTCGTTCTACCACAATACAGGTAACGTGTAATACTTCAGACAACAAACAACAATACACATAACTACTAGAACGCAAACGTTAACATCGTCCATAAAAAACACTAACAAACCATAACCTGAACTACAAACGCTCTGATTTATCGTACCTGTTGAGAATATGTAGGCACAAAGACCCTAATTCTTGGCGAGCAAACTTCCTATTTTTCACCCGTAGTTCTCCGAACTACGTTGACTTTGACTTTCCCATTACACGAGGGAATACATAGGCATAGGATTGAAAAATCCTATCTAGTCTCTTTTTCTTTTGGTTTCCCTTTTCATTCATGTATTTCCTTAGCAATTTAAGCTTTAGATATACACACCCTTTGATTAGAACAAAAAGAGTGGATCACGTTGAGTACAAAAAGAATGATAATACCTTCCTCTTGTATAATCGACTCTTGAACCTCGAATTTGGTTGCGATGATCATGTTATTTCCTTTATTGAGGTTTTCTCGATGGTTTTCTTTCTTCGCTAGGATAAATAAAGTTCGATGGCGACTCTGTGTCTTTGTCAGTTGTTTTTTCGCGTAGCGTCAGCTGGCGACTCTGCTGGGGAATATCCCTAAGCGAGTCAATCCTAGCTCTTGTTTGTTTTCTTTTTCTTTGGGTGTTTATCTTTATGCTTTATTTTCTTTATTCATTGTATTCATTATATCTATGTCATTCATTTTATCTTGGGTATTGTTTTACTGTTGGGATGGGTTGTTGTTGAGAGATAAACCCACTACCCAAGCTTGAGGATACACATAAGACTAGAGTGGATAGTTGTGTTGACTTATGTAACGCTTGATACATATAGTTGGCACGAGACCCATGTTTAGACAGGGTTTTCTTGGATACATCTTTGTCTTGCATGCTTATTCAATTGACGGAATGCTTTCGTAGAAAACTCATGACTCTGAAGACCGTTCATTAGAAATCAGTTGAGGCCTCCTTGAGGGGTAACAATGCCAAACCAAAAATAGTGAACGTATTATTGCTTCTCGATCGGAGAGCCAGAAAATCCGAGGATCTGCTAGGAATTTTCTATCTAAGATTAGAGCCCACATGTGAGAGGGAATGAGGTTTTTGCAGGAAGCTTTGACTTCCATCCTACTCGGTTTTTCTTGTGATCCTTATGGAGACAAACTTTTGAACCTAGCCCATTATTAGTGCAACAGTTATCCAGTACTTATGAAGGCTTTGATCCCATGTCATTATTGCATTCATAACATCATGTCATATTGTAACATACATGTTCCTTTATTTCCAGGAATCTTATCTTTGAACCTTGTTTTTTAGAAGCCTTTAGAAATGGACACTGGCAGGAAAAGCAACATTCGTTACGAGTTTCAAACGCCCACTATGGGTCCCATTCATGAGTTGGCTGCCAAAGCTACTCCAAGCAGCATGGAAAATTTCAAGGATGAGTATGGGAAGATCTTGAACATTCTTTACACTCATATCATATTCTTCGAGGAGGGAGTCATTCATACTTTACTTCAGTTCTATGACCCTCCTTTGAGATACTTCACCTTTCCTGACTATTAGTTAGCTCTTACTTTGGAGGAATACTCTCTTATCTCGTGAATACCTATTAAAAATCAAGTACCATTTTATAGTTCCATTGAAGACCCTGAGCCTCATCAGATTGATGCTACCCTCCATTTGAACAATGTCGTCGTAGAAGCTAACCTTAAGTTTAAGGGAGGTTACCTGGTTTTCAACTAAGCTCCTTGTTGGAAAAAGTCAATGATCTTGTCGACGCCTACAGTTGGAGCGCTTACAACGCCATCTTGGTAATTTATGTTTATGGGATCATTGTTAGTACAATGATAGAGTATCGGGTTTTGTTATCGTCTCCACAGGGAATATGTGATATTACCGTCGTTCGATAGTTGTTAAATTCTTAAATTAATAGTAACAAGGGGGTTTTGGTTTTTAGTCACGGTAGCTTGCATAAAAGTAAGAAATTACGGTAAAAGTTTGGGTTTTATGATTTAAGAAAGATTGTCAAAGTTAGGGTTCGACGATCACTTTGCATGCATATGTTCGATCAAACAAAACTCATAAACTCCATTAGATGATAAACACATTCACAATATCCTCCCAATGTGATTATTTTTAACTCACATTGTGGTTTTTCCCATTTTGATCCATTGTTGATTTCTCACACAATCTATCAAAATGACAACATTTAGGTTTAACATTTTAGTGAACAACCACATTCAAAACTATCTCTAGATCAAGAATATAGATGGATGAAAATCTAGGTCAAGAGTTGGAAAATATCTTTCAATAATAAACCAACACAAAAAGTTATGAATAAAACAAGGTTTTCACCATACATTCATCATCAAAGAGTTTACAAATGAAGATCAACCCATATACATACAAAGCTTATGATCATCTACATCTAACCTTGACAAAATAAAGAACTTAGCTACTCATTTCCATGGTAGCTTGCACAACAAGCTTCGTGAGAAGGTTGATGAACATCTGAGTCGAAGAATCGAGCTTAGATGAGAATCCACCTTATTTTTGTAAAATATGGTTAAGAGATGAAGAATAATGAAAGATTGGGTTTCTAGGGCACAAAAATCACCTTTGGAGCAAAAACTAGTAAGAAAATATGATATGTCCTCAAAAAGTACACATGCTACTTATAGAAAAAGTGCTGAGCTGTCTTGCTCGCTAGGCGAGCAGAATGGTTCGCCTAGCGAGCCCTAAAATGTGCCAATGGTCAAGCCTGCGTCCATAGGATTCAACCCAGAAGAGTCTGGGAGTGTTCACTAGGCGAGCTATTCGTTGCTTCATTCGCTACAACGAGCCTTAGTCATTTTGATTCTGGAATGCTTCGCTACTTGCTCGCTAGGTACTCGCCTAGCGAGTCTTTCGCTGCCTTCCTCGCCCCAAGCGAATGATGCCAATTTGATTTTGTCCAAGTCTGGGAGTGTTCGCTGGCAACTCGCTACATGCTCACCTAGCGAACAGTTCGCTGCCTCACTCGCCAGTGCTTCGCCTAGCGAACTTGCTTTTGCTTGCCTTCTTTCTTGATTCCTTTGCCATCTTTCTTGTGTCTTCAACTTCTATTCTTTAATGCCTAATTTCTGCATAATAATACACAAATCAAAGGTACCAAGAGTATTTCACATAACATTTCATATAAACAAAAGCAAGGGCGGTTTTGAACATTTTCTTGACAAAAAAGAGTGAAAGATGCCCACATTTGATAGCTCAAATAAGCACAATTGGGCATCTAACAATCATTCTCTTTCCCAACATAGTAGACTTTGTAGACATAAACGCCATTCACATCTTCATGTTAAGGAACCCTGTGCCTACTCTTCTTAGCGATGTCTATCATTCTCTTCATACCAGGAATACGAAGAAGAAGGGAGGATTAGTCCTTTGTTGTACACCGCTACTCTACAAGTGGTTCATGAGACATCTTCCATGAAAGGGTGCTTTGTGGATACCAAAGACTCTTTGAAGTGGTCGCAGAGATTGATGGGACTTACCACAAAAGATATTGTTTGGTATAATACTGGATAGTGTTGAAGTCCTTTACAATTGTGGAGAATTCCCAAATGTACCACTTATGGGAGTAAGGGATGGTATAAATTACAACCTGGTTCTTTCTAAGAGACAATTGGGTTTTGCTCTGAAAGGTTAGCCAGATGATAAAGATGTTGAAGAGTCTCTACTCTATAACGTAGTTGAAAATCCTGAGTTGATGGAGAGAGCTGCGAATGCTTGGCGCCAGATTTAGTGGAAAGGAAAGTCTTTCTTTGAAAAGAAATATTGTGTGGCTTGCTCACTCTATGTAGAATGGATAAGAGAGAGGAAAATGACTCATTGTTTTTATTTTCCTATGGAGCCTCCTTTATACCCCTAAGTTTTTATTTAACCAACTATTGTGCCCATGGACGAATACAGCAGACTAAGGCCGTCAACCAAGAGCTCCGTGAAGAAAATGAAGAGTTGAAGAGAGAGGTCTATAGAGCTAGTCATGTAGAGAAAGAGTTGATTCATGAAGCCAAAATTAAAGATGAATTACTAAAAAAGAAAGACAAGTTTATTGATACAGAAAGTAAAAGGAGGGAAAGAATCAATATGGATCTGAAGAGTACTAACATCATTATTAAACAGAAGAAGGAATATCTGGATAAGGCCTATCTAGAAATCTCCAAATTGAAGAAATAATGGGATAATCTTCTAACTTCCTACAAGAGGATGGAAGATCATTACAAAGCGCAAGTTATAGGTTTGAAGAAGCAGCTTAAGGAAAAACGTCATCAAAGAGATAGAGTTGATCATCAGTTCATCGCTTGACAGTTTCAGTTGAACATAATTTTGGCAGAGATGAAAGAGTTCAAGATTAAAGTCGATGTAAAAAAGTAATATGATGCAACAGAGTATGAGAAGAAACGATAGAAAGATGAAGAATGAAGAATGGAAATGGAAGAAACAAATAACTCTTCATTGATTTCATAGAGATAAGGACTTAGAATACATACAAAAGTGTTATCACTTATCAACCAATGAGAAATGAGATTCTCCAAATAACTACTACTAACAAACAAACTAATCTAACCAATCAAAAATAAAGAGATTAACTAGACGAATTAGTTGATTAACTTTGTAGTTACAATAACCCCCCCTAAAGCTAAGCATGGTGAATATTAATCATGCCAAGCTTAGAAATAAACTTGTTGAAGATTGAAGTTGGTAATGCCTTGGTCAAAAAATCTGCAAGTTGGTCATGAGTTGAAATAGGGAGCAAGCAAAGTAAACCTTATAAGTAAAAGTTTGCACCTAAGAGGGGGGTGAATTAGGTACTTTAAAATTTTTCTGGATTTTTGATGGTTTCAAGTTTTACTTTCCTAATTCATTATTATGTGATGAAAGCGATAAATGCAGAAAGTAAATGACACCGAGAAATATACTGGCTCCCCTCACAGACCGAGAATACTCCAGTCCCCTTTCAACATGAATGAGATTTTCACTAATGATAGATCTTAGGACAAGACACACCTAGTCTTCCTATACAAGACTCTAACTAAATACCAAAAACAATCCTCTTTGATTTTTCACTATGTTGAAATGAGAACAATTCTCTCAAACTCACTCTCTTTCTTGCAACAATCCTGGAGAACAAGGATTACAATAAACTCTATAAGAAGAAACAATCCTCCTTCTTATAGTACATACCTAATTCCAAAAATCCTTGGAACTTAGGAATTTTTACAACAATTTTAATAAAATAAATATATGAATATTTGTAGTATTCTTTAAGACTTATAATAAAGCCTTCTTCTCTTTCAAGTATGAAAATTCAAGACAAATTCTCTATAAGTGCTCAAAATATTTTTATGATAATAATGTGAAAATGTATTTCAAAAAGTATCTTAGTATGAAAATTGTGTAGAAAATAATTGTAGAGAGATTTTAATATTTTATGAAAGAGGTAAATGAAAAATGAAAAATGAAAAATTGAAATGAATTTATAGTGATGAAAGCAACCATTCAAAAGTCATGGTAATGGTTAGAGAAATCATGAATTTTAATACGAGAAATGATGTAAGGGATGTCATGAAAAGATATGATGAAAATGTGCATTCAAACAAAGCAATTTTCAATTTTAAAATTAAAATACTGTTTCAGTTCGGTAAATATTTGAAAAAATTAATAATTTGAAAATTTGTCTAAGTATTTGAACCAATTTTATGCAACATATATTGATTTATCCAAGTCAATAAGTTATATTTTAAAGTGATTTAATATGGTTCAAACATGAAAAGTAATTTTTCCAATGCAAGAAATATTTTGAGAAATAAGAAATATTTTAGTCAAGAATTTCATATATATCTAAAAGTTTGATTTATCCAATCTTGCAAGTGTAGTCAAGTCTTATGAATTTCTTCTTTTTCCTTCTTTGATCATATCATTGTTGAGCTTGTCTTCATCAATAAGTTTGTCTTCATCAAAACACATTGGAAGCTTGTCTTCATATTCTCCCCCTTTTTTATGATGACAATCATGAAAATTATGAAGGTTTTTCTCCCTATAATAAAGATAACTTCCCCTAGATCAACGCTTTCACTTGATCCTTGATTGAGATTTCTTGACAATTTGTTACTTGCTGCAAAATGTTAGAGAAATGCATATACATACACATATATCTTCTCCCACTTTGTCATTAGAAAAAAGGATGAGAAAAGACTTGAAGTATATAAAAAAATTATGAAAAGTAAAAACAATTTTTACCTATGAGATTTACCTCATGAGTGACTTCATCAAACCTTCATCCTTGACGAACATAATTTTGAAGCCTTAGTCACAAAGTTGGCATTTGTTTAGAAGATTTTGCTTTAGTCCTTAAAGTGCATCTTCAATGGATGTGAAAGTTAGTGCTCTAACTTTGCTAATTCCAAGAATTATTCCTTTAATGTATTCCTCATATGTGAAATAACCCTTGGAATTTAGAACTAGAATTGAAAGTTAGTTTATGCCTCCCATCAAAATCTTAGAACAACCACTTATCAACAAAGCATAGATTTAAAGTGGTCTTCAAGAAAACCTACAAAACAAATTAATTTTTATTTGGTACCCAGTGTGTCTTGGATCCTTCATAATTAGTTTCTTTCTTAACCCACACATAATGCCCACTTGTCACACTAAAATTTCTTACATAGCAAGCATTATGTGTATGGCCACTTATACCACAATAAAAACATGTAGGAACAAAGTTGCCTCGATATCTAGGAACATAGGATTTCTTTTTAGGAAATCTTTTCGTAGGATGATGATAAACCTTTTGTACTTGTCATACCCCAAATTTGTCCTACTTTGCTTATTTTCTTATCCAGCTTTGTGATACTTCTGTGATATCCCCTTATGTGACCATTTGGTTTTTATTCTCTAAGATATAAGCCATGAAAATGAGAACAAGAAAATATGGTTTCACTTAAGGTATTTTGGTTGTGAATATTCGTCGGAGCTCGTGAGAGTAATCAAAATTGTAGTCCATATATGGAGTCAAGTCGTCAAGATCACTTCGAAATGTCGAAGTAGGGACTTTTGGCTTCGATATCTCTTAATGGAATTACCATGCAAGAAGTGAGCAAGGCATGACGTCAAGTTGCATGTGTAGTTAATTCAAGAATTCTTGGCACCTTAAAGGAGGTTGGTATTATATTATCCTTGTGAGAAGATGAATGGCCAATTCATGCTAAATACGCTAAATAAGGATTGCTTTTGAGACATGGTTTAATGGTAGGAAATCAGGGCCAAGCTTTCAAGACACACCCGCTTTCGTTGAATTTGAATAAACATCTCTCCAAGCCATACCCAAAGATGCTCCTAAACCAGACACGAATAACACGTTTTATCCATTTTTAAGACATCATCCATTCATGCTCGAGCCATGAGCGCTAATTTAAGTTACAATTTCCAAGGATCACATTAGGACTTAATTACATGCCGCATTTCAAGAACAATGTAACGCTCCCAGCCATCGGTCATACACTTGTACAATCAAGAGTGGTCAGGTCTTCAAAGCTTGGTATGGCACAATTACATTCTGAATTCAAAATTCCCATTCACGAACCAAAAGAAAATGACTATTCAAACTCACCAAACAAATTGGAGAAGCAGGTGGTAGAATAAGCAAAAAGTTCAGCCACCCCTTCAGATCCCATGGGGTGGAGTTTGTAGTACTCGCGGTGGAAGCCTCTATGCACGTCAACCGAGCCTACAACCACAACTGCAAAAAGTATTTTTATCATGTCAATAGGTATCATATACAAACCAAAGCTCCTGAATGAAATAATTACACTAGAAGAAGAACATGTTTCAGACATAGAAGCCAAAAATAGTTGCAAGAATGTATAAGTCGAAATAAAGTTAATTAAAGCCACCTTAACACTGCAGAAATCACAAATTACTCAATAAGAAAATAAGATATTTTCAAAACATTACAGACAAAACTCAACAGGTCACTATCATCCTTTGGTCCCCACTCTAAAATCCTCTCTAACGGTTTTGAAATGAAATAGACAACTCACGACCTCATGCATTTGAAGGAGATTTTATCACTTTTTGTGTATGAATTATTCCTACAAATCTACTTATAAATAGAAACCTGATCATCAACAAAAAGAGACAACGAAAGACCCTTATTCCTACCAAAACTTTGCTGAAATATCCCTTTACACCCTCACCCAGAGCTCACAATCTAGGGTTCATTGAGTCTCACATTAGGACTCATTTGAATCGAGTTGTTTAGCCTTTAGCAACCTTGAGCTCGTAGAAGAAAAGAAAAGTTATAGCGGGTAGAGGAAAGAGCAGAGTCGACCGCGAAAAGGAATCATACCTGAAGGATCCGTTAGAAGTTGTTGATGTTCTCTGATTCAGTATCTCATCTTTCCCTTCTCTTTATCCCTTGTTAAATGTTGATGATGTTTGTTTGAAACACCCATTTCATATAATCGTATTTAAGATATTGTTTTAGAGAGAGGTTGGGTTTGAGATTTAGGGATTTGTGGGTAATTTGGGGCTAGGTTTCAGAGAGAAGAAGTTTGATTGTGAATCGAGAGAGAGGTTCAGACGGATAAAATGAGATTGTGAAGGGTTGTCAAAGTTTTTGTTCTGTTCCTTTGAGTTTGGTTACATGGTGAGAGGAGCTTCGAGAGAGGGGTTCAGAGAGAGATGAGAATGTAGAAACATGGTGAGAGAGAGGAGAACTGGTTTTGTTTTCTTCCGATTGAGTCTTGTGAGAAGGGAAAAGGGTTGTCCCATTTATGATTAAGCATTATCTTTTCATTATTAAAATTTTACTTTCAAAAAAATTATTTGTTGTAGCATTGGGATAGTGTGTCACCTAATGGAGCATTCATGACCCTTGTCTGCCACGCCGCCTAGGAAAACCGTCTAGCTGGCTTTCCATTATCTTTTCACCTTCTAGTCTTGGCCGACCGTTGGGGTCAAGAGGGCTGACCCAATTTCGGTTTTCATTAAGGCCAATATAGGGTATTTTTATTGATATGTCCTAGATTGTGTTTCTTAAGTTTTGTGTACCCATTATCACTTGCAGCATTAATTATTATGATGCTTATTTAATGGTTATAATAGTGATTAGTGTTAATAAGTTTAATTAAAACTTAATGGAATTTAATGGGATCATTTTAGAAACTAATTATATTAGTGATATTAATAAAGTATATTATTAGTGATATTATTAATGGGGTCATTTTAGAAACTAATTATATTAGTGATATTATTAAAGTATATTATTAGTGATATTTTTAGATTTATATCACTAATAATATACTTTAATAATATCACTAATATAATTAGTTTCTAAAATGACCCCATTAATAATATCACTAATAATATACTTTATTAATATCACTAATATAATTAGTTTCTAAAATGATCCCATTAAATTCCATTAAGTTTTAATTAAACTTATTAACACTAATCACTATTATAATCATTAAATAAGCATCATAATAATTAATGCTGCAAGTGATAATGGGTACACAAAACGTAAGAAACACAATCAGTACAGATCAATAAAAATAACCTATATTGGCCTTAATGAAAATCGAATTGGGCCAAAAAATCCAAGAGGCCCTCTTGACCCCAACGGTCGGCCAAGACTAGAAGATAAAAAGATAATGGAAAGCCCGCTAGACCGTTTTCCTAGGCGGTGTGGCAGACAAGGGTCATGAATGCTCCATTAGGTGGCACATTATCCCAATGTTACATCAACTAATTTTTTGAAAGTGGAATTTTAATAATGAAAAGATAATGCTTAATCATAAATGGGACAACCCTCTTCCCTTCTCACAAGACTCAATCGGAAGAAAACAAAACCAGTTCTCCTCTCTCTCACAGTGTTTCTACATTCTCATCTCTCTCGAAGCTCCTCTCATCATGGAACCAAACCCAGAGCAACAGAACAAAAACTTTGACAACCCTTCACAATCTCATTCTATCCGCCTCTGTCTGAACCTCACTCTCGATTCACAATCAAACTTCTTCTTTCTGAAACCTAGCCCTAAATTACCCACAAATCCCTAAATCGTAAACCCAGCCTCTCTCCAAAATAATATCGTGAATTTCGAACGATTATGTGAATCAACATTTAACAAGGGATAAAGAGAAGGGAAAGATAAGATACTGAATCAGAGAACAACAACAACTTCTAACGGATCCTTCAGGTATGATTCTTTTCGCCGTCGACTCTGCTCTTTCCTCTACCCGCTACAACTTTTCTGCTACGAGCTCAAGGTTGCTGAAGGCTAAATAACTCGATTCAAATGAATCCCAATGTGAGACTCAGTGAACCCTAGATTGTGAGCTCTGAGTGAGGGTGTAAAGGGATATTTCAGCAGAGTTTCGGTAGGTCTTTCGTTGTCTCCTTTTGTTGATGATCAGGTTTCTATTTATAAGGGGATTTGGAGGAATAATTCATACACAAAAAGGGATAAAATCTGAGAAAAATCCCTTCAAATGCGTGAGGTCGTGAGCTATCTATTTCAAAACTGTTATAGGGGATTTTAGAGTGGGGACCAAAGGATGATAGTGTCCTGTTGAGTTTTGTCTTTAGTGTCTTGAAAATATCTGATTTTCTTACTGAGTAGTTTGTGATTTCTGCATTTTTACCGTGTTAAGGTGGCTTTGATTAACTTTATTTCGACTTATACATTCTTCTGCTTGCAACTATTTTTGGCTTCAATGTTTGAAACATGTTCTTCTTCTAGTGTAATTATTTCATTCAGGAGCTTTGGTTTGTATATGATACCTATTGACATGATAAAAATACTTTTTACAGTTGTGGTTGTAGGCTCGATTGATGTGCACAGGGGCTTCCACCGCGAGTACTATAAACTCCACCCCATGGGGTCTGAAGGGGCGGCTGAACTTTTCGCTCATTCTACCAATTGCTTCTCCAATTTGTTTGGTGAGTTTGAATAGTCATTTTTCTTTTGTTCTTCCTTGGTTCGCGAATGGGAAATTTTGAATTCAGAATGTAATTGTGCCATACTATTAGCTCACAAATTCGAAACCTCTTGCAAATCAAGACGTTAAAGAGGAAACACCAAAGTCTGGCTGGAAATAAAAGCTGACTAAAAAATTCAAAGGTCTTTGGGAAAAAGGGTCGAAACACTTGGAAGACTTAGAAAAAATCGCCGAAGGAGAGGGCTTCGACCGTGACGCTACTTGGTAGTAATTATGAAGATTTGAAATTCAAATAAATTGGAAGGAGTAGTTTCGCTTGTTAGATGACTAAGAGGACATGCGGCATTTCTTGGGCGAAGGACCCCATGCATCATGACAAGTGTCAAAAGACGATGATGTTGGGAAGTTATTGGTAGTTATTTCTTTTATTATAAATAGGAGTCTTTAGAGATTGAATAAGGTGTTGTAATTTACTTTTGTGCAAGTTACTCCTAAAAATACTCCAAGTATCTGAGTGTAGAGAAAGAGAGTATCAAGGAGAATGTACGTGATGTAAACACACCATGTCTTACTTTTCAATAAAGCTTACTTTGTCTTTTTACCTTTAATAAATGTTCTTTACTATCTTGCCATATTTTCCTCTCTTTTGTACGTTCACTTTGCCTTCGACCTCTTTTTCTTCTAAAGACTTTATCTCTCTTTAGCCTAAATCCTGTCTTTTTCCTCTCTTCAATCTAATGAACCATTCTACCATCAAGATTTCTTACCCAGTACTGTCGAAGTGTATAACTTAGGCAGATTCTAGAAAACCAAATCTTGTAGCACATGTCCTAGGATCAATCTGATCGATCCTGTGAGTCACCAAAGTTAGATTTGGAAGATCAACGGTTGTTTTCCAATTTTCCAGGGAAACAAAATGGCACGCCCAGTGGGACAGTGCTAGAAAGAATTTCTTTTGTATAATCACAATTTGAAAATTTGCAGTCTTATTGATCTTTTCGTGAAAAGTATGTTTTATGTTACTGAGAAGTGGTAGAATTGCCGCTGTAAATGAAGAGAGATTAACGAGACGAAATACTAGGAATATGGTGACGGATGCAAATCAGCCAAATAATCCTAACCTTCAAGGAGACGGTTCTAATGAAGGAATGAGAGATGACGTAGTACCACCTTCAATACCTTTGACAGGAGAGCAAGTAATGCTTCCCGTGAGGCCAGTGTCAACATCCTCAATACTAGGGACTGGATTGACCATAATAAGACCTTACAGTCAACCAGTGTTGGAATATATTGGACCTTAAGCGTCAAATCTGCAAACTCCATTAGGGGGAAGTTCAGCGTCTAGACAGTTCGCCCCTCCCGGTTTCCATAATTACCAAGAAACCCTTTGTATGGGATGCTCACAACTGTAATGCAAGGGCTCCAAAATGCTCCCCCCATATTCTCAGATAATACAATGGCTTCGCCATTACAAGGGTCAGGGTCTGGTTTGAACATTGTTCGAAATCCCCAGAGTCAGAGTCTAGGATATTCGACGCAGGGCCCTAACTTGACCAATACCTCGGTCGCGTGTTTAAGGCAACAAATGGACGAAAGTAATTTGCAAATGGTTCAGACTTTATCCTAAACCATGGGTGAAATCTTTAAACCATTAATCCAGAACACAACCCACACCAATCAAAAGTTAGCATTACAGTTGACGCGATTGGCTGAATTCATGGGGGTACCTCCTCCGGCCAGAAATCAGGCCCTGATAGCAAACGTTCCACGACAAGACTTGGGAAATATGGCGGAAGTCAATATGGGAAACCAGGGAAGAGTCGATCCTCCCGTAGTCGAACCACTTAGGGACGAACCATTAAGAAATCAGGTCCATGCTCCAGGAGAGAGAGACCCAGGAATAATCATAGTGAATCGAAACCAAGACGCAGACAATGTCGTCCAACAGGTTCGACGCAATAACGTGGCTGTCGATAATAATCTAGCAGCCATGGTCGAGAGAATTATGGCTCGAAATGGTTTGAACAATGGATTCACCAGGCCAAACTACACCTCTCCTATAGTAGACTATATCCATCAGACGGAGTTACCTCCTAGGACGAATGTGCCCAAGTTTACTAAATTCTCAGGAGATACGACAGAATCCACTGTTGAACACGTGGCTTGTTATCTGATTGAGGCAGGAGAGATAGCAAATGATGAGAGTCTTAGAATAAAGTAATTTTCGAGTTCTCTCACAAAAAATGCCTTTACTTGGTTTACGACACTACCTCCCAATACAGTGTGTAATTGGACCCAACTAGAGTGCTTGTTTCACGAGCAATTCTACATGGGCCAAACTAAGATTAGTCTAAAGGAACTCGCTAGTGTGAAGCATAATTTTTCTGAACCAATCAAAGAATACCTCAATAGGTTTCGATTACTCAAGGCCAGATGTTTCACACAGGTGCCTGAACACGAGTTGGTCGAAATGGCCGCTGGAGGCCTTGACTATTTCATTAGAAAGAAGTTGGATACCCAGTACTTGAGGGATATGGCTCAATTGGCCGATAGAGTCCGAAAATTGGAACGACTTAAGGACAAAAAGGTTAAGTTCAACAAAAGCAAGAAAATAGTTTTTGTCGAGTTTAACGAAAACTTCGAAGGGGTGGGGGAAGATCCCATATATTTTGGTGAAAGCGAAGTAGATCTTGCCGAACTTAAATAAGGTCCCCCTTATGCCTGCAAAGTGTTGGCTCCCCCACAGGGGAAGAGTTTTGTCGAATCTGAGAAGAATGATAGGTTCCCAAAGAAAACATATACTTTTGACATCACAAATTGTGATGAAATTTTCGATTTGTTAGTAAAAGATGGGAAAATGGTAGTGCCACCCGGTGCTAAAATAGCGTCTTTAGAACAAAGAAAAAAAAGAGGGTTTTGTAAATACCATAATTTTTGGGGTCATAAAACGTCTCAATGTTTTCTTTTCAGGGATCTCGTTTAGAATGCAATCCAAGAGGGACGTCTGAAACTCAAGGAGAAGCTAGCAGTCAAATGAAGGTCGATACTGACCCCCTACAGATGGCAGACACCCACTATACAGAACCGTTGGAAGCCAACATGGTCGAAGTCACCGATGGCCATGATTTTTCAATTGACATGATAGAGGTTACCGATGACCTCGCAAATAGTGTTGTGATGGCAAAAGTTATCATGGGCTTCAGACAAGAAGATTGTGTAAAGATGGCCACTGACGACCTCGACCAGGTTGATGACAACCCAAGTTCGAATGACATGAGTGGTCTAGGTTGGGAGATCGTAATTAAGGAAACTGTAGATCATTTCGTCGAGTTGGACCAGGCCACTGAAGGTTTGGAGTTGGGCTTGAAAGGATTGAATCTGGTCGAAGGGGTCGAAATTAATATGTTATAAATCACCCAACATGAAACCATAGGGGATAGCGAATCAAACTGTCAGGAGGAAATCACCAAAGAGGCTTACCCAAGACAGGAAAAGACAATCGTCGACTTTCTCCACCGGTGCCAGGGGAAAGGGTCCAGCGTGATGTTATGTCCTCGTTGTAGCATTATCTTCGACAAAAAATCCAGAAACTGGAAGGAACACGGAGACTCAAACAAGCTAAAGAGATGCCCAGATTCGACACTCGAAGCAACCCCCCAAGGAGATCCGAGCCTCGCATCAGGGCCCCCAAAACTAGGCCTACCAATTTCAAACCCATTGCTGAAATTACTAATGGTAAGTGGATAAAACCCAATGAAGATAGACAACAAGGACAACAGAAGTGGAAAGACTTCGAGGTAAATAGGGGATCTTCAGTCACTTATCGAAAGGAATTCCAGTCTTCAAGAACCGTCCATGTATCTGAAAACTATAAGGGAAAGAATCCCATGTCCCGATCACAGTGGAGGCGAGAGCAACGCAAGAGGAAATCTCTTAGGGAAACCTCACTAAAGAACCAGGCGGAATCTAGTACTAATGTCCCAGTCGAGCATAAAGAGGCACAGTCGAAGACATTTGGAAAAGCACCTGTGGGGCGGAAGCTATTCCCTACCCAGATGGAGAGCCAGAAGAAGCCAGTGGGAGTCGATGATGAAATGATTGATAACTTTGATTTCGACTCTGATGATTCCTTGAAATTGCTAGTTATTGTAGTGTCGGTAATGCCAAGGGAATATGATAGAATATCAGTAGTCGAAAATCTGGATACTTATACAGTTTGGGAAATAGCAATACACAAGCATGTGTGCTGCTATGTGATGAATAACGGTTGTGTCGAAGGGCATAATGCCTTTTTCAAACGGCCCAGAGAAGAAATGAGAAACCATTTGAAACCACTTTATATTACAACAAAGGTGGAAAACGTCCCAATCAATAAAATTCTGGTGCATTGTGGCGCGACAATAAACCTGATGCCACATTTTCTGTTGAACAAAATCAGCAAGTATGATACCGATACAAAACCTCACAACATGGTATTGTCAAACTACAAAGGTAAAGTAGGTTCGACCATGGGAGTCATACAGGTGGATGCCACAGTCGGAACGGTTATACGACCAACCGTTTTTATGGTGGTAGAGACAACAACTAATTATAATCTACTGCTTGGACGGGAATGGATCCATGGCGTTGGGGCAGTACCATCCTCAATGCATCAAAGGATTGTAATATAGAGACCAGACGATATTGTAGAGAATATCGAAGCCGACCAAGGATATTTTAAGGCACCTATAAATCATGTTGACCGAAGGCACTTCGACAAGCACTTGGCCAGTATATGTCAAAGTGTTCCAGCAAATTTTGAGTTCGAACCAAATGACGAAGTATACTGCTCATTATATCTGCACCCTGTTAACGATTTCCGCTGGGATAAGGAAGTACCAGGCGAGAGACTTCCATACCTTGGCGCACTGCCAGTAGATCCCACTAGATGGGGAAGCGAATTCAGCAATGATGACTGAAGCCGTAGCGCTTCAAAGAATTTCGGCCTACGTGGCCGAAACTAAACTACAAACGGCCTTGGAGGCTGCCGACAACAAAATGGTTGAAAAGGCTAATGAAGAATCTTGTCAAAGAGGCCCTGATAAAGGCTTCGATCCCGAACCATCTGACAAGACTCAGTGTGAAGACCAAAGGCTTGATGCTATTTATGACGAGGAGCCTCTGGGTTTCGAGAAAGACCCATTGGCGAACGATGTCAAGATGCTCGCACAAGACCCATTAGAGGAAGTAGACCTAGGAGAAGGAATAGTCAAAAGGCCAACGTATATCAGTGCCAACCTCAACTCTCAACTCAAGGTCGAGATTATTCAGTTGCTGCGAGAATACAAGGACTGCTTTTCCTGGGATTATGATGAGATGCCAGGTTTGAAGAGAGATTTGGTTGAACATAGATCGCCAATCAAACCTAGAGAGAAGCCAATCAAGCAAAACCCAAGACGCTTCGCTCCAGAGATCCTCTCAAAAATAAAGGAAGAGATCGAAAGACTCCTCTGATTAAGTTCATCCGCAGGACCAGGTATGTCAAATGGTTAGCCAATATTGTACCAGTCATTAAGGAAAACAGGTCTTTAAGGGTGTGCATAGACTTTAGGGACTTGAATTCAGCAACCCCTAAAGATGAATATTCGATGCCGGTGGCAGAAATGCTAGTCGATTCGGCCGTCGACCACGAGTACCTTAGCATGCTGGATGGATATTCCGGTTACAATCAGATTTTCATCGTTGAAGATGATGTTCCCAAAACAATGTTTCATTGTCCGTGGGCCTTGGGCACTTACGAATGGGTAGTGATACCTTTCGGCCTGAAGAACATTGGGGCAACATATCAGCGAGCGATGAATTCAATTTTTCATGACTATATTGAGTCTTTCATGCAGATATATATTGATGACATTGTGGTGAAATCCTTGTCAGGAAAATATCATATAGATCATTTACGACAATCCTTCATAAGGATGAGGAAGTTTGGCCTCAAGATGAACCCTCTAAAAAGCGCATTTTGCGTGCAGTCGGGAGATTTCTTAGGTTTTGTGGTCCATAAGAAGGGGATCGAAATCAACCAAAACAAGACGGAGGCCATTATGGAAGCGAAAGCATCGTCAAGCAAGAAGGAACTGCAATCCTTGCTGGGTGAAATAAACTTCTTCAGAATATTTATATCGAACATAAGCGGCAAAACGCAACCCTTCTCTCCATTGCTTTGAGTCACTAAAGAAAGGTTCGAGTGGGGGAAAGATCTACAGGAGGCTTTCGATAAGATCAAAGACTACTTGACTCATCCTCCAGTCCTTTCGCCACCCTGTCGAAGCAAGAGTATGAGATTGTGCATAGCAGCATCAGACAGGACTCTAGGGAGCATGCTGGCTCAAGAGGATGAGAATGACGTCGAAAGGGCCATGTACTACCTTAGCAGGGTTCTGAATGATGCAGAAACTAGATATAGTGAAATAGAAAAACCATGCCTATGTTTGTATTTCTCATGTACAAAGTTGAAACAATATATAAAACCAGTTGATGTGTATGTCTCTTCGCATTTCGATATTATTAAGCACATGTTATCCAAGCCAATTTTGCATAGTCGAATTGGCAAGTGGGCGTTAACACTAACTGAGTATTCTTTGACTTAAAAACTGTTAAAAGCGGTTAAAGGGAAATTAGTGGCAGACTTTAAAGTGAAAACGCCCTAAACATGGTCGAACTAGAACCTTGGAAGTTATACTTCGATGGTTCCAGCCATAGGAAGGGAACATGCATAGGTCTGTTGATTATTTCGCCCGACAAAATTCCAACAAAATTCAAGTACAAAGTCGAGGGGCCATGCTCCAATAATGAGGCTGAGTATGAAGCTTTAATAGCCGGACTTGAAATTTTATTAGAATTGGGAGCAACTCAAGTCGAAATAATAGAAGACTCGGAGTTGGTCGTGAGGCAGTTAACAAAGGAGTACAAATGCGTTAAAGAAAACCTCGTCATGTATTTCGTAGTAGCCAATAGGTTACTCAAAAAATTCGAAGTGGTTACTATTCGACATATACCACGACTACACAATCAAGTGGCCAATGATTTGGCACAAATTGCATCAGGATATAGGGTTTCAAAAGAGGACTTGCAAGAAGTAATCGAAGCCAGGGGTAAGATAGTTTCTGTAGGTCTGCAACCATCAGACCTAGAAGCAACAAAATTTGGCTATGCTGATGAAGAAACTTTTGAAATTTTTACAATCGAGAGTTTGTCAGACAAAGATTGAAGGAAGCCTCTGGTTGAGTATCTTTATAACCCTTCAGTAGCCACAGAACAAAAAGTGAAGTATCAAACACTAAGCTACGTTCTCCTAGGGAACAAACTGTTTAAGAAAACCTCTGAGGGGGTTTTGCTTAAATGCCTTAGTGAATCTGAGGCGTACCTGGCATTGTCATCAGTTCATGGTGGGACGTGTAGGGCACACCAGGTAGGCCATAAGATGAAATGGCTATTGTTTCGCCAAGGTATGTATTGGCCTACGATGCTGAAAGATTGCATTGAGTTCGCCAAGGGTTGCCAGGAATGCCAAGTCCATGTTGGCATACAACATGTTCCAGTAAGCGAGTTACATTCCATAATCAAGACGTGGCCATTCAGAGGATGGACTTTGGACCTGATAGGAGAGATTCGACCTGCGTCCTCCAAAAACCAAAAGTATATCCTAGTAGGGATAGACTACTTCACCAAATGGATCAAAGCGATACCCCAGCCAAAAGTAGATCAAGAGGATGTTATCGAGTTCATCCAGAAGCATATCATTTATAGATTTGGGCTGCCAGAAACGATAATAATGGATCAAGGATAAGTGTTTACGGGTCGGAAAATGTAGGAGTTTGTCAAAGAAATAGGATTTAAGCTCCTTACCTCGACGCCTTATTACGCCCAGGCCAATGGCCAAGTTAAGGCGGCAAATAAGGTAGTGATTGGTATGATATAAAAGCTGATTGGGAGTAAACCAAAAAACTGGCATAAAGCGTTGGACCAAGTCCTATGGGCATGTCGAACGTCCCTTAAGGAGGAAACCAGTAGTACCCCGTATTGGTCGACCTTTGGCCACGATGCAGTACTGCCGGTTGAGATCTGTATACAGTCAGTTAGAATTCAGAGACATCACGAAATCCCTCGAGAAATCTATTGGGATATGATGCTCGACGAGTTAGTGGACTTGGATGAGGAAAGGCTAAAAGCTTTGGAACTTTTGAGAAGGCAAAAGAAAAGAGTGGAAAAGTCATATAACAAGAAGGTTAAAGCAAAGGCCTTTTTGGTTGGAGACTTAGTGTGGAGAGTGATCCTACCTATAGATTGAAAGGTTAGGTCTTTAGGCAAGTGGTTCCCAAAATGGGTAGGCCCATTCCAAGTTTCAAAAGTTTTTTTTCAGTGGGGCATACGAAGTGGAAGAAATGGGTGAAGATAGGAGAATATTGAAAGTAAACGGAAAATATTTGAAGAAATATAAGCCTGCACTTCAAGAGGTAAAAATATCAACGGAATAACGACTAAATATAAAACAAAGCCATAAATGGTGTTGATAAAATATGCCAAAATGGCTCAGTTTCTTACAACATGAAATTAAACCATGGCCTACAAAGGCCAGCAAAAGATACGCTATTACAAAAAGTTTAACAAACTAAAAAGGGGGATTGACCCTCATCTTGAAATAGTTTGACCTTTGGAGTTCAAGACGTTTCTGACACGAGGCCTTGTCGGTTCCTAATCGGGAAATTTCTGTCTCCAAACGTCGAGCTTCCTCAGCAAAAGTAATGGCATGATCAAGTTCAGTTGATAAAGTGGATTCGTCAAAGGAAGACAATTCAACATTCTTTTTCTTAGCTTTCGAGATTTTAATGCAAAGCTTTTTAATTTTGCGCTTCCAACAGACAATGTTCTTCTCATTGGCAGTAATCTCTAGTTGGTGTTTCTCTTTCTTCTCCTTCAGTTCTGCAATTTTTTGTTCAGACTCAGCAGCAGCAGTCCAAGCAGCGGCCTCATTACCAACTTTCGACGAGATATCGCTCTTGAGCTGGGGCAACAATCGGAGGTCCTTATGGACTTGGTAAATTAAAATGCCAACTTCTTGGATGACACTAGCAGCCTCAAGAGAGATCCATTTAAGATCCACTTGTTGAAGAAGAGCTTTCAAAGACAGATGGGTGACTGAGCCCATTTGTAAAAGAGAGAAGAGATCCCCTTTGAAGATTTTTCCCTTGATTTTTTCAAGAATGCCATCTGCTGGTTTGCTTGAAACTTGGCCTTCGGAAGTCGAGGTGCTAGGGGTTTTGCCAGAGGAACTTCCCCACCTGCTTAGGAGAAGTTTGATATATTGTCTAGGGTTGGAGATCTTTAGAGCATCCAATTCCACTTCAGTAAGAGTTGCCTCACCTTTGGTAGATACCACTTCGTTTCCTTTGGGGGCAGCAACGGTAGAAATATTAGTTGTTCCGACAGGGGCAGGCCCGTCGATAGGATTCTCCTCAGGTTTTCCTTCTTTGTTTTGATCAGTATCTGTCTGGTTTGTTTCCATTTCGTCTTCAGTACCTTCGTCACCAGACCCATCCAACTATGACTGATGCATGGTCTCGAATTCAACGACATCATTTTCCTCTGCGGCTTTATTATCAGTCGCCTGCGTTGGATCTAGAGGAGAGTTGTTTGTATCAGTCAAGTTTGCATCTTCATTCAAGAAAGCCTCTTCTTCATCTGCTGCAATAGGATTATTTGGGGTGTTGCCTTCTTCATGATCTGATCCATCAGCCTGAGATAGTTGGGTAGTTGTTTTAGGAGGTGAAAGAGGAGGAACTGTAGTAGAATCAGGTTTGTTGATCTCGCCAAGGGAACTCATACCAGAGCCTAAATCAGATGTAGGATGGTATGTGGGCTCACATTGGTTGTTCAAAGGATAGTTTGGTAAAGGAAATTCAGGTGGGATAGGTTTCAAAGTTTCGACATCAGCCTGGACAAAGGAACAAACATAAGAAAGGGCATATTGAAACAGATCAAGTTCCAAAAAGAAAGCATGTAAAAAATGCATTATACCTTAACATTTTCATCAGCGGGACTTGAGTTGTCACTCTCAATAACAACGACATGAGGAATCGAGGCATCCTCTGCATGAGCCTTAACATGATCTTGAAGGGAAATATTCAGCTTAGGAGTTTGGACTGTCGAGGGAGCAGACGAAGAACCAGTGGTATCTAGGCCATGGGTAACTCTTCTCCACCTCTTTATTTGAGCATCTTCACGAGGAGACTCGTCTTCATCATCTGAGTCAATGATGATTTGGGCAGAAGCCCTTTTGAGTTTCTTCCGAAGGGTGGGTGGTTTGCGGCTTACCTAAAAAGAAAAAAACAACAAAAGGATGTTAGGAACAATCAAGGAGGTCAAGCTATGCAGGAGACTACCTTTTGGCTTTCGACCCGGGCTTCAGACTTTGATGGTGGAGCAGTTCTTTTAGGAGCCACTACAAAACAAATTATGTCGATACCAGTCAGCAACAATAAAGCTCAGTTTAAAAAATATAAATCAAAGGGGGGTGACGTTTAAGAATGTCGGATTCGATGCGAACATCTTCGATACTAACATGAAGGTGCCCTTTAAAAGTATCGAGCGTGTGTTTAGTCGGAACCACCCGTTGCGCTTTGGGCTTAAAGTGCTGTCGAAGGATTTTTATAGAGTCCCCACAAATGAACCAATATGGAAATGGAGGGGCAAGAGCCACGCCAAAGCCAGCAGTTGGTAATCAAGGATTTTTAGGGGGGAATAATTTAAAAGCAACCTCATACCGTTTCTCACGAGGAATAGATGAGGGAATTTTAAAATTTTCCATTTTCTTGAGAAATTTTTCCCTTAAAGTGACAACAGCTTCACAGATGGTCCGACTAACATCGTCTGGTTGATAGGCGGTTTCAAAGTATTTCTGGAAGGCTTGAATCTCTTTGATATGCGTAGACGTACCTTTCTTGGTCTTCTCCTGCACATCAATGAAAGGCTGGTCAATCAAACGGGAAAAACTTGAAAAGTCAAGAAACTCTGAGGAATAATGTTTGGACCACCAGTTGTAGAATTCTGGGGAACAGAAGTAAGATGGCTCGAAGTAAATGGGTGTAAAAAGAGATTTGTGGGCATGGCGTGCCAGGTGTGTTGAGCATTCGATGGGGGTGACTACGGTAAGAGGGAGTATAATGTGCGATTTCTTATCATACGAACACTTGGGTAGAGTTTGTATTAGCCCAAATTTTTGTGATACCAAGTTTGGTTGATAGGCTATTAAAGTGGCTTGTCCCATAACAAGATTGAGTTTGTGAACCAACAGTCGAGGTGTGAGGAAGAGCTCCCAGACCAGCTTCGATTCGTCTTCATGTTTCTTCAACAGAGGAGGGAAAGGTCTGGTAAACCACTCAAGACCGCATTTCCTTTCTGCGAACGGAGCCATTCGTGGGGTGAACTCGTGGCGTTTGGCGAACATTTGGATGAAGCTCGAAAGGTTGGCTCGAAGCGTCTATCCTTCTTCACTTGGAGTAAGTTGAACCAGGCGGTGCCATTCGACTTGTTTGTCAAAAACAGCGGGTGAACCTCATCGACCTCTCCCTTGTTGGGCAGGCTGCCTTCGAAGGTGGCATTTAGCTACAACTGAAGCAACCATAAGGGACCTAAGATTCGTAGGTTACCATGACTTTCAGGGTCTTTCAGTTTACCAACGCCTCGCTCAAGGCCTCATAGAGACTCACCAGGATCATCTCACTCAAGCAGATACCTTTCTTCAAATGCAGCTGATTCACCAGGATGAGATACTTCTGTGCCACCTGCAAAGATTTGGTGCAGAAGGCACAATGGGACAACCACATGGCCAGGAAGGCTATGTGTTCCTCATCTTCGACGGTAGTAGTGTTCTTGTTATGGTAGTGGTGAACAAAGTGGGTATAGGTGTGCTTCGTGTTCGAAAATCCTATAGTATCCTGACTATCAATTTCAGAGTCATAGGCCAATCCATGGGGTTTAGCCCGATGATGGCAGCTATATCAAAGAGTGTGGGTGTCATCATACCACACGGAAGGTGGAAGGTGTAATGAGTGTTGTCCCAGAAAAACAAAGAGGATGCCAGCATAAGGGGACAATAGTTGGGTCCAACCTTCGACATCATTATGAGTTCATAAATCCCAGTTTCTTTCCAATCCTAGGCTTTTACCTTCTCTACTTTGGCTAACCAGTTAAGGTAAAGTTCAAAGTCTTTGAAATAAGGGGTGGCTCTAAATAATCTGGCCTCATCATGAAGGTACTTAAGGTCTACATTATAAGAAGCTAAACTATCAAGACCATCAGCAGGAACCTTACTAGAATCCTTCTGCCCTAAGGGTTTAGTTTTTTTATAAGAAGGGAAGAACTCGCTCAAACTAGAGTAATCAAGACCTAAGGGAGAAAGGGGGCCAGACATAGCTAGTGGCTTACCCGCAATGGTGACAGGGATGATTACCTGGGATTCATAAATGTGACGTTTTTCCTCCAGCAAGGGTTCGCGAATGAGTTGTTGGTTCTTCACCATTTTAGGGCCACTCAAGGTGGTGAAAGGGGGGAGGACTGACGAGGAGGATTGCCCTTTGGGTTGTGTCTTCTTATTCTAATTCTGTTGTTCAGCCATTGTTGAAGTTGAGAAAGAAGTGTTATTAGGAAGAAATAGGTATTTGGAAAAAGAAAAATCGCAAGAGTTTTTACTAAGGATTGAAAAAAAAATAATGTCTAAAAAGTTATTTTATAAAAGGTGTTGAAAATCAAGAGTTTTCATCATAAGTGGCTGAAGTTAGTGGGCCACGTGTGTGTCCTGAGGTGGAGAAATAGGGGTGGCAGTTGTAACCTATGTCCCATAGGCTCTAAAAGAATGATGATGATTCGCGATTTTGGTGAGTCCCGAGAAATCCGTCATGATGTCCCATGATGTCAGGAACGTGCACCGAGGTGACAGAGCAGTTTCTTGCGTGTAGTCCTTGTTGTTCCTTTTTCTCTCTCTCCTCCCTTTTCATCTTTCAGACATTGTTTGGCTAAAAGTGCGTCGATCGACAGGCAAGAGTCGAAATAAACGGCGTCGAACTAGATGCTGTCAAAAATGTGCTTTTTCTGAATGAGAATCGAAAAAGACATTTTTGGGGGGTAATTTGTTAGCTCACAAATTCGACACCTCTTGCAAATCAAGACGTTAAAGAGGAAACACTAAAGTCTGGGTGGAAATAAAAGTTGACTAAAGAGTTCAAAGGTCTTTGGGAAAAAGGTTCGAAACACTTGGAAGACTTAGAAAAAATCGTCGAAGGAGAGGGCTTCGACTGTGACGCTACTTGGCAGTAATTCTGAAGATTTGAAATTTAAATAAATTGGAGGGAGTAGTTTCGCTTGTTAGATGACAAAGAGGACATGTGGCATTTCTTGGGCGAAGAACCCCATGCATCATGACAAGTGTTAGAAGACGATGATGTTGGGAAGTTATTGGTAGTTATTTCTTTTATTATAAATAGGAGTCTTTAGAGATTGAATAAGGTGTTGTAATTTACTTTTGTGCAAGTTACTCCTAAAACTACTCCAAGTATCCGAGTGTAGAGAAAGAGAGTATCAAGGAGAATGTACGTGATGTAAACACACCATGTCTTACTTTTCAATAAAGTTTACTTTGTCTTTTTATCTTTAATAAATGTTTTTTACTTTCTTGCCATATTTTCCTCTCTTTTGTACGTTCACTTTGCCTTCGACCTCTTTTTCATCTAAAGATTTTATCTCCCTTTAGCCTAAATCCTGTCTTTTTCCTCTCTTCAATCTAATGAACAATTCTACCATCAAGACTTCTTACCCAGTACTGTCAAAGTTTATAACTTAGGTAGATTCTAGAAAACCAAACCTTTTAGCACATGTCCTAGGATCAATCTGATCGATCCTGTGAGTCACCAAAGTTAGATTTGGAAGATCAGCGGTTGTTTTCCAATTTTCCAGGGAAACACATACCAAGTTGTGAAGACCTGACCACTCTTGATTGTACAGGTGTATGACTGATGGCTGGGAGAGTTACGTTGTTCATAAAATGCGGCATGTAGTTAAGTCATAATTGGTATATGTTGTTGCTCTTTACCCTGCATCATGCTTTTGTTCATTATGTATGGGATGGCGTGGTATTCTCTATATTCACTAACTATACCCATTAGAACTGTTGTCAACTCATATTTAGCTGAACTAACATTGTCTTTATATAATGGCTTCATTAGGTAACAAAACTTCAATTTTGAAATCCGACGGACTGAAATTTTGAGCAACCAAGGAAGCCTGATGGTATTGAGGGAAAGATGAGGGTGGTATCTTCTCTTCTGTTCATGGAAAACATGTAACGAACAAAATATGTATGCAACTCCCAAGTTATGATCTAGTCGTCTTCATTTCTTGACAGATTTGAGTCCTAACACATTAGTTATCGCAAGCATAAGTTTGTTTTGTTATGAATTCATTTGAGCTCGCGAGTCTCTTGTATATGCAGTTTTGACCCGTTATTTATGAGGCTCAGGCGGGTGTTTTGTACCATTTAAGTTGTGGATTTTGAACCATGAGAGGATAAGTGAAACTACTTCCTAGTAAAATTCTGTAATTAAAACTTACCTGGTAGTAGCTAAACCTTGACTAATTTGTAGCATTATGGTCTGTGTATATTACTGATTCTCATTTGATAGCTTGATGACCTGATAATTCTTCTCACAATTGGGCCTTAATATTTCAACCTTAATTCTGATATTTGTGCGTCTTCCCCATTAATAACAGACTTTTGCGTTTTGAGTCCTAATGTGATCCTTGGAAATTGTAACTTAAATTAGCCCTCATGGCTCGAGCATGAATGGATGATGTCTTAAAAATGGATAAAACGTGTTATTCGTGTCTGGTTTAGGAACATCTTTGGGTATGGCTTGGAGAGATGTTTATTCAAATTCAACGAAAGTGGGTGTGTCTTGAAAGCTTGGCCCTGATTTCCTACCATCAAACCATGTCTCAAAAGTAATATGTATTCAGCTTATTTAGCATGAATTGGTCATTCATCTGCTCACAAGGATAATATAATACCAACCTCCTTTAAGGTGCCAAGAATTCTTGAATTAACTACACATGCAACTCTACGTCATGCCTTGTTCACTTCTTGCATGGTAATGCCATTAAGAGATATCGAAGCCAAAAGTCCCTACTTCGACATTTCGACGTAATCTTGACGACTTGACTCCATATATGGCCTACAATTTCGATTACTTGCACGAGCTCCGATGAATCATCACAACCAAAATACCTTAAGTGAAACCGTATTCTCTTATTCTCATTTTCATGGCTTATATCTCAGAGAATAAAAACAAAATGGTCACATAAGAGGATATCACAGAAGTATCACAAAGCTGGATACGAAAATAAGCAAAGTAGGACAAATTTGGGGTATGACAGTACTATATTCACTTTTTTCTTGTTAAATTGGTCACTTGCTTTAACAAAGATAATTTTATTAGTACTTGATTTGTTAAACTTAAAATAACCAAAACCACTTTTATCATTTGAATATCTTTGTTGGCTAAGAACATTTTCCAATCCAACTTGCCCTTTTTCACATCTTAAAGAACTCTTTTTAATTGGACAAATTGGAAAGAAAGCGAATCACACTCTTTGCATATAGGATTTTGTTTTTCCTTTTCTAGAAGAATTTATTTCTCATCTTCAAAATTCTTTTCCATGGTGTCAATCATATTTTCAAGAGATAAAATTTATTTATTTTGGGTCGACACCGTTTTATACAAAATCCTATACTCATTAAGTAGTTCTTCAATAGAACCTAAAGCATCATTATCAGAATAAGATATTTCATTACTAACCTCTTCTTCTTCTTCATCGGAATGATGTGTTGCTATCAATGCAAGATTTACATGTTCTTCATCTAAAGATGAACTTATTTCATTGTCATCCCATGTTACATATGATTTCTTTGGCCTTTTGTCCTTCTTTCTTTTGAAGTATTTATTCTTCTATTTAAGTGTGGGGCATTCACTTTTAACATGTCCTTTTTCTCCACATTCAAAGCATTTAATCTTCCTTGTTGATGCTTCCCCTTTAATGATCTCGATTTTTTTTCTTTTCTTAGAAACTTTTCAAACTTCTTGATAAGACCATCATCTTCATCACTATTTGACTCATCCTCTTGATTGTTATCATAACTTTTGACTTTTGTCTTTAAGGCAATGTGTTTTGAATCTTTTACTTGTATTTTATGCTTCTTCAATCTTTCAAGTTCTAATTCATGCTCTTGAAGTTTTCCGAACAAGGAAGTGGATGTCATGGTAGAAAGACTCTTCTTTTCTGATATCACCATCACCTTTGAATGGCATTCCCTGTTTAAAGATCTAAGCACTTTAAGATTTAATTCATCGTTAGTAAAAGTCTTACCAAGAGCGATCAGGTGATTGGTTAAGTGAACAAATCTCTTTTGTAGAGCACAAATTGATTCTCGGGGCTGCATTCTGAACATTTCGTACTCTTGACTCAAGGTATTGAATCTTGATCTTTTCACTTCAGCGGTTCCTTCATGAGTTTCCACCAAAGTGTCCCAAATTTCTTTTGCGGATTTACATTGAGAAATGCGGAATAATTCATCCATACTTAATGCACTTTGTAGTATGTTAATAGCTTTCTTTTCATCAAGGATTTTCTTTTTATCATCTTCATCATATGAACTTTTAATCTTAATAGTGTCAACACCATTCATCACACTAACTGGTTGATGAGGACCATTTTCAACAGTTTCTCAGATTCCTTCTCCTTGAGCTTCTAAATGTTCTTTCATACGGATTTTCTAAAAGTCGTAATATTCTCCAGAAAATAGAGGAGGTTTGTTACTGTTGCCACCATCTTTGAAAATCAGATATGCGCTAATGGAAGCCATGTTGGATCTGTAGGAACATGTTACCTATAACCTACTCTGATGTCAATTGTAAGTAAAAGTTTGCACCTAAGAGGGGGTGAATTAGGTACTTTAAAATTTTTTCTAATTTTTTATGGTTTCAAGTTTTACATTCCTAATTGACTACTATGTGACAAAAGCGATAAATGCGAAAAGTAAATGACACCGAGAAATATCTTGGTTCCCCTCACAGTCCGAGATTGCTCCAATCCTCTTTCAACACGAAAGAGATTTTCACTAATGTTAGATCTTAGGACAAGACACACCCAGTCTTCCTATACAAGACTTTAACGAAATACCAAAAACAATCCTTTTGGATTTTTCACTAAGTTGAAATGAGAGAAATCCTGTCAAACTCAACTCTCTTGCTTCCAACAATCCTGGAAAACAAGGATTACAATAAACCCTATAAGAAGAAACAATCCTCCTTCTTATAGTACATACTTAATTCCAAACAATCCTTGGAACTTAGGATTTTTTACAACAATTTTAATAAAATAAATATATGAAGATATAATGTAAGGGATGCCATGAAAAGGTATATTTAAACAAATCAATTTTCAAATTTAAAATTAAAATACTGTTTTAGTTTGGTGCAAATTAAAATACTGTTTTAGTTTGGTTCAAAACACCACGATTTACCAAAAACTGAATGAAAAATAAATAAAAAATGAAAATTTGTCTAAGTATTTGAACCAATCTTATGCAACATATATTGATTTATCCAAGTTAATAAATTATATTTAAAAGTAATTTAATATGGTTCAAACATGAAAAATAAATTTTCTAATGCAAGAAATATTTTGAGCACTAAGAAAGGTTTTAGTCAAGAATTTCATATATACCTAAAAGTTTGATTAATCCAATCTTGAAAGTATAGTCAAGTCTTATGTATTTCTTATTTTTCCTTCTTTGATCATATCATTGTTGAACTTGTCTTTATCAATAAGTTTGTCTTCATCAAAACACATTGGAAGTTTGTCTTCACAAACCTTGCTGAAGTTTTTCTTGCACCAAGTGGCAGTCAATTTCTAGATGCTTAGTTTGCTCATGAAACACTGGATTATAGGTAATACGCATTGCACTTTGGCTGTCACAATAGAGGACAGGTAACTTGGAAAATGTGATGTTCAGTTCCTTTATTAAAAAGGTTAACCAAAGTAATTCACAAGTAGAAAATGACAATACCATGTATTTAGTTTTGAAGAAGATATGGAAATTATTTGTTATTTCTTAGCACACCAGGAAATAAGAGAAGAGCCAAGAAAAAGCAGTAACCAGAGATGGACTTTTGTGAATCAAGGCATCCTGCCCAGTCAATATCTAAAAAGCCAAGGAGTTGAGGTTCTAATTTTCTCCTGAACAAGAGACCTTTGCCAAGACTATTCTTTAGATATCTAATGACTCTACAAGTAGCATGGAAGTGTTCCATAGTAGGATTGTGGAGAAATTGGCTGAGTTGTCGAGTGGCATATGTAATATTTGGTCGAGTGGTATTGAGATATAACAAACTATTAATCAACCTGGCTTAGAACCAAGTAATTTAGATTCTTACAAGAGGTCAAAGCAGTATTTATGTTGAGACAAACAAATTCCTTCTTTTGAATGAGCAACTTCTAAACCAAGAAAGTACTTTAATACTCCTAGGTCTTTGATGCTAAAACTTTCATCAAGAGAAGCTTTGATACGGTTCAATTCAAGCATGGAATTCCCAGCTAGAATTATGTCGTCAACATATACTAGAATAGCTGTGAAATATTTGTTAGTTTTCAAAGTGAACAAAGAATAACCAGAGATAGATTGAGTATACCCCATGTTGGATCAACATAGCTGTCAGTTTTTCATACCACTTTCGACTGGCTTGCTTTAATCCATAGAGGCTCTTTTTAGGTTTACACACCTGGCTTGGTTTGGCACAGGAAACACCTTCAAGTATTATCATGTGGACATCTTGTTGCAAATCTCCATACAAAAACGCGTTGTTCATATCAAGTTGGTGAAGGAACCAGTTATTTATGGCTGCAATTGCAAGAAGTGTCCTAACAGTAGTAAGCTTTGCTACATGGGAGAGTGTGTCAAAGAAATATAATCCTTTAATCTGATTATATCCTTTGGCAACAAGCCTGGCTTTATACCTCTCTATTGTGTCATCTTCTCTATGCTTAACCTTGAAACCCCGTCTATTTCCAATAGGTTTGACATGAGAAGGCAAGTCAACTATGTCCCAAGTCCCATTCTTGTGTAATGCATCTAAATCAGATTTCATGGCCTTGATCCAATGTTCAGATAAACATGTTTCTTTATAACTCTTTGGCTCATGTGTGTATGTGATGGAGGATGAAAAAATACGATGGGATACAGACAAATGAGACAGAGAATTATATTTAGAAATAGGATAAACTATACTTTTACCTGAAGATGTTATATGTGTTGAAACATTGGAGGTGTTGCATACATAATCTGAGAGATAATGAGGAACAAGTTTATTCCTAATAGGTCTAGTTTGTGTGACAGGTTCAAATTCTATTATGATTTTTTCAGGTTGTTCAAGAGAACTATGATTATGAACTATATCATTGTTTTCTAAAGGGTTATGGTCTAGGTGAAATTATGAATGTTCATGTTCAGAACTTTCAGGATGAATATTTGGAGAATGTTGGGTTTCGTCATTAATGTTAGTATGTTGAGTAGAATTGTGCACATCATTGGGAATATGTTTAGGGTCATTTTGAGGGACAAATGAATTGTTTGGTAAATGATTATGGTTAGAATCAATGTGAGAGCAGTATTCCAAAGTAGATGGATTGTTATTTGGGTAAGGAAAAATGTGTTCATGATGTGTAACATTTCTAGAAACAAAGACTTCATGATTATTAATATTATAGAGCACAACACTTTTAGACTGTGCATATGAAGAGTTGATGCATATGCTAATGAACCAAACACTTTTAGACTGTGCATATCAGAAAGCTCATTATGCAATATGAAATAAGGTGAAAGGTTATTAAGAACTTATGTGTGAAGTTTGTTTATAATAAAAGTTGCATGCAAAATAGCATAGGACCAAAATTTTTTTGGAAGTTTTGATTGAAACAAAAGAGCTCTACCTACATTCAAAAGATGTTGATGTTTCCTCTCCACTCTACCATTTCATTGTGGAGATTCCACACAACTTATTTGATGCAAAATACCTTTAGAGGCATAAAAATCAGGCATGCTGAATTCAAGACCATTATCAATTCTAATGATCTTGACATTAGTGCCTTTTTTATTTTCAATAAGTTTGACAAACTTTATGACATGCTGTCTAGCTTTAGATTTGGATTTCATTAGTGTTATCCATGTGTATCTGCTGCAGTCATCGACGACTGTTAGAAAATATGTAGGACCATGTAAAGACTTGGTTGCAAGAGGTCCCCAAATTTCAAAATGAATTAAATCATAAGGATGTGCAGCCCTACTACTACTAACATTGTAAGGAAGCTTTCTTTGTCTAGCAAAACAACACACATCACAAACATCTTTGTTATTAACTGTGATAAAAGGAAATTAAGAGTGTAAGTACAATAGTCTGTTTTGTGATAGATGTCCTAATCTAAAATGCCAAAGGGCTCTATCAGGTAAGGTTATAGTTGTTGCTAAAGTATTTATATGTTCAGTATTAACATGTAAATCATTGTCTTCTAGCTTTAAGTAATACAACACATCCTTCTTTTCAGTAGAACCAATCATATTCTTCCTGATTTTGTCCTGTATGACACATTTAGAAGAAAAAAAATTGACATTACAATTAGATCCATCACACATTTTTGAAATAGATAACAAATTTAAAGAAAACTCAGGAATTAATAAGACATTTGAAACAGAGAATTCAGGGAGAAATTGATTGCTCCTGAATATCTAGCAACAAGAGATTGCCCATTTAGCAAGCTGACACTAATATGAACTATTTCTTTATAGGTATTAAACCATGTAATAGAAATACTGATATAATCAGTAGCCCCTGAGTCAATAATCCAACACCCTAGACTACTTATATGTGAAATATGATGCATATTACCTATTGATGAATGACCAACAACAACCTAATTAGAAGAAGCATGTCCTGACATTTGACCAAGGTTAGATTTCTCTAGCAGCTTCATTAACATAGTGAATTGACCTTGAGTCATAGGAGAATTATCATCTCTAGTGTCAGCATTATGAGGAATAGATCCATCATCATTGCCATGTGCAGCGACATTGTTTGCTGCAACTAGAAATTGCTTCTGCATATGTGGGGGAACACCATGTTTCTTGAAGCAATTATCAACAATGTGGTTAGTTTTACCATTAAATGTGCACACACGATTTCCATATTTAGAAGAGCTCTGCCTTGATCCAAACTTCTTGGAATCCACAACATTGATCAGATACTGAGACTCATCAGTTTGTGGATGAAGTTGTATTTGTATTTCATGTTGAATAACCATAAAAAATATTTTGTTTATGGGTGGTAAGGGATCCATTAACAATACTTACGACTTTACAACAGCAAATTGATCATTCAGACCAGTTAAAAAATGAATTATATGCAACAGTTCATGATTGAACCTAGCACTACACATAGCTTCGCAAGAACACTTGATTCGGCATGTGCACACAGGCAATGGTAAATACAAATCTAATTCTTCCCAAAGAATCTTGAGATCAGAAAAGAATTCAGTTACCGGTTTTGTTTCTTGCTTGAGATTATAGATTTTCTGCTGCAATTCAGATATACGAATGAGATCGCCTTGAGAGAACCTTTCTTTGAGATCATTCCACACATCAAGAGTGTTTTCCAAGAAAATAATAGATTGAGCAATCGATTCTGAAACGGAATTCATGATCCAAGAATGAACCAACATATTGCATCGGTTCCAAGCTCGAACTGAGGGATCGAAAGAATCCAACAAAGCTGGGAGAGATCCATCAATGAACTCTATCTTCATCTTGCCACCAAATACCCTCTTCATGGATCGAGCCCAAGAATGATAATTGGATCCGTTGAGCTTGGTAAGAACGGTGACGGAGGCAGGGCCGTCACTAGGGTGAATAAAAAAAGGAGATGTTTGATCCATAACAAGATCAATCGGTGGCGGTCGTGGAGGCGCCATAGAAGCAGAAAGAAAAAATCAGGCGAAGAATAACGGAAGTAAGATCTGAATGGCGAGTGATACCATAATGTGATGCAGCAAAATATGAGAAGAAACGATAGAAAGATGAAGAATGAAGAATGAAAATGGAAGAAACAGATAACTCTTCATTGATTTCATAGAGATAAGGACTTAGAATACATACAAAAGTGTTATCACTTATCAACCAATGAGAATTGAGATTCTCCAACTAACTACCACTAACTAACTAATCTAACCAATCAAAAATAAAGAGATTAATTAGACGAGTTAATTGATTAACTTAATAGTTACAATAAAAAGCCCAAGGTTGAAGATTTTTGGGAGCAGCATTGCCAATACTTAGTGGAGCATTGCCAAACTCTATTTTTCTTGCCTTACCCTTTTTTTATCGCGAGTTTGCCTTGCCTTTGCTCAACCAGCGGCATGTACCTCATTACGTCGAATTGAGAATCATGTTTGGTCCATGATGAATATATATGCGTTGAAATATTCAACTTTAGAACGAAGACCCATACAAAAGAAAGTAGGATTATTTACAGATTTACAACTACACGTTTTGTTAATGTTCTTATGTTTGACCAAATAATTTACGACTACAACACTAAAATATTGTTCCCTAACAAAAACAGTAAAATATAACCATTTGATGTTCATCAATTAACATAAAAAATTGCAACACCTAAATAACCATTCAAGTAACAAAATTTTGAAAGAACATAGATGTAAAAAATGGTGATTATGTATTATAAACCTGCATATATCGCTTTATATAATATGAACAATATGAATCAAGGTCTCTTAATCAATAAAACATCAATTAATTATTCTCATAATCAGGATTTACTTTTACATAAATCTTACTTTATTTACTTATACAAAGATCTAACTATAACACATCACATCCCAAAGATGTGCATAGGAATCAATCCCCTAAGACAACCCATTTATTTGATTAGTACAAATACATATATCAAAGTATACAATAAGAATCATGAAATGAAAACAATACAAATTAAATTAAATTCCTCAAAAAAGTAACTTAAGGACAAAACACAACATCATAGGTAGTTCCTCCCATACAAGTATAAGTGCTGGTTGCATCATCTTTAGGGTAACTATAAGCACAAGGACACCTATCCTTAAAGAACTTAGAATAATTTGTTGGAGCACACGTGGCAGAAGCATTTGTAGCAACAGATTTAGCAGAATTTAGGTCACAACAATATTCAGGTGTTCCAAACGTTGTACAAGGATTGTTACATCCACCTGGTACCTTAAGTTGTGCTGGACACTCATCGTTAATATTCCTAGTACAATTAACCGTGCCACAAGAGCTTGATGAAGGTGTCAACTTAATTGGGATGTTAAAGCCTTGTACAAGCGAAACATCGTAGAAATCGAGGTCGTTGTACATGTTCAAAGAGAATTCTAGGATTGTGTTTGGTGGTGTACCGAAAGTTTTACATTCGAGAGTGTTGTTACAGTCACCTGTTTGACACTTTCCGATACCGGAGTTGTCGAAAGTGCAATTGGTTCGACCCCAGATTCTTGCGTTGCTTGTGCCGTTTGTTATGTTCATGTTCCATGATTCGCCGGTGTTGAGTTTTACACCGCCGCCGGGGACGGCGGCGGCCCAGACGGTGTAGTTGCACTTGTTTGTGATGTTGAACTTTCCTGCTTGTGTTGAAGCTATGGAGGTTATGGCGATGAAAAGGAAGATGGAGAGGTTTCTTTTCATGGTGATGGCCATTTTTTGTGTTTGATGAAAAGTGAATGAGAAGTAGGTTTTATATCTATATATCAATATCTATATATAATAATATTAATAACTATTATTTTCTTGATTTGTTCAACGTGTGGATATGTTGAAGAAGAAAAACGTGGTTTGTTTTTGAAAATTTATATGTAATAGTTATGAAATTGAAGACAAGTCAAGTATTTAGAAATTAAAATAGCTTATAATAGCTACCATTTGTAGAAAGGTTTTAACAATTTGATAATATATAATATAATAACTTAGCAAAATAGGTCACGTTAATTAAATGAAGTTTGGCCGTGATTGTGGAATAATGGTTAACTATGGTCAGAATTTCCTGCCTCCATTAATTTGATTAATTAATCTCTTATAATTAATTACCTGCAAAGTTCAACTTTTTTATTTACATTTATTACATGATGTTGGGTTAGGCTGCTAAATCCAAGGATGACACGTGCTTTTCTAAATCCATTTTACTGGGTGTTCACTCAAACTCCTTAATCATTGAATCCGGATCGGAAGGTGACTCCCCTCAGGCCTAAGGCTTACTCAGGTAAGACTTCTTCCTTCTCCCCTTTCATGCTCTAAGCGGGAGGCGGGTCGGCGAAGAAAGAAATGGCAATAAAGTCATCTCCGGTAGTCAATAAAAGCTGATCTACGACAAACCTTCATCAATAGTTCAGCAACCAGAGCTATTAGGCTAGTCAAGACAAGGCTAATTAATAATTTTAAATCCCTATCTGTAAATATTGGAGTTCTCTAGACCGAGGCGCTAAGGATGAAAAAAAAAAGACTCGGTCATAGTCGTTGAAACGAACTCGGTAACAATGACCAGTCATTAGTTAAGCTGGCTTGGCTAATGTGAACAATTTGGTAAAAAGAAATCAATATTTAATTTTATTTGTTCTTAATCTTTCGATTCTCGTATGAAAGAGATTATGATTTTGACGTATATCATTTTGTTAATAAACGAAATTGGAAATGATGTAATGAAAAAATGAAAAAACATAAAGTCAAATGTCGTATTTGAATTTTGGGTTTAGAGCTGAAAGTTGAAAATGAATGTTGAAAACTTGAATAAAATAAAAGTCAATTGTGTAAAACATGGCCTAATGCCTTGAATAACATTTTCAAAATTTCGAGGTTCTTGCACCATCCTGATCTTCTAGTAATAGAGTTGGTGAATAATAATAGGAGAAAAATGTAATTCCTACGGCAAATCTATCCACCTATGTTGTATTTTACTTTACTGTACACCATGTAAAATATTATAATAACATTTATTTTAAAAAAATGTATAAAAAATATTTTTTTATTTTATTTTTATTTTAAAATTAAATAATATTAATATAAAATTGTGATTAAACAACTTTATTAATCAACTTTTTATATTTTATTAATCAATTTTGTTTGTTGCTAAAAATTATTTTTAATATTTAAACCATTATTAACCAACTTCATATCTTCATTAATCAATTTTTTACTTTTTATTAACCAACTTAAGTTTACTAAAATAATTTTTAATATCTGAGCGCTTATTAACCAACTTCGTCATTTCATTAACCAACATTTTACATTTCTGATCTTACCGGATCAGAAAAGGGTCAGCGGCCAGCAACACGTCGTGAGCTCTTTAATTCGCCAATGGTGGAGATGGGGAGGGGGTGTACCTACTATAGTGAAAGAGGGTATTTATAATGTGTCTCCAGCGCGGGGTCAATGGTTACTTCGCATTGGGTTGGATCGCTAGGTCCAATACGAATAACTGTCAAGGCTTACATGGTGTAGGAAAGACTAACATGTGGTCTTCTCCTTAGGTCAACTGCCCTGTGATCTTCGAAAGGTGGGTAGTTGCCTGATGATGTGTCCCCGCGTGAGAGGTACGTGGAGTCTATGGGGGAGACGCGTGAGCGCTCCCCGTGTGATGTGATAAGTTGCGCCCTCCGTGACAGTGGGACAGCCTCGGGCCCAGTCCAGAACAGGAGTCCCCCAAGTCGTTGCTCCGAAGCAGATGAGTAATGACTTAAGAGTCAGTTCTAGAGTCGAGGACCTGCCCATAGAAGTGTTGTGCGTGTTTGAAACGCTAAGCTCGGGGGATGAAGCGCGTGCGCAAGAGTAGGAGCTATTCGACAGGACAGGAGCTCGCGGGGGGGGGGGGGGGGGGACCCGTCTGTCTGATGTAATCCTGGCTCTTTCCTTGCTTCCCCTTGGGAAGTGTTCCTGGCAGCACAATGTCGGGCAACGTGGGCGACGATGTGACGAAAGCGGAAGGGAACAGACACGTCTGGCCTCAAGCAAGAGAGGGATTTGAAAAGACACACATGGTATCTTCAAGCACCACGTGTCAAGAGTAATAAATATCTATGGTGGCAATGAGTATGGGTGCTTGAGTGTCTAGTGATGTCTTGCTTCCCATGCTACGGTTATAAATAGGGGAGAAGTCTGTTTCATTTGCATGCTCCCCTCTATTATGCTAAAAAAAATTCCCCAAGTCTCTCAACGCTCTCTCTGCTCCGCAAAGCATGTTTGCCGACGTAGTCGCCATCAACCTTCTCCCGTCGTCTAGAATTCGCTTCCTTCAAGTAAGTCTTTGGCCCTTTTTTCCAGATTCTACGAATTTTCCGATGGTTTATGCATTTTCCGACGAAATCCCCGGGGAAGGAGGCTCGCTGCTCTGCGTCGAGCAGAGCCTCCTCGTGAGTGAGTTTTCCTCGACGGGTGTTATGGTTGGGGAAGTTTGTCAAGCGACTCTTCGCCCCTCCCATCGCCTTTTCACTTGATTTGCGGTGGAAGAGTGAATTTGATCTTAGATGTCGAATTCACTGTTTCCCTCTACTTTTCAGGTAAAATGGTCGCAAGGATCGAGGGTGTCATTGTAATCGATGAGGAAGTCGAGTCTGACACCTCCGTCGAGTAAGTCGGGGTCGAGCGAGCCTACACGCCAGAAGATTGGGTCGGGAAGAAACCCCTTAACATCGCATCATGCTTCGCCATCGATGACTTGGATGCCTTTGCCACCTTCGAGGACCGCACCGAGGACGCTTCCCCGAGTTGGATGGTTTACAAGCCCAATGAGAAGCATCGCATTTTCTCAAGGCTCAATGGGATGAGGTTCTCAATGTATGAGTTCACATTTTGGGATGCGACGGGGCTTCGTCTGCCCTTTAGTGACTTCTAGAAGGGGGTGCTTCAATGGCTGTATTTGGCGCCTTCGCATCTTCACCCCAACGCGATTGCGTTCGAGCTCGTGTGTCAACACCTCTACATTGAAGCCACGTTCGGCATAATTGGGTATCCCTAAAGCAGCCGAGGAAGTTGTTTCGAGCATACCAAGATTTTGTCTGTACCTTTAAGGACAGGTTCTTCGTCGTAAAGCATGTATTGCATGTGGTCGTCGACTCCGTATACGACCTTGTGGTCAAGGAGGAGGACGGGCAGCGGGTGGAGTCTTTAGAGTCGAAGTTCCCTCTTGAGGTGGAGGAGGTCCACTTCAACAGAGGTACAGACAACTAAGTCGTCAAGTCTGACTCTTTAAACACAGAGGATCGGTTATCTTATGAGAAGATAGTCGAGTTCGTCTCTGGTTTTACTCCTGTTAAATGTGTCAACAAGGACGAGAGTTTTATTCTTAATGAGCGCGGGGAGGTTCGCTGTGAACCTTGATTGATCAACACCAATGTCCTCCTCGAGTGCGGGTTTAACGAGGATGCCTTGAGATTCTTAGGTAGTGGATGTTTTCTTTGCTCGTGTGTCCGCTTATGTTTCTCGCTATATTGACTTGTTTTCCTTTTCCTATATTGATGGCCAGATGTCGAGCATCCAGGAGCGAGTGTTAAAACTTGCGGCGACCAAGGGCGCGAAGTGTAACACCCCCTTTCTATACCCGCAAATAATACAATTAAAATCATTTAGGCACGAATTCAAAATTCCATCAGAGTACATTTATATCATGGTATAAAAGAAGTGCGTCACATTACTCACGAATCGACCACATGAATATTAATGTTTAAAAAGAAATAATTCAAAAGGGGTAAATCTCAACTATAAAAATAAACGCATGTTTCTTTAAAATATACATATTCATGTTTTCTTATTAAAGCGGAAGACTAAAACATTGAATTACATAAGACATGATAAAATACAAGTACATGTCATCAGGTTGTTCATAACATTTCCACAATTAACCAAACATCATCAACTAATACATATATGTTGAACCACAAGGATTCTCTACGAGCCTAGCTACCCGATGTTACATATCAGAGCGACCGACTCAAGAGAAAAGGAGCTATACTCCGAAGGAAATCTCCAGCAAATCCTAATCTGCAATGCCTCATAGAGCACCATAAAATAGCAGAAGGGTGAGAAACATTACCATAATAATAATGCATATAATTATGTATATAAACAAGCATAAGATACATATACGTCACATTCCTCATCACCCCTCATAATCGATTCACACACTCACTACTCCCACATCAACATATCATATGTATACATACATACCCTTCTCCTAATCAATCACATATACATCATGTTTCACTTACCACAAAATCCTATAAACATTTATATACATGTTTATTTTCATCAATGCATCATGTAAAGATGGTTATGCAACTCATAGAGACCGACTCACGACTCTATGCAGATGCAAATGCGGTACCGACTCATTCAGCAGATTCTCCAAGGAATCAAATATAACCATCGCTCACACTCCACAAGGGTACACGAGGTTCTGCAGATCCTACACGGGATCAAATATAACCATCGCATCAAGCGAGGTTCTGCAGATCCTACACGGGATCAAATATAAACTATCGCTCACACCCCACAAGGGCACACGATAATTTCTGCAGATTCTACGCGGAATCAAATATAATCATCGCATCAAGCAAGGTTCTGCAGATCCTACACGGGATCAAAGGTAACTAAACCATCACTAACACCCCACAAGGGCACACGAGGTTTCTGCAGATCCTACGCGGGATCAGACACACAAGAATGCAATCATGATGCTTCACATGCAAAATGACTCAATCAACCATAGACCGTCGCCCACACCCCACAAAGGCACGCGATGTCTCTGCAGATCCTACGCGGGATCAATCTATACAAAATGCATACATGTTTACAGACATACTCATGCATTCATCACATTAATCACATACAATGATTCACACATTAACACGTACATTCAATACGCACTCGCAATATATTTATCCTATATTCATCATTTACCTCTCAATCATCATACAAACGGCATCACACCCAATTCCCTCCATCATGCATTTAATCAATTTAAACACGCATCACATATGCTGAAAAGGCCACATATTCACAACAATTCAAAATCTAGGATTCACGCCATACGGCTACCCACAGCACATCATATAACAGCACACAAGCTAATCGCTACATGCTAATACCCCACACATCAACATCGGATGGAATCAATCAAAATAAAACAAATGTTGTCACACTCGCCACCATTCGCCTGGCGAAGCCATTGGCGAACCTTCGCTGCAGCGTTCGCCTGGCGAACTTGCCAGCGAAGACCACTGGGAGCTATTCTGCAATTACTCGCCAGCACACTCGCCTGGCGAACCTTCGCCACACTCATTCGCCTGGCGAACTTGCCAGCGAAGACAGGGTATTTGGTTCTGACTTGTTCGCTGCCCACTCGCTGGACTTCGCCTGGCGAAGCTTCGCAGTTGCTCGCCTGGCGAACTTGCGAACTCAGAGCTTCCATGGCTGTCCAAAAGCCCAAACTCCACACAATCAACCAATTCAATTCCAATCAAACCCAGTAGCCTTAGCCCAACATTACCCGACTAAACTACTTCGTTCATTCTCGATTCTAACCGTTAAAATGTTATTTCTACCGATCGAACCAACTTCTGCCCTAAATGGAAAATGAGTAGAAACCCCAACAAATCCAAACACACACATATATAATCGTAGACGATGATTAAGATAGTAAGATTTCACACCCTTACCTCGATTAATCGGAAGCCGAAAGTCGTTCCTGAGCATTTCTAAGCTTTTCCTCCTTTTTCCTTCTATTTTCTCTTCTTCCTCCATTTTCCTTCTACTTTCTCTTCTTCCTCCACTTTCCTTTTATATTTTCTATATTACATGTTCGTTCCGTTTCCTCCCTTATATAACCTTCTCTCCTATCTCCTTCCAATATATTTCGTCTCTTAAAATATTTGCCAACTCATCTTGACATAAAATATCTCATCTTGACATTGGTTAGAAAACGTCTGATAAATCCTCATGAGTCTACCAAATAAAGTAACTCAGTTAAATCCAATATTTCACTCAAATTATACAATCCAATTAACTAGTACCATTAACCCGTTATTAAAAATCGGGTTGTTACACGAAGAAGGCTACCAAGGGCATAGTCGCTCAGGTCAAGCAGATGCTGAAGCCCGATCAACAACCTAGTGGTTCCTCCTCCATACAATGTAGCTAGTCTCCCCCTTCGCAGGAAACTCCCTCCAAAAGACAGCGCACCGACGACTCTGGACTTGTCGACCTTCTTGAGAGTGTGCCCTGGGAGAAGTTTGTGATGCCTCCTTGCTACCTTCATCGTAATTTCTTCTTCGGGGACAACTCCCCGACCATGGACGAGGCAGAGTATAAGGCCATCATAGGGGTCGACAGGGCGGCTAAAAGGAAGGCTTTGTCGGAGGATATGGTCACTATGATGAGAATCTTCGAAATGGCTTTGGTCCTCAACGACGAAACCATCCCGAAGTCCGAGCTAAAAGCGCTGAAGGCCGAGAATGCTACCTTTGGACGAAGAAGAATAAGGCTGAGAATGACCTTCTTGAATTCCAGACGAGGTTCGAGGCCCAAGTGCGCCTCCTCAAAGAGATGAATGTGATGCGGGAAATGCTGAAGGAGGCCGAGGGGGAAAGGAACTGACACTGAACCAAGGTTGTTAAACTAGATATTGTTGCCAAGCCTACTGAGGATTAAACAGACAAAGAGAGAGCCCTCGTGAGCCATGGTGCTCTAGTCGCCTGGATCTGGGAACTCGAGTGGGACTATTTGGGGGCTCTCAAGGTGGGGTTTAGTAGTGTTTTGAAGCAGCTCCAAGTTATGAATCATGAGGCTCAGTTTGTCCTCGAGGAGATTGCCCTATTCCATCAGGTGGTCGATGGTCGGGTGGTTGCTCCGGATGCTGAAGATGAAGATGACGACCAAGTCGATGAGGAGATCCAGCCAGAGGAAGAGGCGTAGCTTTAGTTTTTGTGTTTGGCCTGCACGTCGCATTTTGATTATTGTTTTGGTCGGTCCGCATGATGTAATGTATAACCTAACTTTTCCCAGCCTGTGTGCCATGGGTTTTGATTTCACCTGGCCTGCGCGCATTGGCTTGTAATGTTTAAACAATGTGTTTTTCCCGTCACAATGTATGGTGCTTTATTATTTAGTATGTTTGTTTTTTGTGTGTGTTATCGTATGTCAAATTCAACTATATACTTTTCTGGTGAATACACAATAATGTATTTGCCTATTTTTACTAAATAATTTGGGCTTTTTCTCGACTTAGTTGGTCCTCGGTCGTGTAGAGAACTGGCCAAGTGGTCGGAGTTGGGTTCCAATCTTTGACGAAGCTAAGAGCTCGATCAAGGTTTTTTCTTCGTGGCGTGAACTTCCTATCGCGAGCTAGGTGTCCTTCCTAATTGGTATGAAAACGGTGGAGCTCTAATGAGGTGCCCCCGTCGGACCAAGAGTTTGCTCGGACACACAAGAGCGGGCTCTCATCTTTTTGTCTTGAGTTTAGGAGTCACGCTTGTACCCTAGCGCTCCCCTGTGCTTGCAATAAGAGTACATCATGGGCAGTGTTTAACTGTAATCTGTTTAAGCTTTTCAATGTTCCATGGTCGAGCAAGTTCCTTCTCGTGTAGGTTTTCGAGGTAGTAGGCCTCGTTTCCTGTTCTTGCGTAAACGCGATAGTGGTCTTCCCAATTTGCAGCAAGTTTTCCCTTGCGTGAGTCTTTCTGGTTCCTTCGAAGAACTAGGCTCCCTACATGGAATTCGCATTTGATGACTTTATTGTCATGCTGCAAAGTTATTTTTTGCTTGAGCGAGGCTTCACGGAGGGATGCCCCCGACAGGATTTCTTCGACCAATCTCGCCTTTGTCTCGAATCTATCCCGCCTCAATTTGTTTTCTTGCTTAAATAGATTTTGCTCAGGTTTGTCGTTTATGATTGAATCTCACATTCTCTTATCCTTGCTTCGCTCCGATTTTGTTCTGATTCAGTCAGTGATTTGGATTTTGGATTTGAAAGGAGGCGGAGTATTGAAGGTTTAGAGAGGAGGGTTGTTGAGTTGTCGTTGATTATTGAAAAAGGGCGTGAGGGATGATGGTGGATTTGAACCATTTTCTTTATATATTTGTGTGATTGAAGAACAAGAAGTGTTGCTCAGTTATTGTTGTTCTGTATTGTGAAAGAAACAAGGTGAACGGTGGTTTGTAAGGTAGTTAGGTTGAAAATAATTTGAAGCTATTGTTTTAACAGTTCAGTGAGGTGAGGCTTGTGATGGTGGAAAGGTGAGATAATGGTGAGGTTTTGAGTTTTTATGTGCGTAGCTGAACATCACAAACGGTGTTATGAAGTTCAGATTTGGTGGTTGTGTTTTGAATGGAGTGTTTTCCAGAAAAGAAACGAGGATGGAACCGCGACAATGGTTGCTCTACTTTGGTTGGAGGTGGTTTGTTGTATTATCACAGTGAATGGAAGAATGGGGTTACTTGATGGATGGTAGTATGGTTGGGGTTTGTGAAGAGAGTTGTGGAAAGGTATCAGTTCTTTTTTTTTTTAATTTCCTCCTCCTATTCTTCTTTTAAATTCAAATTTTCAACTTGTCAATTCCGTTTCAAATTTGTATCCTACTGTTATGTTATCATTTTCATGGCAGGACGTTAGTTGGTGTGTGAGGCAAGTCGTTTTCAAACGAAGGTATTACAAGTTGTTGCGGGTTGTACATTGTGTGCAGAGTTTTTTGTTTTTGCAATATTGGTGCAAGGGCACAAGATGTATGATGCGCATGTTTTAGGGATATGGCAGCGTGTTGCAGGCTGAAGTATTGATGCATGTTTATTTTGTGGTTCATAGCATCATTATCCAGGATAGTGTAGAGAGGAGTTTTGGACTTTTTCGGTATCATGTCGTAGCAGGTTGGAATGTCCTTGTCAGCTTTGGTTTGTAGTGGACAATTTTGGAGTTTTGTGAGTGTGTAGTGACATTTTAGAATGTAGTAGCATTTCCCTTTTTTTATTTTTGTGTTTTTGGATCCATGATTGTAATGGGCTTTGGAATTTTTATATATTTTTCAAATGGACTTCTTATAAGTGGACTTTTGTTGTAATGACTAATTTGTAATGAATTCAAGAAAATGAAGTAGAATGGAATAATGATTTGGAATATTTGGATTCTAAAAATGAATATTAAAATGAATCATGAGGTGTATTTGAATTTGAATGCATATTGAATATTGAAGCTTGAATATGAAACTAGGAACTTCAGATGAGATCCAAATTTGAATGCTAGAATTGAATGAATAATTGCAAAATTGAAATGGAGAATGAATATGGAATAAAATGTCTTAAAATGAAGTGGATTATTGGACAAATTGAATTGGTTGTATTTGAAACTTGAACAAAAAATTAGTTATGGAACTTGAAATTTTAAATGGAATTGGAAGAAAAAAACTTGAATATGAAATTTGAAATTTGATGACTTGGACATGAAAATCCAAATTGGAAATTTAAATGGCCTTGAATAAGAATTGAAATTTGATGGAATTGGAAATTGAATTATGGATTGGATTGACAATAAAATTGGATGGAACTAGAAATTGGATTTTAACACGCCTCCACATTTGAGCAATACTTAAACCTTGACAAATGAACTCAACTGCCACAAATCATGGATGACATGACAACCTTGAATCTATCTTCCACAAATGAACCAAAATAAATGGTCTTCAGCAATAATAATCCGTACGCAGATAATATAACAGAATAAGGAAAGAAAAACTTAAGGTTTGTTTACCCAGTTCGATCAAACGATCTACTCTGGAGGAGAGAGCAGCTATCCAATTCACTATACTCAGAAAGTTGTTACAAGAGATTACAGATGGGTTACAAGAAAATAGCCTTCGCCTTCAGGTTCCCAAGAATAACCCTGAAGGCACCCAAGAACAACCCTATTTTCTACCCAAGTGTTTCGCTACCTCTCCAACTTTCAATATATGAATCACTCAAACCCAAGGTGTAATCCAAGGTTTTCTTTGTGCTTAGCTGAAATCCTATGTTATACCTTTAAACCCTTGGTCTCCCTTGTTGGTAAAAACTCTAAGATTGTCACACACCAAGTATATAAGAGATACTTATTTATAATAGCAAATACCCAACAAACAAAGCCCAAAATCACATAGGTCCATGGACCGAATTGAAAAAAGCCCAAAAACTCAAAAAAATTATTCTCGTACGAACACCACTATTCATCGTACGGACGCCACTATTCACCGCCCAGATTTTTCTCTCTCAACTTTTCGTCTTATTTTCGTGGTAAATGCAATTTCCAAAATATGTTTTCTTTCTCTTCATCAACAAAGGTTTTAAGGCACATTTACAACAATCTCCACCTTGAATTTAAATCGTGTTTATACCAATCAACTACATTGCTGCTCTCTACCAAGTTGAAACTTTAATCAATAACTTTGATCAAATTCAAGCAACCCTTGAATCTTGATCTCGCAGCTTGCATCCACTTGTTCCCAATTACCTTTTTCTGCCTAGGTAGTTTAACATGCCTACAAGTATGATTTTTCAACCACCCTTGACTCCACCTGTTTTCAAATACCTCCCTGAAGGTTGTTCTTCTTTTATTTTGCAGTCCTTCAGCCACATTATAATATCCAAGGCTAGTATAACCGTCCCTTTGAGATGCTACAATAACCTTCCTTACCTTATCATGAGTCAAATGATAATCAGAGATCTCTGTAATCATTCCCCCACTAATGCTAGCATCCATAATAGGAAACTCCACCTCAAACTGAGTTTTCTCCGTTATAGTTTCTCCTAAGTTTCTCCCTTGGTTTTCACTATTCTTCTTCTGAAGAAATTCTCTACCAACCAAGTAAGTTGTTTTAACCTCAGCTCTTCCCCAAAAACTCAATAACAACTCAGCGATAACATGCATTTTTATCTCTTGATTTCTGCAAAATTCATTGTACTCCTATGAAACTTTATCAAGGCATTAATAATGCCTTAAACTAAAATCCCATAGCTTTTCCTTGTCATGAAAACCTCCACTAGTTAACGATGAATGGATAATAACATTTGAACTTTCTAAAATATATAGACCATATATTTTAGACCCTTTAGCAATAATCAATTCATCACGCGAAATCTTCAACATTCTACGTTCAACTCTAGTACAATATCCTAAATCACCAAACATACTTATAGATAACAAATTTCACTTGAGTTTTGGAACATACCTCACATTATGAGTAAGAAGTTCACGATCATTAAACATTTTAAATCTAACCGTACCAATACCATGAACATTGCATGCCTTATTATTACCAAGGCGAAACACTCCACCTTGCACCATCTTCAAAGTTTCAAAATATCCTATTCTTGGACACATGTGATAAGAGCAACCTGAGTCAATAGCCCAACTATCTTCAGTTTCCAAACTCGATACAACTAGTGCTTCAGGATCCTCATAACTTTCCTCACCCAATGCAACTACAGCTTGAACATAATCTTCTTTGACCTTTCTTTCAAGACAATCCCTTTTAAAGTAACCGATTTTCTGACAATTAAAACATTTTATCTTAGAACTGTCAGACCTCTTTGATTTGGACATCCCTTTACGCTCACCTCCTCCTTTTGACACATTTAAGCCTTCACCACTATCTTCAATCTTCAAATCTTTTGACTTTGAAAATTCTTTGGATTTCACCGTCGTTTGGACTTTATCCAAAGTAATAGTACATTCCTTACCATAAAGAAAGGCATCCTTAAAGTGCTCAAAGTATCTGGGTAATGAACTCAACAGGAGCAAAGCATTGTCCTCATCATCAATCTTCACTTCAATATTCTCAAGATCATCGATAATCTTATGAAATTCTGTGAGCTGCTCAACTATGTATTTGTGTTCCACCATTCGGAATGAATAGAGTTGTTGTTTCAAATCCAACCTATGAGCCAAAGACTTTTTCATATACAATGATTCAAGTTTTACCCACATAGCAATCGTAGTTTGCTCCCCGATGATAAACTTCTCTCTTCAAAGCATCGATACACTTCTCTTGAATTAAAATTGCTTGTATCTTAATTTTCCAATACCCGGAGTCGTTGTTACCGGAAAATTTCTCGATCTGCCATCTACTAACCATGGTGTTCACTTATCAACAATGTCTCTTTGCTCCACGCTCACCGCACCACTTGTTGTGAATATTATTGTGAATTACGACCAATTTTGATATCAATCTGTGAGACAAAGAACAATAGCAACCAAAATAAATGGTCTTCAACAATAATAATATGTACACAGAATATAATAGAATAAGGCAAGAAAAAACTGAATGTTTGTTTATCCAGTTTGATCAAACGATCTACTCTGGGGGAGAGAGCAGCTCTCTAATTCACTATACTCAGAAAGTTGTTACAAGAGATTACAGATGAGTTACAAGAAAACAACCTTCGCCTTCAGGTTCTCAAGAACAATCCTGAAGGCGCCTAAGAACAACCCTATTTTCTACCCAAGTGTTTCCTTACCTCTCCAACTCTCAATATTATGAATCACTCAAACCCAAGGTGTAATTCAAGGTTTTCTTTGTACATAGCTGAAACCCTATGCTATACCTTTAAACCTTTGGTCTCCCTTGTTGATGAAAACTCTAAGATTGTCACACACCAAGCATATAAGAGATACATATTTATAATAGCAAATACCCAATAAACAAAGCCCAAAATCACATAGATCCATGGACCGAATCGAAAAAAGCCCGAAAACTCGAAAATATTATTCTCGTATGGACAACACTATTCACCATATAGACGACACTATTCACCGCCTGGATTTTTTTCCTCAACTTTTCGTCCAATTTTCGCAGTAAATACAATTTTCAAAATATATTTTCTTTCTCTTCATCAACAAAAGTTTTAAAGCACATTTACAATATATATATATATATATATATATATATATATATATATATATATATATATATATATATATATATATATATATATATATATATATATATATATATATATATATATATATATATATATATATATATATATATATATATTAGAGTGTATTTAAAATTCTATAATACAATAATATATGTATTTGATTTGTTAAATATTTAACAATAGTTTTAGTGGCCTAGTGTTAAGGTTGCGTCCTTTCGCCTAATCCAAATGATACCTCTAAAAATGATTTCAAATTCTATAATCTGAAACGACATGTTTCAATATCGTGGTCCTTTTTCATTATTATATAATAACACCTTTATATTACACCAATATAAACAATAACTTAAACACCAATATAAACAATAACTTAAAATGATATAAAAATTAATAATAAAAAATGTCCAAAATAATATATAATGTAACATTTTAAATTGATTACATGATAATGAACAATCCTAAGAAAAATGTATCCTATTAGGTTGCCCCCTCATTTTCATCCTTTTCGTATGAAAGGCAATCTGGGCTTCAATCAAAATCTCTTGAACAACAGTATGGAATAAGTATTCTATTTGCATTTCCACAAGATAGTAATCCGGTGGCCAAATTTTAGGTATGCATGCATAGAAGGACTAGATTATAACCGCATTGTCATCCTTCTTCTCCCTCGTTTACAAAAGGTTTTATCCGCAGTTGATATATGTTAGGACCGACCCAACAAATTTAGACGTCAGACGCAAAATTTAAAATATTTATTTTTTAAAGTAAAATATATATTTAGTAAATTTATATTATTTTTTATTTTAAAATAAAAAATCATTAAAAAAAATTAGATTATTATTTTCTTCAATTAAATCTCAGTATAATATAAAATTAAACGTATTAATTTTATTGATTCAATGCTTAATTAATATGTAAAAAAATTCATGTTACATGTTATCATCATTTGATTAGATTTATTAATTTTATGTTCGAGTTACATAATAAAAATAATTGCTTATTATTCTTATATAATTTAAGAATTATATTAAAAGGAATATTGTTTTAGAAAATTAATTTAAACATGTTCATTAAAAATATTTATTTTTATTAGTGTGAAAACAATAATAGATCTTAGTCAATTTTTTATAACCAAATAAAAATAGAAAAATTATTAAAATCAAATTATATATAATTTTCTCAAATAAAACATAAATATATCTATATAACATTAATTGTATTTATTAAAAAAGATATTTTAAAATTTTAAAATAAATAATTAATCTTACCATAAATTATAAATGTATTATTACATCAATGACCAAGTAAGATTGGAACCACTCTGCCGACAATGTGTTATGGATTATGCTTAACCACTTGACTACTACACACATTTCAATTATAAAATGCATTTGCTGGTATATAATTGTTAATAAATTTGGGCTTAATACCCTTTTTAGTTTCTTACTTATATTTCTGGGTCTATTTTGGTCCTCTTTCTTTTAAAACGTCCAAGTTGGTCCCTTACGTTGTCAAACATATTCAAATTAGTAATTTCTGTCAAATTTTGCTAAACGACGTTAGTTCGCATGACGTGTCAACTGAGGTAGAATGTCTATTAAGCACATTCTTCTTTGTTGATGCTGAAACACACAATACACATTCAGCTTACCCCCAAATTGAAACCTAATGTGAATTGTTTCACAAAATTCCCAAATTAAAACCTAATCTGTTTCAAGTTTTGCAATAACAATGAGTTCTGGGCGCGGTTCATCATCATCATCGAAAAATATAAGTGATTCGCAGGTCTTTAGCAGCTTGAATCTTCTATGGAAGCATTTCTATCGTTGTGGAGACAATGTTGTACTCGAAGGTAAGAATTGTCAACAATTATGGAAAGCTTTTTTTAGGTTGTCAACATTTTAAGGCAAACTTTAGTCCGATCCCTCTAGGCTAAAATATTGTTGAAATGTCCATTTACTACATTGCAATATTCTTTTTTAATCTCAACAGGGATATAATAATGATGGTTGCGGATTCTTTGAATGGTTCTACGAAGAAGCTAGAGATGAAAAGGAGCAAATCATGATGAAACAACAAAGTAAGATAGATGTGCTAACTCAAGAGATGGAGAAAACTAAAAATGAAGTTGAAGAGTTTAGACTCAAGAATCTGAAATTAGAAGATGATTTGAAGAACACCATCAAGTGGAAAAAATTTGGAAGTTTTTGTTCTATGTTGTGTTCTTTGTTTTTAGTATTTAAGTTGTTGTAAAAGTTAGAAGTTTATTATTGTCAATCTTATGTTCTATGTTGTGTTTATTATTGTGTTATGTAAAAGTTGATCATATCAGTTCAAATTTGCATTGTTGAATCTTGAATATTTTATGAATGTTATATGAATATTTTGACATTATTTAGTTACATTATTTAGTTGCACTAGTTGATTAAATTTGGAATTATTTTGCAAGACAAAATTATAATTGAATGTTGAATGATAAAACTCCACTTCATTGAACATTGTTCAAAATAACAGACACTTATTACTGAAACTTGATACTTGACATAAACCTTGTCTCAAAACATACATGACATAAACCTTGCATCAAAACATACATGAAATAAACCTTGCATAAACATTGTCTCAAAACACACATGATATCAACCATGTTCTCAAAACAGAAATTATATATAATTCATACAATATAGACACGACATAAAGTTTTTCTTTGGATTGTTTCTTTTTGTTGGAGTGGTCCTCCTAGTTGTATGTTCCACTGCATTTTGTGATGCATTAAGTCTGGTAGTTGGACCCTTTGAAACATATGAGTGAGTAAGCTTTCTAACAGGTAATTTCTTTGGCCTCCCTCCTTGCTGAGATGACTGAGTTGTTTGAAATGGTTGTGTTGGTGGCTGAGATGCTTCTGTTGCATCCTTTGTAGCCGATGACTGAGCTGGTTTCCTAACAGGTAACTTATTTGGCCTCCCTCCTTGCTGTGATGACTGATTTGTTTGAGATGCTTGTGCTGGTGACTAAGATGCTTGTGTTGCACTTGCTTGAGTTGTTTGAGTTGGTAGTTAAGTCCTCTTACAAGTTGATTTATTGTGTCCAGTTTATTTGCACCTTGTACACCTTGTTAGAACACAGATTGGTGTTTAATTATATCTTTATGTTTTGATGATAACACTAATGAAATTTTGTATTAGGAAAATATACTCTCTAATTTTGTTCAAGTATTTTTGTTTCAGATATTAATTTTAATACTCTTAAGGAAGCAAAAATGCATTTGAACGCTCTCTATGCTATGCATCAGAAGCATGTCATCAGAAGGCTCTGAGTGCTGTCAGAAGACTCTGAAGCAGAAGCATCTGAAGCGTAGCTGAAGACTTTGTATGAAGAGTTTCAAGCATTATTTTTCAGAAGACTCTGAATGTATTGTTCGTTGCAAGTACAGAGGATCTAATCTCCAAACTCTGCTCTGAGTAATCTACACGCTAAAGCACATTGGCTGCAACGCTCTGATATAGCAAAACTCTGATAACATCAAGACTCTGATCATTCAAGGATCTGATGTTGATAACTGTGAGATAGAAGCTTGTTGAAGTAGATATTATTCAAAGATATATCTGTTGGCATATTCCAAACGTCTTTTTCCTCTTTGGTGATAGACACAGGAAATCAGACAAAAATGATTAGTCTGAACATTCATCTGCTGGGAAAGCTAGTGTCATTAGAAGATAAAAAGGCTACAACTACTTTACAGTACACGGTCTTCAAGCTTGCAACGTCTTGGACTTCTTGGTCTATAAAAGCAAACTTCAACAACATTCTACAGTTGACGAATTAATTGATAATTATTCAAAAACTCTATCAAGCTCTCATACAAATTTATATTTCTTTGTTGAATAGTTTTATTCGTTCTTAAATCTTAAGTGTAAATCACAGTTGTGATATAGCTTTCTTAGAAGCATTTCAAACACTTGTTTAGTTTACATTTTATTGTAAAAGGTTCCTTAAGAAAACCAAGTTGTGGTCAGGATTTCTTGAGAAGACTAAGACAGTTGTTCTTGGTGGTGTTACACTGTAATCAGTTTGACTATAGTGAATTAAGTCCTTATTGAGAAAGGCAAATTATCTTTGATAAGGTGGACTGGATTAGTTGAGTTCAACGAACCAGGATAAAAATACTGTGTGTTTTTATTGCCATATATTTTTCTAAAACCTTATTCAAACCCCCCTCCCCCCCCCCCCCTTCTAAGTGTTTTTTCCCATCTTCACACCTAAGTTCCATGCTGGTTTTTCTCATATTTCTATTTGTACCATTAATTTCACCTTGCTCACGGTTCCTCCTCTTCTTGGGTCTTCCTGGCATTTTTTTGAACTTAGGTGGCTGCATATCTAGGTACTCTGTTCTGACCCATAAGTTGGTTCCATTAACTGGATAAATGATAGGCTCATAAACAGATTGATACCTTGACTTCTTATAAATGTCTCAGATCTAATCATTAACCCTTAGACTTCTACTCTTCATTGCAAAAATTGCATGAACACAAGGGAGAGCTGTTAGTTGCCACTTTCTGCATGAACATTCATGCTCCTTTAAGCTTTGTACATATTTTCTATATTGTAATTATTTTTCCCCTTCATGTTTGCTAAAGTGTTGGTTAGGGGTAGCTGCTGGTGAACAACTAGTCCAACAAAGAAGCAACAAGAATGAACGTATACTTGGAAAAGGCGTCGAGCTAACGACGCAAAACAAGTGTTTGTTGGGAGGCAACCCAACTATTTAAGTTTTTTTTATAGATTTTCATTTAGTACTATAGGAATTAGAGAGTGAAAGTGGATGGAAAAATTGAGAAAAGTTTTCATTTTTGAAAAACCATGTTGCAACTCTGCTCAGTCAACGTAACCAGAGGGCGCTTGGCGCGCTCTGTTGCACTTGTAAAATATCTCATGCTACTTATCCACTTTTACACCAGGTATTTTTACCCATTTTGAACTTATTTTGTTATATGTTTAGTAGTTTAATTTAATTTATTGTTAAGTTGTTAGAAAATAGTTTTGTGTTTGCCCGAGAAGCTTGTCTTTAATTGGCTCGAGGAAACATGGAGTGATTGTTTCAAGTTTAAATGCATCAACAAGAAAATGTTATGGTAATGATAAAAGTTTGAAAGGAAAGTACATTGTTAAGGTACATGTTTAATGCTTTCTAGAACACAATATGAATATGAAACTTATGCTTTGTACAAATATTATGCCATTCATTCTTTTGCAATACTTGTTCATGTTTGAATCACTTTAGATCATAGCCAAATGTGAGGAGTCTTTCCATTATTTAATATATGCTCATGATACCAATAATTCTTATTTTAACTAATTTAACTTATGTTTAATCTTGCATTTGTGTTGAATTGTATGAAAGGATAAAAATGATCAATGCATTTTGTTTGATTTTGAGCATAACCACTTGACCAAAAAGTAGCCTACCCTGTGAGTAAGTGAGTAATAGTTTAACCCCTTTGGGCCTTATGTCAGAATCCATATTGATGTTGAACTATGAAACTTGTGCATAAATAATTAGTTCATTGTTGATTTTAGACTTGATTTTGAATTTTTTTTCTTGAACCCTCAACCATAAATTTTAGTTTGAATTTTTACCCTTGCCATAGAAAGTTTGGGAGCGCTCATATTATAATGATTGGTTGTATTTAAATTAGGGAGAAAATGTGGGTTGCTAAGAGGTTGAAAAATAAAGAAAAAATGTGAAAAAGAAAATAAACAGAAAAAGCTTTGAAAAAGAAAAAAATAACAAAAGTTTTGTGCTAATAAGTTGTGTTCAAGGGTGTAACAATTGAGCAAAGAGAAAAAGATAAATGAAGTTGTGAATGCTCGAGAATTTGAGAATCTATCACTCATTTTTTTAGCCAATTTTTGTTTCAATTACCTTGAGAAATGGTCATTCAATGTTAACCAAGCCCAATTACAACCCTTGAAAGTCCTTTGTGATTTGTGCTTTTATGCTTTCAATATGTGTTTTTTTGGATGAATGCATAAGTTGATCAAGATGTTAGCAGGATTGTTGGGTGTGAGTCAAATCCCTCATGTTTGTTCTTTATCCATTTATGAAGTTGTGTGTTAGGTGTGATTCATTATTGAAAATGTGTTGCTTTATAACTTTTTACATGTGCTTTGTGCTTAGAATTTGTCTCATGATCATGGTGTCATGTAGTATAGTGGTAAGAATTACTTTGATTATACTTTTAAAATTTGAACCATGCATTTGCTTCTGTTTCTAAAATACTTGTTTGATCATGATTTCTTGGTAGTCGTTCTTGTTTCTTTAGGTTTGTTATATTCTTGTTTGAGGACAAATAATGTTTTAAGTTGGGGATAGTTTGATAAGTGCCAAATTATGCTAAATATGTGTATAGTTTTGTGGAACTTATTGACTTGTTTCACTTGAATCTCTTCTCAAAACCTCAACTTTTGTGTATATATTGTGTAGTTTGAATTTTCATGTAAATATCTTTTAGCTTCAGCAATTTCATCTCTTTTTGTAGGTTTCCTTGCATGATTGAAGCAATTGACCCTTAAAGGCAAAATCAAAAGCTTTATGATGCATTTTTGGGTAGGAAATTAAGGGTTTGTTATGGCTTAGCGTGATCCTAGCGCGCTTGGAGAGGCCTAGGCAGAGGTGTTTGGCATTCGTGACCGTGCTTAGTGCGAGTTATAGCGGTTTTCCATTTTGATCGTGAGCGTGCTAAGCTTGCTATGCTTGTGCAAGATTCCACTTTTTGAGTTACTATAAATAATTTCTTCATACATTTTTTAGTTATGGAATTGGGATCTTTTTTACCCATTTTCATGAATACCATTATTTAGAGATAGAGGCTTAGAAAACAACAATAGAGATTGCATCTTGAAGATCCAGAGCTGGATTTCCATCAACCCGCGGGACATTGCAAGAGATGCTTGTTCATCTTCCTTCTTTTATTTGTATCTTTCTTGTTAGGGATTATATGTAAGTTTACTGTTTAAGTATGTATATATATTGATCATGGTGTTGTATACAATCTATTTCATGAATCTATATTAATATCATCTTTGTTTACTGGTTTTACATTCTGATTTGAATCGCTATTAAGAAATACTCTTCAGATCTTGATATAAGATCAATATCTGTTAGATTCTAGATATAGATTTATATATAACATTCACCATGTGTATCGATTCTTAATGATCAATATTGTTTAATTGCGTGAGAGATCATTGATTAAACAATAGGGTAGAACTCTTGTCAGCGCTTCAGACATGAACATTGATGTGAGCGATACATGATGATATTGATGAATGTTTTGGGTTATGACTAATTGATTGGTAGATTTATGTATTCTATCAGTGAATGAAATCCAATCCTCACAAGTTATCTCGTCTCTCAGATACTTTATTTTATTTATTCATGCATTTTACATTCCGCATCCTTATAGAATCAAGCTTAAGAACGTAGAGACCATTGAACGACATTTGATATCGCACAAATCCTTGTGGATACGATAAAATAGAATACTTATTTTTGCTTTCTGCTTTACTGCAACAACAAACATGTGGCCTTTCATTAAAAACTCAACTTTCTTTTCAGGAGAAACAAATTTCTTAAAGGGAAATTTGACATTTTTCATGGAACTATAGTCAAACCCTGGAGCCTTCTTCTCCTCAATCTCGAAGATCTCTTCTAACTTATTAGAACCATTGTTAAGCATATGTACTTATTTTGTCATATTGTCAAGTTTGGACTTTAACAATGTGACTTCCTTTTCGAAATCTGCAATGGTTGAGAAAAGTTTCTCCTTTTCCATGAGAAGATTACTTATGATTTTTTTGTTTCTCTTTTCTCATGCAAAATTCCTTTCACTCAGTGAGCAACTCTCTATAAATTTCACCAAGATCTTCTGTTGAGATTTCTTCATCATCATACTCACTACAACCATCATATTTTCGAGTGAAGGCTATAACTTTATTAGCTATTTATCAGTCAATTTCATCATCCAAACCAGACCAAGTGATTAAAGATCCCTTTTTATGCTTTCTTAGACAAGTAAGAAATTTAGTTTTAATGTGACCAAACCCATCACATTTATAGAATTGTGCTTTTTTTTCTTTATTGGATTTGAGATCCTTTTTGCTCTTGTTTAGGGGACTTATGTCTGACACCTTGTCTAGGACATTTGTCTTCTATCTTCTATCCAATTTCTTTAAGGAGCTATTAAACATTATCCCAACAAGGGTTATATCCTCTGATAAGGTTTATCCACCTTTATCTTCATCCTCTTCAGTATTGGACACAAAAGTTATACTTTTGTTATTCTTTTGAGATCTATCATTCAAAGCCATCTAAAAGGTTTATAAAGAACTGATGAGTTCATAAACTTTGATGTTATTTAAGTCTTGAGATTCTTCAATAGTCGTGACCTTCATATCAAACTTCTTGGGAAGAGATCTTAGGATTTTTTGGCCAGCTTTTCTTCAGACATCTTCTCTCCCAATACAAATGAACCGTTGGCTATATCACAAAGACGAATGTCAAAATCATATATGGGTTCATCTTCCATCATTCTCAGATTTTCAAACTTAGTTGTGAGAGGTTGCAACCTTGGCATACGAATTTTAGATGTGCTTTCATGAGCAGTCTTGATAATATCCAAAGCCTCTTTAGCTTCAATACATGTGTTGATTAGTCTGAACATGTTCTTTTCAACATATTGTATTCAAGGCATTGTCATTAAGAAGAACTTCATCATCTTCATCTTTTGACTACTCAATTTTAGGTTTTAAACTTGTTGTACCATCTTAATGAAGATGATGGAGGGTCTATCAAATTTTGGATGACACTAATTATGATTATTGAAAAGCTAATATGGTTTCCTTTCTTGAATACATAGAGAACAAAACTTAGAAGGTCATGATTAAAGGTTGGAAAGAACAAGTTTAAAGGAAACTATCTTAGCTTTCCAATAATCACAATTGGTGCCATCCAAAATAGGTAGTCTATTGGTAGACCCTTCATTCTCTGCGTTGTCCATATAAACAAAAAATATCTTCTATAGAGCTTACCCAAATAGAACAAGGTTCCTACTCTGATGCCAATTGAAGTTTTGTTCCTTAGGGGACAGATGTTTGGGACAACCTGTCCAACTTATTAACCCAGTTTCAACACAATATGACAACAACATAAAATCAAAGTCAAAGTAATAAAGAACATAAGACAATTGGTAACCCAATTTGGTGCAAACAACACATACGTTTGGATGGCATTATACCCAAGAAAGGAAATCCATTTTTTAATAGAATTAGTACAAAGTGTCGTATATGAACAAGCCTCTTATTCAATGCCTCTCTTCTCAATTATACTCTCAGTGCATTTGTATTTAGGTATCCCCTTAAATATGAGAACCCCCTATCACTTTCTTTCAATCATTAATCCCAAGTGATCAACATCAATAAACACAATGATGAATGTTGAATTACAACTCAACTAAACCAACTATATATTATGCCTTATGATATGAATTAACCAATAACACAAACAAAGACTCAACCTAAAAACACAAAATATAACTTAAGCTCGTGGTTTTTAGGGCATAAAAAGATTCTCTATATATAACAATCCATATCCAGGTTGTTCTCCTTGGATTTAGGCAGTGATATCGTCCATATATGATGGAGATTCAGCTAGGATGTTTTTCTCCAAAATAGCTCCACAAAAATATTTGATTTGATTTGAACTCAAATTTAAATGAGATTTAAATTTAATTTAATTTAATAATCAAACAAATCATATTACTAAAAGATAGCAACAACCTTTGTTACACAAGTAACAGAAAAACGCACTATAGACATTTGGAAAACACGTGCATACAACAATAACCTTGTCCTGCAGACAAGAGCCACATGCTGGGACAACTATCCCCACATGTTTCTTTCTTCACAAGAGCAACTGAGGCTAGATGTGCCACACCATCTAGAACATCATGTCCAACATGTGTTCATACCATTTTTTTTTGCATAATATAATCAATCCAAAAGGAACAACAAAGAATTATGTGTTAACTTCAATCGTTTTGAATTTACTGTTGCCAACAAAAATATGGAACAAATCATGAAGGGTACTAGATCCTTAGACAATTGCTATATGTGGAGCTCTCTATCAAAAGTTTAACTACCAGCCTGCTTGATCACTAAAGAAGATGAAACCAAATTGTGGTACAAGAAACTTGGTCATCTAAATCTCAGAAGCATGAGGAAGATTATCTCTAAAAAAGCTATCAGTAGTTTGCCTAACCTCACACTTGAGGATGGAAAATTTTGTGAAAACTATTAAATAGAGAAATAGACTAAAAAGCCACACAAGAAGGTGTGACATCTTACCACCTCAAAGATTCTCGAGTTAGTTCACATGGATCTCATGGGACCCATGCAGGTAGAAAGCTTGAGTGAAAATAAATATGTTTTTGTGTGTGTTAATGATTACTCAAGGTATACCTGTATTGAGTTTCTTAGACAGAAATCAGACATCTTTATCACATTTTAAAGACTATGTCAATGTCTTCAACGTTAGAAAGAGAAAAAAAACGACAAGATCATTTGAATACGAAATGATCGTGGAAGAGAATTTGAGAATTCTAATTTCTTGTAATTATGCCTTTTAGAAGGAATTATGCATGAGTACTATGATCCTATCACTCCGCTATAAAATGGAATTATTGAACGCAAAATTAAACTTTGCAAGAAATGGCTAAAATAGTGCACAAATTGCATTCAAAGGTGTCCACTTGATGGATGTGAAGTGTTTGAATGCAACAATTAAATGTTTGTATGTAATTGATTTTTCTCGTTTAACTTTTTAGATTTTCATCCATATACCTTAATAAATTATGATTAAGAATTTGCAACTTTTTTTTAAATAAAAATGTACAAACTAAATTTATCTAATATAACCAAAATGCATATAACCCCAAAAAAACATATGTTTGTCATCCAATACAATCAAAATATATTACATAACAAAAAGTCTCAAGATACACTTAAAATTATCTCAAATTATATAACATAAAAGATATAATACATGCATTTTGTTTCTTTGGTGTAATCCCTAGAAAAATTATTAACTAAAAATATATAAAAAAAAAAAAAGTTAATTCAAAGAACCTACCAACACTTTTATGATTGAAACTGTTGAAACATATTTGTATATAGGAACTTTCAATTTTTAATGTAATGAAACACATTATATACGTGCACTTTCATTTATGGTGTGCATGGGCATATCTTATAAATTGCACATCTGAATTGTATAACAAGGGCATGCATCACCCTTAATATTGAATTAAAAAATTTCCAAATATAATTCTCATATCCTTGAAATTAAATTTTTTTAAAATATTATAACTTCACATATTCATTTTTAAACTTAATTTTAAACATACTCCTCACACGCAACAAAGTAACATAAAATTTAAATTCAAATAAATTTTAAACAAGATATAATTGTAAACAAAGAAAAATTGCCAGCCAAGTCTAATTATGTTTTAATTATATATTTTTTAATAATCTTATCAAAACTACATTATTTTGTTTGAAAAAATAACATACATTTAACGGTTGATTTTGCAAAATAGTTGGTTCAGTCTTGATTCTCATGAATTTTTATTGGTTCAATGATATATTCAATCCAACAATAAGACCAAAAAGTTAAATCCAATTTTGAAAACATTAAGTGCCCATGTCGGTTTCCACTTCATTCACTAAATAATAAAATCCTTGAAATTAAATAACAATAATAACAAGTAAATTCCAAAGCAATCCGTTAAATTTTTATTATTTATTATCATATTAAGATGATAGTACTCTCTCTCTCTCTCTCTCTCTCTCTCTCTCTCTCTCTATTTTGTTTAGCTTCCAACCCAAGCTCAACACTTTATAGATCATTTAAAACCGCTTCAAACCGCTTCAATCATCTTCATCTCCGCACTACTCTCTACTTTCTTCAACCTTCATTTTCTCTTCCTCTCTCATTCATCCATTTTCAAGTAAGTACTACATATTCATTCATATTCCACACTTCATCATCATCCACTACACTGTTTTACTCGTTCCATTTTCTGTAACGTATATTCAATTCACTTTATCAACAAACAATCACACATGAATTTCAATCGGTTATCATCATCTAATCTAAAATGTATTAAAACTTGTGTTGCTAATTTTATTATTCTTGGTTTTGTTCCCAATGTGATCATTTCTATGTGCTATTTTTGTGTTAAATGATTTGATTTAGGTAGAAAAAAACAAGAGAAATGTTGAAAGTCAAAAAGGAGCTTAAGGATTTTGAATTTGAATCACCTCATCGAGATTTGCTTCATTTGTGTCTTTCTTCGCCTAATTGTAATAGCGACACTTGTTTTCTCGAATCAACACCTGTTACAGGGTAACTGCTTGATTAATGCTTTCGATTTTTAAAGTGTTAAGAAATGTACTTTGTTGCATTATTGCTTAACAATTTTTCATAATTTTGATTTGATAGGAACAGAAAATCCCAAATTAGCTTCACAAAAAGATTATGGACAGAGGAAGAGGTTTGTTGCTTTAACTTAAAATCAGTAGTTATATTTGTAGCACGGACAATTTTCCGACATTGACAATTACCTTTAATTTATTAATTTTTAAAAAAAATTCAGTTTGATGATCTGAAAGTGTTAGGATGTCAGGTGTGTGTATGTCTGAGACGAGCTTCATAGATCTTATACGCGAAATTTGATTTGGCCATATCTGTTGTACTAATTTTAACTATTATTGGAAGTTGGAAGTTACAGTGTTTATGCTCTGACTTTGTAATCTTATGATTATGAAAAACAGGATAATCTTTTGATTGAAACAGTCAAGAAGCATGATGGAAGCAACTGGAAAAATATAGGTGGATGCGATATAATATCCGTATAATTATCAATTTCAATTTCAATTGAACTATTAGTTTATGTTTAATTTTTTTGTTGGCTTATCAATAATTTGCTACTACGAATTCACAATTTCACATGAGTTTTATCTTAATGGCTAAAGTAACATGTTGAATTGAACTTAAAGTTAGTGTGGTTGTTCAATTGGTCTTTTGCAGCTGCGTGCCTTCCTGGGCGAACTGACGTCCAATGCTTCCGTCGCTGGCAAAAGGTTTCAAATCCTGATCTTGTAAAGAGAACATGGACAAAGGAGGTGCTCTTCTTTATACATGTTGTAATTATTCTTTATGCAAATTTGTGTTTGATGAAATGCTGATGTTGATTGTTGATGGTGGTTGTTGTTTCTGTGGTTAACATTTCAGGAAGACGAGTCCCTAATTAAACTAGTAAGAAAGTATGGTTTTAAGAGATGGTCTTTTATTGCGAAATCCATGCCGGGTCGCATAGGAAAGCAATGTCGAGAGAGGTAGGCAATCATAGACCTTAGTAAATGTCCGATGTCAAAAGAGGAAAGCATACTGTGAATTTGTCTTTAATTGTTTTGGATGTATTGCTATTCTTCTGACCCAACAACAACTTTTGTATGCATTCTTACCATTCACAAACAATTTTCTGTTGCTTTTTGCTGTTGGATTTCTTAGATTGGTTAACTTCTATGCATATGTTAGATAATCTCAGTTGCTACATCGGTATTATATTTTGCAGATCATTATATACTGTCTTTATTCATATTAAATATGTTGCTAGAAGATGAACCAGTAGTTACTCATTTCAGGTGGCATAATCACCTTGATCCGACTATAAAAAAGGATTCTTGGTCGGAGGAGGAGGAATTAATACTTACTCACTATTACCAAATCCATGGCAGTAAATGGTCAGAAATTGCTAGGGTTCTTCCTGGAAGGTACTTATCCAACAATGTTATGCGGCCTTTTCAACTTGCACTCTAAAATTATATGGTTCAAGTTCAAAACAAACTCGTTTCTGAAGGCTAAAAGTTAGAACAATTATGCTAGAGTTATCGATAAATGTGACATTTCTGAAGCAGCCACTTATATTCATTATATCTATGACACATAATAACTGTTTGTATCATTTGGGTAAGCCAGGAGTGACAATGCTATAAAAAATCATTGGAACTGCTCAATGAAGAAGAAGTTGTCTGCATCACCAATCAGATGTGACATGAATAACGTTTCCACTTCCAGTTTCTGCATTCCTTCAATAAAGCCATCACATGATTTGGTTAAAGCTGAAGATCAAAGTTTAATTGGAATTGTTTCTCCCAAGCAAAGTCACTGGTTGAAACACAGTGCTGATAACAGTTTTTGTTTCGCAACTCCTAGGGACTATGAAATGGAAACAGTTATGAGTTGCAAAGACCATGACAACCCTAAGTTGTTTGCTACGAATATGAATTGTTTCCCTTCCTCCGGGACTGTTACTGATGAGTCCTATAATTCTCCTAAATGGCAAAAGGTTTCTTTTACAGATTCAAAGTTTGATGCTGGTAATGAATCTGATAGTTCTCATTTGAGCTACTTAAAATTGGTTAATCATGAGAAGAAAGTTTATATTGGAAGGGAAAACAATAGCGAAAGCGACGTGAGCCCAGAATGTGTACTAAGAAACTTAGCACTGACCTATGAGAACATTCCTTCTATTATAAGGAAAAGAACTTCTAGGAAGGAATGTAATGCTACCAATTATGACAAGTCCCAAACACCATCTAGAATTGGCTTAAGATAATTTAAATCTCAACCAAGGGTTTATTCTATTCCTTCCTAAACATGGAATGGGATGATTGACTATGCTTGTAATATTTGATATATAAACCCTTAAAGAAATACAAGTAGGCTTTGTTTCGATTGATAAAGAAAGTAAAGGCAATGAGATGAATTTTATGAATGTTTTGATTACTTTTTAAAATACCTCTACAAATATTTATATAGTGTAATTTAATTGGATGGGTAAATAAGTTTTACATTATTAATATATATAAACTAAATTCAAAAGAAATGCATAAAAAAAGAAGATAGAGGAATTTAATGTTGAAAAAATTACATATAAGTACAAAATGAATAGATAGTGATATCGTTTTTTGGTTGTTCGGATTGTGAAAAGAAAATGAAGAAAAAGAAAAGTGATGGGAGTAGAAAAGAAAGAAGAAGAAAATAAAGGTGCGTAGAAAGTTAGACAAATTTTTGAATTGTTTGACAAAACGACAAAAAAAATGAGGAACTGGAAGGAAAGAGGACAACTTTTACTTACATTATTTCTCTTGTTTGATTGCGGACAAAACGAGAAAAAAGAAAAATGTAGAAATGTAAAAAATAACACAAGCATCTTTAAATAAAAATGTGAGGATGAAATTGGAAAGGAACAACTTTATGTTTTTAAGTGACTTTTCATTTCAAAATATTTCAACGGTTGATGATTAATAACTCGGTCCTTAATTATGATATTTTATTGAGTTTTTTCTTTGTTCCTTTTATTAAATCCTTTTAAAGCGTGTTAATTATTATTTTTAAAATATACTCTTTAGTTATATTATGTTATCTTTTTATTATGTAAATTATTCTTGTTTAAATATTAATTATTTTTCTTGATTAAGGATAAACTTATAAAATTTTACTCTAACCAACTTTTTAATTAGTTTAACTTATTTACGGAGTCTTGTATTTAAGGGCGGATGTAGTATAATATTTTTTTTTTACTAATATATATGATATTTTTAAAATTTAATGCGCATCAATGATTTATTTATAAAAATATTTATATTTAATTTATAATTAAAAACATTAAAAAAGTAGAGCTGGTAAAACGGGCTATCTGCTGATCCATGACGGGCTCGGACTTTGTGCGGGCCGAGTTAAAAGGTCCATATTATAAACGGGTCACAATTTGATTGACCAAGTCCGGCGCTTCGGGCCGGCCCGATTTATATTATAATTTTGTTTTTTTTAAATTAAAAAGTGAGTGTTTCATTTAAAAAAATAATATAATACTATTTGTATATTGTACACACCATACTCTAATTTTATCATAGCGTCAAATTATAATAATATGACATTTCACATAAAAAATGCACAGTATATGACATTTCATTTCACTTAAAAAATGATAATAATATTGTACACACCAAAATATAACTTATAACATTTTTCTTGTTCCATTGATTATCTTTTTCATTTGAACAAGGTTCAAAATAAAGTAAAATTCTCAATGATAACATTAAGTTTTACAAATTAAATTAACAATAAGGTCTAAAGTTCATTAAAAAAAACTAAGCGGGTTATCTGCTACCTGGTCGGGCAAGCCCGGTTAAACATCGGGCGTTTAACGGTTCGAGTTTAAAAGTCTGGATAATAAATGGACCTTTTTTTTCTGTTCAAGCCCGGATTTGTTGGCGGGCTTTTGGGCCGGCCAGGTTGGTCTGACCCGTTTTGCCGACTCTAGATAAAAGTAACACAACTTTTATAAATTTTAGAAAAAAATATTGTTTTAGTCCTTTAAGTTATTTTAAAATATTAAGTTAGTTCTTTAAGTATTTTTTGTAATGCTTTGACTTTTATATTAAATAACATTTGCATTGTTAACCTTTTTAAAAATCTCCGTTACAATAAATTGCAAACTCATATACCATTTGAACTAGTTTTTCGCACTGATCAAGAATATGTAATTAGTTTTGCGTTTGATTGTATATTTTGGTCGGATCGAACAATTTTTTATTATGTATTTGTTCACTTTTTTCCTGATTCTCATGAAGCGTAACTTGTTTGATAAATTTTATTACATATTCGTGATCAGCGCGAAAAACCAGTTCAAATGGTATATGAGTTTGTATTTTATTGTAATAGAGATTTTTAAAATGGTCAACGACGCAAACGTTACTTAACATAAATGACCAAAGCGTTACAAAAAAAATTTAAAAGACTAACTTGATATTTTAAAATAACTTAAAGGACCTAGACATTATTTTTGCCTATTATTACTTGATTCCTCATATACTTCCACATATACTTAATTCCTCATCAATCATTTCAACTTCAGCAGCAACAAAAACTTTAGAAATTTTAGAAGCTTCGGCAGAATTATCAGCTTCTGCAACTTTAGTAGCTCTAGCAGCTTCAACATCTTTGACAACCTCAACAGCTCTAGCGCTTTAATAGCTACATTTTTATGACTTCAGCAACTTTAGTATCTGTAGACCTCAAAATCTTTCTTGAGGTCTCGATCTTCTTTGTTTTCTTAGCTGGAGAAGGTGGATGATTTGAAGTTCCTTCACCATCCTTTTTAGAGTTTCTTTTTCTCTTGAAAGTTGCATCAGGAGGAGCGTCTGGTAAGTTGCAAACGTCCATATCTGGATCAAATCCATCTACTAAGCAGTTTATCATGTAAACTCATAGATCCTTTGGAGGATCCTACTTAGTGAAAAGAGGAAAGTCGTTAATCTCAACCCTTTTAGAGGAGACAGATTCTTTGTCCATCCCTTCAGGTTTCACAACATCTTTGATCATAAGCATGTTTTCAAAGTTTTTCCCATTGAAGAATTTTTCCACATCTTTGTAGAGGTCATTAAAAATTTTCATTTCTTGTAGCTTGTCTACCAGCTTACTTTCAACCAAGATATCAAAGATTATCCTGCCTAAAGGAATCCACTTCCTCTACTTATTGCAATTGTTCCTTGTTTCTTTGACCATCTCTCTCAAGTATTTAAACAAGATGGAAGGAAAATTCATCTTGATACCTTTGGACATATAATACAACATGTATTTCTGGTCAGTATTAATGTAGTCCACATAGTTATTTGTAGGACGGTGATGAATGCACCCCAAGATAATCTTAGCACATATCCTAGATTAGGATTGAAGATTCTTGACCCCTGAATCTGATCCTTTCTGAAAGATGGTAGCCATAACTTCCTTTATTTTTGCCCCTGTTTGAACATTTGATAACATATTTTTCCAGACCCATCATGATTTAGTAGCTTGGCTATGGATTTCTCATAAGTTTGAATCTTCTGACCCATAATACTAGAGAAGATCTGAACTTCTGTAGCTTTTGCATGAATCCAAAAATATTTTACCAAGGTTGTATAAACTGTTCCCTTCAACCTATTGAAGTGTATTTCCCATCATTGGGTTGAAACATTGCTAGAGATATCAAACCCATTTTGCTTTAGGTTATCAAAATCTACAATAGTTTCATAGAGACCTTTCAATTTATCAATTGTAGTAGATAAAGAAATTTCAGGGATGTCTTCCACTAAGGTAATTTTCTTTTTTAGAAGACTGATATTGTTGATTTTGTTGTTGTTATAGTAGCTCGTATTGTTGATGTTGCTGGTCATCCGTGTTAGGGTTTTAAGGAAGGAGAGAGAGAGAGAGAGAGAGAGAGAGAGAGAGAGAGAGAGAGAGAGAGAGAGAGAGAGAGAGAGAGAGAGAGAGAGAGAGAGAGAGAGAGAGAGAGAGAGAGAGGAGGGAAAAAACTTTCAAGTATGGGTTGTGAGAACAAGCTGCATAGTATGTGAGAAGTTAATGTGTTGTGGGTTTAAGTAAAGAATTTGATAATAAAAAATTGAAAAAAATTCAATCTAACAAGGGAGGCGAAAAGAAATGATTTTCTCTAAAAACAAGAAACGATATTCCCAATGGGTTACCTCAACTGTTTAGCTGGACAAATATATGACAAATGTCTTACATTAGAGCCACACATGTAACACTTGATTTTCACCCCACAATAAGAGGGATCTTAGCGAGACAAATAGATATACCCTTAATTACCTTTTCTTGCTACAGAAAACAATGTTAGAGCATTTAAGATGAGCGTTATAGGTTCTAATGATTAACTTACTTATAAGTTCATCAGAGGGTATGTCCTTAAAGTCAAATTTTCTCATTCTTCAGATCCCCGTAGCTTCCCTTTACAAGAAGTGAGCATCCAAGATCTAAGCACCATGAATAAAATTTCATCTTTGCTAGAGTAATGAGAGCAACCAATAAGGAGAATAGAACTAAAATTCTATTGACTTCTTTATTTTTCTTCTAGGTTTAGGATTTGACAAGAAAATATTTGGTTTATGATAACCAATGCCTCTCTTCCCTTTACACTAGATCAATAAAGCCATAAAAAAGTCTTTCTATATAACCTTATCCTCTAAGTTGAATCCAAAGTTTTACATTTCTCAATTTTCTTATTCACTTTATGGGTTCCTTTTTAAGGAATCAAATATAGACTTAGCCGAGTCTAATTTGAAATCTTCTCATACTTTAAACAATAAATAACATGAAACACACAATTTCTGGATTCATGAAGATTTTGTGAACCTTTATGGTTTGAGAAAATTGTCTTCTAACGATTCAGTGCGATTCAAAACTTCTAAATGATATACCAAACCAGTAATCTTGGTTCAGTTCGTTTCTGAGTAAATTGAAACGGTTTTATTCTGTTCGAGTGAACTTTTACTATAGTTTTGGTCAATTCGGTTTAGTTTGGGTTTCTCACTGAACTGTACCGTAAACAACCTTAAATGTATGGGCTGACTTTATACCTTGAATCACATGGAGTGGATTTGAGATAAGTATGACCTTAGCTATTTGGGCCTTTGGTTGGCCTAAAGCAATTTTATTTTTCTTTCACGTAACATTCAACACTCGTCGTGAATTCTTCCACGGAGTCTGCAGGTTTCTGGATTATAGATTTTTTGAAGTGCCTAACTCGATTTTGTTATGGAAGGCTTTTGTGAACAAATCTCAGTTGGCATTGATCACTGTAACGAACGCCTCGTTGAATCTCGCAAGATATTCTCTCAGTGATTCACAATGTATTTAACGTACATTAAACAAACTAGTCGAGGATAACTTATGATGTTTGCTCGCGAAAAATTGGTGAATCAACTTCCCCGATAGGTTATGGGAAATGGTCACAGAGATCCTATACTTGCTCATGTACCATCTCAAGGCTTTCTTCTTCGCCGTCCCAAAAAGGAGTTTACACTTTATGGAATTAATGGTGCTTATTGTCACTGCTTGAGTATTAATGGCGATAATGTGCTCTAGTTGGTCAATCTTTCCGTCGAAGGTTTTTAGCGAAGGCAACTTGAATTTTTTTGGGACATGCGTATCTCATATTTCATTAGAGAGGGGTTGGGGATTTAGGATCTTTGTAATCACTGACTAGTCGATCTCCAATTATTGTTGTTGCTGAAGGTGTAAAACATTGTCATGAATCTTTGTTATCTCGTTCGTCGTCGTTGTTGTTTGCGGAAGGTTTTTTCATTTTGGAGTTGTGGTTAGGCTGACAAAAGTTTCAAGTGAAAGTCTGATCCAAGTTAGTTTTACTGAATCTCTCGGTGGACGCCAAATATACTTGTGGCGAGTACAATAAATAATACCCTGCTTGCGTTGTTGAGTACAATAAAGATTTCCGTTAAATATGTGAAAAATGAGTTCAATATTACTGAGCTACATCACTATGTATTTATAGAAGCGTTCGTTTAAGAGAAGAGTTGATTGAAAGATAAATTATAATGCCTACAAACTTAACTACATATCTCTTGACTTTGCCTTCGAGGCTTAAGTGACTTAGGGGAGCCATCCCTTTAATATATACCTTGAAGTTAATTCACAATACCATGAATACTTCTCTTATTGACCGAGAAATGTTTTTTGAACTTACTTAAAACATGACTTTCACATTCTCCTACAAGAAAAATGAGACAAACTTGATCACTTGTTTACCATATAATTTCACCATTTCTTATTTCAAAATTGTTTGCTTCATCCTAGTGTTGAAGAGTTAATGAACACAATACTTTTACCTTTAATGAACTCTTTTTATAACAATTAAATTTATCAAAGAAATTTTACCTAATTACTACTCACTTCGATTTAACAGTATATTTTCTTTTCTATTTTTATTTATTTTAAATTGTATGTTTTATGTAATATTTATTATTTTTTTATTAACTCACCTTTATCTATGGTATTTTAAATTGTTTAACTATCTCATGACCTATTATTAATAAGTTATTTTAATAAATAATATTTGTTTTATCATTAAAATTAAAATAATTAATTATTTTAAAAGCAATATTCATAAAACTTAAATTTGAAAATAATTAAAAAATTATTTTTTGAAATATGTAACAAAATAGCTAATAATCGTTATTACTTAGCATAAATAATTAAAAAAAAAACTTATTCTTATCTAGAACAATTTTCTCTTAAATGACTTTTCTTATCCATTGATCTAAAATGACATTCCAATTTAGTACTACTTGAACTTGATAGAAGTGTGGGTCGCTATCATCATAAACATTGGAACACGTGTTAATCAGAAAGTGAGTGATAACGTTGGACAAAATTAAAAATCAAATAAATATGAAGAAAAAAAATAATTTAATACTACAAACGAAGGAGAAGGAAGGTTCTGGAAAAGTGGATCACAAAACCAACGGCCCAAACCTAATCCGAACAAATCAACGGCCCGATCACACCTCCGCCGAGTCACAACTCACAAGTCACATTTCTCATCTCTCCACCTATCCATTCCTTCTAGCGCCTTCTTATTGTTCTAAGTGGACCCCACTTTTTTCCTTTTCACTTTTTTTTAAAAATTTCTTCTCATTTCCCTTTCATTCTCCAACGCACGGATACACACGCTCCTTTTTTTATTCCTATCCTATCTTTAATTTAAAAACTCTCTCCTAGAAACTTCTAGAATAAACAAACGCTAACCCATCTCTTTCTCAACCGCCGTTGCCGGTGGTTTCATCTTTCCCGTTCAACGCACTCCATCTCTTTCAAGGTAACCGATTAATAACGCTTATACTTATTTCCCTTAATTAATACTATAGTTTTATTTTATCTTTTTGACCCTATTTATACTCTTACGAAAGATAATAATAATAATAACAAGATGAACCTGACTTAGCTCAGTATAAATATATTATAGCTTATTCTTTTAATTAAGAAACGGTTATGATTTAGCTTTTAGGGTGGTTTAGGAACAGATCTGGAAACGAAGTTGATGGCGACATTACCGGTGGAGCAAACAGGTGAATCACCGACGACGGAATTGCAGAGATCCATTCCGACACCGTTTCTAACCAAAACGTACCAACTCGTGGATGATCCTTCTGTAGATGATTTGATTTCATGGAACGAAGATGGCACAAGCTTCATAGTTTGGTTACCTGCTGAATTCGCAAGAGATTTGCTTCCGAAGTATTTCAAACACAATAACTTCTCCAGTTTTGTTCGTCAGCTTAACACATATGTAACTGACTTTCTTTATCTGACTTTATTTATTTCGTTTTTGTTATAAATTTTTTGTTAAGATTTTTTTTTTTTTGGATTTTCGTTTCTAAACTGTTAGTAATTTTTGTGTTTCGTTTCTAGGGATTTCGGAAAGTTGTACCTGATCGTTGGGAATTTGCCAACGACGGTTTCCGACGAGGGGAGAAGAATCTACTCCGTGACATACAGCGGAGGAAAATATTATCGGCTGCAGGAACGCCGATTGTGACGACGGTAGCTGCGGCGACTAATGTTGTAACGGTAGCTATGGCGGCACCGGTTCGAATGGTGTCTCCAACAACTTCCGGTGATGAACAGGTGGTTTCATCGAATTCATCTCCGATTGTGGCGCACAATAGTGCTACAGTGCACCGTAGCACAAGTTGCACCACTTCGCCTGAATTATTTGAAGAGAATGAAAGGCTTAAGAAAGAGAATATGCAATTGAGTAACGAGTTGAGTCAATTGAAAAGTCTTTGTAATAGTATATTATCTATGATGAGTAACTATGCTTCTGGTTTTAGTCGCCAGTTAGAATCGTCTACTAGCGCAGCAACGGTACGGGCGGCGCTTGTAACTGAAGGAGGGAAAGCGTTGGATCTTTTGCCTACAAGGAATGTTTCGTTAGCTGAGGAGGCTGTGGCTGCTAATGTGGGTGGTGGTGTTGCTGGTGGTGGTGGTGCATCGGGTGAGATGGCGAATATGGCTGGTAATGCCGGTGGTGGTGGTGCATGGTGTGAGACGGCAAATTTGGCTGAACCTGAGCATGGGAATGGGGCTCAAGTTCCTAAACTATTTGGGGTTTCTATTGGGCTTAAACGATGTAGGAGAGAGTGTGAGGTTGAACCGGAGAGAGAGGAACGGGAGCAACATCAAATGCCAATGCAAATGCAAACACAATCCTCTCAGGAACATGATCGAGAATCAGATGTGAAATCGGAACCGCATGATGGCAATGATGACTCGGCTGATCAAGAGCATCGTTGGGATTTGATGAAATAATGCAGAAGCAGTGTTTAGAATTCGGACAAAAGAATTGCTGAAGCTCCACACATGTTTGAATAAGGCAAACACGTTACATAGCAATGAATTTTTAAAGAAACGTGTCGCTCCATTAACGTTGTGCCGGTGCCATTGGACAAGGACGTGGTTGGAAATTGAAATTTCATGTTGTTGTATATTGCTAGACGAGTTCTTGTTCGTAATTTAGGTTCCTTAATTGTTGAGCAAAGAGTGTGAAAGCCATGCAACAGAAAGTGAATATTGTCCACATCGGTGGTTAAAGAAAAATTATCAGCACATGCAAATGGATTTGCTGAATCAACGGAAAGTTTGACGAGCTTAAAGTATTCACAAAGTTTGTCTTTTTTGGAAATATTCTACAATCAACACTGTTTGTGGTTGATAAAATGAATTATTTCCAATTTGATACATTTACTAGCACACCTATGGACCAAGTTTGTTCCTAAGTTACACAGTTATAGTATTACTTTATTAAGATAATGTGGTCATTTTGATATATGTTTTGAATTAGTTTATTTGAATAGTGAACTTTTGTTTAAATTATTAATAAATTATCATTCTGAAAATTGGTTTTATATTTTGACATCACTTCAAGTTACAATATTGAAATACGGATTATGTATTGATTCAAATTAATTTACTAATTTTATATTTCATTTCTCTCTTTTCTAATTATCTGTATCAATTAATTTTTTTCAACCATCAAATTCGAATGATGGCTGAATCTTTTATATATAAGGGACATATCAAGTGAGAGAGATTTTAAAATAAGATATGAGAGGAACAAACAACAATTATACAGGGGGCATATCTAATGGTAGTTGTTTGTTACTCTCATTTTTCATTTAAAATCACTCTCATTTAATATATATATATATATATATATATATATATATATATATATATATATATATATATATATATATATATATATATATATATATATATATATATATATATATATATATATATATATATATGACAGTGTGTTCAATTTATTTTAAGAGTAAATTTTTATAATCTACTCTATAATTATAGTTTTTAAATTATTTTAAATTATATTTAATTGAATAAATATAAATGTTAATTTATTATTAGATTAGATTTAATTCAAAGATTATTACGTGAGGTAAGTTAAAAAAATTTATTTTTAAAGTAAGTTGATTTTATATATATATATATAAAGTCCATGTAACCACTTATTTCAAAGAAACATCCGTTTTTCCATTTTACTTTCTAATATGGCATCAGAGTGGAAAGATCAAATGATAATAAAATTGAGGAGGGACAATCTTCTTCCATCATCATCCTACCTCACCATGCACTTACTCTGAATAATTCTAATAATCCAAGAACACCACTTGTTTCTGTAAAATTATCGCACATGACTTGGACATAAAAGTAAAGATCAATTTTGTTGATGGTTCAATAAAAAACCAACACAGGAATCGACAAAATTTTCAAGCTGGAAGAAAGTCAATTCAATGGTGATGGCGTGGATAATTAACACCATAGATCCAAACCTTTACGATAACATCTCTCACACCTCAATTGCTTATGACATATGGATTGATGTTGTAGAACGATTTGTCTAGACTAATGCACCACACATCCATCAACAATGCATACCATTTGTCTGATGCAGAAAGAGGTAGATATTTCTATTACACTCAATTCAAAAAGCTTTTTTGATGAACTGCAACCAATACTAGACTGCAGTTGTGGAGTCTCCAAATCTTTAGAAAAAAGAGTAGAGCATCAACGAGTTCGTCTATTTCTTGAGGTCTTGATAGTGATCAATTCGCTCACATCAAAGACACAATTCTCAACTCCAATCCTTTACCCTCACGGCAACATGTTCTTTATCAAATACAACTAGAGAAATCACGCACAGGAAGAGATTACAACAATCAGAGAGGATCGTAAAATGCAAATCTCGCACAGGAAAATAAAGTTAATGCACAAGAGTCCATAATATGGCATACTCTTCACGGAACTTGCACCAGAAATCAAGCATATCATCTCGATACCATGAGTGGTAATATGTATGCAAATTGTACATGGATACTTAATAGTGGTGCGTAACATCACATGACTCATTTATCATCTGTTTTGTTAAACATTAAGAAACTGACAAAACCTTTTTAAATTGTTAATCTCATTGGAACATCCACACTTGTTGATTGCTTGAGAGATGTTTATTTGTCCAGTAACTTGATGCTACATAACGTGCTTTTTGTTCCTTCATTCAACTGCAACTTGATTTCCATTCATAGATTGACTTGTGATCTACATTCTAGTGACTTACGATCAAAATTGTTGCATAATCCATGAGTAACTAATGAAGAAGATTGGATTAGGTAGGATGAGTGAAGGAGTATATATGTTCACAAAGCAATCTCAACAAGGATTCTTAAGGGCAACTAAGAAGGATATGACAACTTTGTGGCATAGTAGAATGGGAAACCCTTCTACTCAAGCACTACAACAAATATCTCACCATCTCCAATGCAATTTTGACTCAAATAAATATGTTTGTTGTGATGTATGTCATAAAGCAAAACATAGTAGAAATTGTTTTCATTCAAGTATAGTAAAGTTGTTGCAGCATTCGATTTGATCCACTGCGATCTTTGGGGAAAATATAACACGGATGCATATATTGGATCACAATATTTTCTCACCATTATAGATGATTATACTAGAGACATTTGAGGGTATCTAATGCAAAAGAAAACAGAAATAATGCATCACTTGATCACCTTCATCAATGTGATCAAACTGTTAAGAGAATGCAAAGCTGACACTGGTACAAAATTTGTCAACTCCAAATTCTTATCATTATTTAACAAGAGGGAATAATGTTAGAAATAAAGTCTTTTGTGTTTAGTGAAAGTGTGTAAGAATATTAGAGACTTAAAGAGAAACTTGATAGGTAGAAGAATTATTTATGGAAGAGACGACTTTGTATTTTGCTTGATGCAAAAGTGTAGAATTACATATAGTACTCTAAGGAGAACTCTAGACACACTAATTCTAGAGAGTTCTCAACTCTAGGAATTTCAAGAGCATTCTAGAGAATATTACAATCCTAAGAAATATCTAGACACTCCAAAATTATAAGAGTTTTCTAGAAACATTAATTAAAATTACTTAAATACAAAATAACTAAGCCCAAAAATCTAAATAATATGTTTAGGCTCAAATCAAGTTTAATCTTTCAACATTCCCCCTTAAACTTGATTTGTGACTCCAAGCATACTCCTTAGCTTTACGAACGTTTCCAACTTGAGTGACTTGGTAAAAATGTCGGCAGCTTGATCTCGAAACATCACATACTTCAATTTCACATCCTTCTTCTCGATGCATTCTCTTATAAAGTGGTAACGGATGTCAATGTGTTTACTTCTTTCATAAAATACAGGGTTCTTTGGCAAAGAAAGTGATGATTTATTGTTAACACATATTTCCATAGGATCTTCTTGTGGCACTTTTAACTCTTTCAACAAGTTCCTTAGCTAAATTGCATGGCAAAAGCATGATGTAGCGGCAACATATTCTGCTTCACAAGTTGACAGTGTGACGATAGGTTGCTTCTTTGACATCCAAGTGAAAGGAGTATCTCTCATAAAGAACACAAAATCAGTAGTGCTCTTTCTATCGTCCAAGTCTCCACTCCAATCGCTATCACTATAGCCAACAATTTCATAATTGTTAGAAGAGTAATAGTGTAAGCCAAAGTTTGTTGTACCTTTGATATATCGAAGGATTCTCTTTGCCGCCTTGAACTGAGTTGTTGTTGGAGCTTCCATGTAACGGCTTACGACTCTTACAACATAAAGAATATCCGACCTTGTACTTGTCAAGTAACGTAGACTTCCAACCAAACTTTTGTAAAGAGTTGGATCCACACTCTCTCCATTTTCATGCTTACTCAACTTGCTGCCACATTCCATCGGGGTGCCAACCGGATTGGCATCATCCATCTTGAACTTCTTAAGGATTTCTTTTGCATAGCCTTATTGCGTGGTAAAAATTCCTTTGTCTTCTTGCTTTACTTCAATGCTAAGATAATATGCCATGAGCCCCATATTTGTCATCTCAAATTCATTTGACATGTCTTTTTTGAACTCTTCGAACATGCTTAGATTGTTTCCAGTGAAGATCAAGTCATCAACATATAAGCACGCAATCAAAATATCTCCACTTTGCGCTTTAATATAGAGTGCATGCTCATATGGACACTTGATGAAGTTCTTGTCTCGAAAGTACTTGTCAATTCGAACATTCCAAGCTCTCGGTGCTTGCTTGAGTCCGTACAACGCCTTTTTCAACTTGAGGACTTTTTGTTCTTGCCCTTTTACTTCATATCCATGTGGTTGCTCGATATAAACTTCTTCTTCGAGAAAACCATTCAAGAAGGCCGACTTCACATCCATTTGATAGATCTTCCATTCATTCTGGGCTGCCAAAGAAATGATCACTCTAATAGTTTCAAGACGAGCAACGGGGGAAAATACCTCATCATAGTCAATTCTTTGTCTTTGACTATAGCCTTTTGCCACCAGTCTTGCTTTGTATCTCTCCACGTCTCCTTTTGCATTCTTCTTCGCCTTGTACACCCATTTTACTCCGATTGCTTTGTGCCCTTGTGGAAGTGTAGTAAGTTCCCACGTATCATTCTTCGTGATTGACTTTATTTCTTCATCCTACGTCTCTCCACTTTACGTTTTCAACAGCTTCTTGATAGCTTAGAGGCTCGCACCAAAAATACAAAAGAGGTTAATGTTATTTTGGTTTTCGGTTACCTCATAAAGCTCTTCAATGCTCGTTAATCGTGGTGTCCTCTCACTTGAGCTTGTTTCATCCAACCTTGGTGTCGGTGAGGCATGTGGTGTAATATGCTCATCTATCATTGGTTGTTCCATTTCATCTTCTTCTTCTTTAAAATAAGGAAGAAAATCATACCTGTCTTCCTGAACACTCCAACCCCAACAATCTTCTTCTTCGAACTCCACGTCACGACTTATGACAATCTTTCCGCTATTTGAATTATAAAGCTTGTACCTTTTGGAGCTTGAGTTGTAACCCATGAATACATACTTCTCAATTTTATCATCGAGCTTTGTTCTCTTTTCATCTGGAACGTGGGTATATGAAATGCTTCCAAACACTTTAAGGTGAGAGATCCTTGGCTTCCTTCCACTCCATGCTTCTTGTGGTGTCTTCTCATGCACACTTCTTGTTGGAGAACGGTTTGTCAGGTAAACCGCACATGCCATTGCTTCGGCCCAAAACTCTTTCGGCATCTTCTTACTCTTAAGCATGTTTTGCACCATATTAAGTATGGTCCGGTTCTTTCTCTCCACTACTCCATTTTGTTGTGGTGATCTTGGCATTGTTAGTAAGCGGCGGATTCTATGCTCTTCACAATATTTGCTTAATTGATTTGAAGTAAACTCCCATCTTCGGTCAGATCTCATAGCCTTAATAGAAACACCACTTTCTTTCTCCACAAGGGCTTTGAACTTCTTAAAGTTTTCAAACACTTATGACTTCTCATTCAAGAAATAAACCCATGTTTTTCTAGAATAATCATCAATAAATAGGAGAAAGTATTTATTCTTACCAAAAGAGTTTGGATTGACTGGTCCACAAACATCAGTGTGTATGAGCTCTAGTGGTTTTGTCGCTCTTTATGTTGATTCTTTTGGAAAGATTTTTCGGAATTGCTTCCCAATTAGACATCCTTCACATAGTTGGTCTGGGTGGTTTATACTAGGCAAGCCTCTCACCATCTCCTTCTTTGACAAACATTCTAGACTACCAAAGTTGAGGTGTCTAAATCGTAGATGCCATAGCCACGAAGAGTCGGTATAACAAGCCTTGAGACACTTTGCCATATCATTTTGAATGCTCAAGAGGAACATTCTATTCTTTGACATAGGCACCCTAGCGATCAAGTGATTCCCACAATACTATGTTCTTTCAAGTGGATGTCATATCCTTTCTCCAATAATTGTCCCAAGCTCAAAATATTATTTTTCATGTTAGGAACATAGTAGACATTGGATATGAATTGATGATTCCCATTCTTTAAGCGTATGAGAATTTTACCTTTGCCTTTGACCGGTATCTTTGAGTCATCTCCAAATGAGACATTTTCAGTTGTCGCTTCATTGATCTCTATGAACATGCTTCAATTGCCGCACATGTGATTGCTTGTGCCGGTGTCGAGGTACCACTTGTTTCTTTTCTCTTCAAATTGGTTTTGGCACGCAAGCATCAAAGTTTCTTCTTCTCCACCTTTTTCTTCTACAAAGTCAGCTTTCTCCAAAACCTTCTTTGAGAATCTACACTCAGATGCATAGTGACCAATTTTGTTGCAATTAAAGCACTTGATTTGTAACTTGTTGCACCTTGACCATGAATTTCCATTTCCACGACCTCTTGTTGCTTGTGGATTCCAACTTCTTTCTCCATTGTTGAAGTTGTTGGAGTAGTTGTTGTAACTGCCTCTTCTTTCTCCTTCATGTCCTCGTCCACGTCCATGTCTACGGTCTTGGCCACGACCTCGTCCTCTTTGACTCTTGTAATTCGCATAGTTTGCTTCCTTTGCATTGAGTTGTAGTAGTTGCTCCATAGTCTCCTTTTGTTTAGTTTTTCTCTTTTGTTTTTCTTTGTATGCTTGTAAGGAACCCATAAGTTGCTCAATAGTCATGGTGTTTAAATCCTTGTTTTCTTCAATGTTGGTAACAATGAAGTCAAAACTTGGATTTAAAGTGCGAAGTATTTTCTCCATGACTTTCACCTCATCACCATCTTCACCATTTCTTTTAAGTTGATTGACTACGAACAATACTCAAGAAAAATAATCAGAAATTAACTCTGACTCTTCCATAAATAAACGTTCAAACTCACCTCTAAGAGTTTGAAGACGAATATTTTTCACTTGCTCCACTCCTTTGTTGCAAGTTTGAAGTTTGTCCCATGCTTCTTTGGGCGTCGTTGCATTGGAGATCTTCTCAAATGTATCTTCATCTACCGATTGATAAATGAGGAAGATAGCTTTCTTGTCTCTCTTTCTTTACTCCTTTAATGTCTCCTTTACACCTTGGCTTAAGGAGGCTTCATCTTGCTCCTTGAAGCCTTTCTCAATAATATCCCACACATCTTGAGCTTCTAGTAGCGCCTTCATCTTGATACTCCAATTGTCATAGTTGTTCTTTGTGAGTATCGGCATTTGAAAAGGGAAACCTCCATTCTCCATCTTTTGAGGACCTTCAAGCTCTGATGCCACTTTGATTGAAATAAAGTCTTTTGTGTTTAGTGAAAGTGTGTGGGAATATTAGAGGCTTAAAGAGAAACTTGATAGGTGGAAGAATTATTTATGAAAGAGAGAACTTTGTATTTTGCTTGATGCAAAAGTGTAGAATTACATCTCTATTTATAGTACTCTAAGAAGAACTCTAGACACACTAATTCTAGAGAGTTCTCAACTCTAGGAATTCCAAGAGCATTCTAGAGAATATTACAACCCTAAAAAATATCTAGACACTACAAACATTACAAGAGTTTTCTATAAACATTAATTAAAATTACCTAAGTACAAAATAACTAAGCCCAAAAATCCAAATAATATATTTAGGTTCAAATCAAGTTTAATCTTTCAACAAATAATTCATGAAAAATCTCGTGCCTTAAAACCAAAACAAAATGGAAGAGCAAAGCATAAACATAAACAAATATTGAATTTAATAAGGGACGTTTTCAAGCAAACTTTCCACTAAGTTTTTTGGGAGAGTATGTTTTAACTGCAACATAACTAATCGATAAAACACCAATTGTAGCTAATAAAGGTCACTACTACAATAATGACTTTTAGCAGCGCATTAAAAGACAGCGCTTTTTGAAAAAGTGCTGCTAAAGAGTCATGAAAAAGAAAAGAAAAAAATAGCATACCTAAGACAACGCTTGTTTAAAAAGCGCTGCTAAAGCGGGGGGGGGGGGTCTAAGAAAGCGCTGCTAAAGGGGGGCCCTAAGAAAGCGCTTCAAAAAAAGCGCTGCTAAAGGGGGGGGGTCTAAAAAAACGCTGCTAAAGAGGGGTCCTAAGGCAGACCTATAGCAGCGCTTTCTAAAAGCGCTGCTAAATGCCATACAAAAGCGCTGCAATAGGTTTAAGTAGCATAAATTTAAAAAATCCCAGTATTTTCGCAGAATCAGAACAGTCTCCTTCTTTCTTATTTCCCACTCGCGAACGTTACCCTATTCACCCTTGACGCATTCTGTCCGTGCCTCCGTCCATCGCCTTTCCTCCGGTCATTCTGCCGCCGTCCGTTCCTTTTTGACGGTCATCTCTGTCCTCCACCAGCGCATTTTCACCATTTTAAGGTATTTGAAGTTTTTTATTTTTCATTTTTATTATTCTCATAGTTTTAATTGCTTTAGGTTGACCTCAAATGTAAATATGTTGTAGTTGAAATTTTGAGTGCAATTCTGTTTTTAACATTCTGGCAATAAGTAATTATTTGAATTGATAATGCCTTCGAACAATTATAGAATTTTATAATGAAATTTCTAATACATCTTCTTCTTGAAATCATTCTCCATAACCATTCCTAAAACCTTCATTTCAACCGTCATCATACCATCACCATGTAAACCTCTGCGATTTCGTGTTTTCGGTGTATATGTTGTTGATATTAAATCTCTGTTTTGCAGTGTGTATATTTAAATCTTGAGATGCTGACTCTATCTTAGTTAGAATTTCTCAATGTTTAGTTTTTGGTAAATATGATATGTTATTATGGTTTTATATGTTAATAGCTTGAGAGATGAAGTGAACATAATTTGTATTTTTGTTTTGGTGTATATGCTTGTTAGCTTTTTAATTTGAGACATTTTTCGTTATATGTTGATCTGCATTTTGAGAATGAAATTGGCAAGGTTGAGGGTAGATAGTCACAAAGAGAGTTATTGGCTAGCACATCATATCAAAAAAGAAGATATTAAAACAGCATAAAGAATTGAATTTAATCAATAAAGACATTAAGAATTTAAGTGAATTATCTAGTAGTAAGGGTGTCATTTTAAGTTTAAGGATATAATTCAATTTTTATTGCTTTTTAACTTATTTTAAGAAAAACGATGATTACTGAAGTTATAATTGATAGAAATAGTTGCACCATGAGAAATCACCATACATAGCTTTTAAAAGAGGGATTCCCATGACAAGTGTGTTAAGAGTTGAAAGTGAGAAAAGTGTGATAGTCCAATCAAGACTATCTTGGTTTTTTGTGAACATGTTCCATATGCTAATTATTAATATTTATATTTATTTATTTATATTTATTTTTAAATTTTGTAATTAAAATTTAGTTAATTATTAATATGATTTTAATAAAATTTATATTTTGTCTGTTATAGGGGTTACTTGTGAAGAGTAAGGTTCTGATCGTTTCCAATAATCCTACTGTGTAGCTTTCTTAGAAGTTGGTGATTTCTTCACAGGTATTTGTTGTTTTTGTTTAGCTTTCTTAGTTTAGTTAGGCTACTTATTTAGTATGGATAAAAAATGGATGTCTTGTAATCGATTGTCAAAAGAGTACGAGAGTGGGGTATCAAAATTTGTTAAGTTTGTTGTTGAACACACCAAAGACCCCAGTAGGATCACATGTCCTTGCTTAGGTTATTGTTATGGGCGTCGGATTGACGCAGTTCAGTTGGAATCTCATTTAATGAGACATGGAATTGATCGAAGTTATACATGTTGGACATTACATGGTGAGATAAGTAACGAGAATGTCGAACCGGGGGATAATACGACTTATGCTTCAAAGGACAATGACACAGATATATATGATTGTGATCGAGTCGAAGAGATTGCAGAAGCACTTGAAGAAGATCTTCAGGATTGTCCCAAGATGTTTGAGAGTTTGGTAAGCGATGTAGAGAAACTGTTGTATAAAGGTTGCACTACTTTCACAAGATTGTCTGCGGTATTAAAGTTGTACAACTTAAAGGCGGGTAATGGATGGTCGGATAAAAGTTTCACAGAGTTATTAGCCCTACTACAAGAGATGCTTCCAGATAGGGCTGGAAATGAGTCGAGTCGAATCGAACTCACCTCAGCTCGGCTCGACTCGTTAAGAATTGTTCGAGTTCGAGTTCGAGTTCGAGCTCGACACGAACTTTTTTTAAGCTCAAACTCGACTCGTGATAAGTTCACGAACAATTCAGTTCAACTCGTTAGGTTCATCTCATTAGGTTCAGCTCACATGATTCACGGACTTAAAAACTATTTTTTTTAAATATATATATTTTTTAGTATATTTGACATTTTAAATAAATATTTTTTTTTTAAAAATAAATATTAAAATAAAATAAAAGTTATCATATTGAAATTTAATTTTATCTTCGAAATCTACTAATTCAAAACCTACACAACTTTCAAGAGATACATTTGAGAGTCTAATTCAAAAACTACTAAATTGAAGATTAAATTTGTCTAAGATTTCGAGTAAATATTTAAACCTAATCTTAAAGACAGTATAATTCTTCTCATATGTAATCGAGTTGACTCATGAACCTAACGAGTTGAACTATGTATAGTTCAAGTTCAGCTTATTTAGTTAACGAACTTAATTTTTCGCTCATACTCAACTCATTTGGTTCATGAACCTAGTTCAACGATTTAATTGTCGAGTCGAATTTCAAACTATTTTCGAGTTGGTTCGGTTCATTGCCAGCCCTACTTCCAGAGGATAATGTTCTTCCCAATCGAACCTATGAAGCTAAAAAATATTATGCTCTATTGGCATGATCTATGATAAGATACATGCTTGTCCAAATGATTGCATTTTGTTTCGAAATGAATATGCATCATTAAACGAGTGTCCTAAATGCGGTGTATCTCGGTATAAGAAAAAGTTGTCACCGACAAAAGTCTTATGGTATTTTTCTATAATTCCGAGATTTAGACGCATAATTCGTAGTGAAACAGATGCAATACAATTGACTTGGAATGCAGATGATAAAATTATAGATGAGAAGTATCGACATCTGGCAGATTCACCACAATGGATGAAAATTGATAATGAGTATCCTGATTTTGGAAAAGAAGCTAGAAACCTTCGGTTGACATTATCGACTGATGGAATGAATCTGCATGGTCTACAAAGTATCTCACATTCCACCTGGCCTGTAATTATTATGATTTATAACCTACCTCCATGGCTATGTATGAAGCGTAAGTACATGATGTTATCTATGTAATTTCTGGCCCTAAACAACCAGGGAATGACATAGACGTATACCTGACACCTTTAATCGAAGACTTAAAGAGTTTGTGGGAGAACGGTGTGGAGTTTTATGATGGATGTAGGAAAGAAAGTTTCAATTTGAGGGCAATGTTGTTTGGCACAACATACGGAAATCTATCGGGGTATAGCATTAAAGGTCAATGTGCGTGTCTTATCTGTGAAGAAAACACATATTGGACGCGATTGAAATTTGGTCAGAAGAATGTCTTTCTTGGTCATCATAGATTCTTAAATTCTAATCATCACTACCGTGGATGGAGAAAAGCATTCAATAGAAATTCAGAACAAGGTAGAGCTCCACCTACATTAATCGGCGAACAAATTTTTGAAAAGGTGAAAGATGTGAGTACTCAGTTTGGCAAGCCTTTTGCTCATACGCTTGTCACGCGTGGGTGGAAGAAGAGGTCAATTTTGTTTGAGTTGCCGTATTGGAAGTCGTTGTATGTAATACATTTTCTTGATGTTATGCATATTGAAAAAAATGTATTTGAAAGTGTTATTGGTATGTTACTCAATATACAAGGAAAGTCTAAGGATGATCTTAAAGCAAGAAAGGACTTGGTAGCAATGGGAATGAGAAATGAATTAGGACCCTTGAAGAAAGGAAATCACACATATCTACCACCTGCTGCTTATACTTTATCTAGAAAGGAGAAAAAGATATTGTGTAAGTTTCTGAGTGAAGTTAAAGTTCCAGAAGGATACTCTTCAGATATTAGAAGACTTGTTTCTATGAAAGACCTCAAGTTAAAGAGTTTAAAGACACATGATTGCCATGTTATAATTGAACACTTTCTACCAATAGGTATACGTTCTATTTTTTCAGAAAAAGTAAGAAGCGCAATAACTAAATTGTGTTTTTTTCCAGGTCTATTTGTAGTAAGGTGATCGATCCTGCGATCTTACCAACATTGCAAAAAGAAATAGTTATTACTTTGTGTGAGCTTGAAATGTATTTTCCTCCATCATTTTTTGACATAATGGTACATCTAGTTGTTCATCTTGTGAAAGAGACACAACTGTGTGGACCAGCTTATATGAGATGGATGTACCCTATTGAACGTTATATGAAACTATTGAAAGGGTATGTGAAAAACCGAAGTCGACCAGAGGGATGTATTGTTGAACGATACATTATTGAAGAAGCTATTGAGTTTTGTACTGAATATTTGTCCAACGTTCAATCCATTGGCCTCCCAAAATCTCATGTTGTTGAAAAAATAGTAGGTAAACAGTTAATTGGAAATAAAGTTGTGACAATTTCAAGGGATGAACGGGAGCAAGTGCATTTGTATGTTCTGCATAATGACATTGAGGTTGAGTCGTATGTTGAAATGCACAAGGACGTTCTCTGAGGTTTAAATCTGAATAGAAATGAAAATTAGATAGTACGCAAGTACAATCGAAGTTTTATAACATGGTTCAAGGAGCATATTTTTTCAAAGTTTTATTCTGATCCCGCTTTAATAATATAAAGGTTGAGATGTTTAGCATATGGTCCAATTTTACATGTGTTTTCTTATAGCGCATACGCAATTAATGGATACACATTTTATACCAAAGAACAAGATGATAAAAGTACAATGCAAAATAGTGGTGTCACCGTGCTTGCCGAAGCAATGCACATTTCAAGTGTGAAGGACTTAAACCCCAAATATGCGAATCTGTCGTATTTTGGGGTTATTGAGCGCATTTGGGTGTTTGATTATCAGAAGTTTCAGATTCCTATCTTTGGATGCAAGTGGGTTGAAAATAATAGTGGCATACGAATGGATAAGTCAGAATTTTTGCAAGTGGATCTTAATAAGGTGGGGTACAAAGATGAGCCTTTTATTCTAGTCACGCAAGCTAAACAAGTGTTCTATGTCACTGATCCGACAAGTACGAAATGGTCTATAGTTCTTTTTTCCAACAAAGTAATCGATGATAACATTGGAGACAAGGGGGATGTTGATGTTGAGAAGGAATCTTATATAATAGATGATCCAGATGAGAATATTAGAGTGGACGAATCATATATTAGAAATGATCATAACGAGGGAATTTGGATCAATCAATCCACCCGTGTTGTTAAGAGACAAGTAAAACACGTTCAAACGAAGAAAATAAAGAAATGTTAGTGACAAAGGTACTTGTAAAATTACATATTGTCTCATTCAATGAAACTACATATTTATATCATGCAATAAAATTACATATTATGTCATTCAATAAAATTATGTATATGTTTTTATTATTTATACATTTCTTATGTATATATTTCTTATTTACATATTTGCATGTCATTCATTTGATACTTTGGTTTTTCTGAATTACAGGTATTATGGCCACCAACGAGGAAACATCACATGATGGAAACGAAACAACAAAAGACGTGGAAGGCGATATTAAAAGAGGAATAACGATTATGAAAAAAATCATTCGTGCGAGAGTTAAAGGTGTAAAGTATGATGTGCATTGGAATGAAAGAGATCAATTAGTTGAGCCTAACGGTGCGTTGCTGACAAGTTTCATTGGAGCACTTGTACGTTCGTAAATTCCGATTACTTGTGATAATTGGAGAATTCCTTGGTTACAACTGGCTAAAGATAAAATTTGGAGCGAGATACAGGTATGATATTTGATTATTTTTAATCATGTTGACGGTTACATCTTTAAATTAATTATACTAACATGTTATATGTATGTGTATTTGTTTGCAAAGATCTTTTAATATTGATGATCGCAGGAGAAAATATTGTCTTCAATTGGCCAGAAAACGACTGAGGGGATTTAGAGCGTTTTTAAGGAACAAGTTTCTTAAAGATTCTGATGGAAACTTTGTCGACTCGGAGTGTCCAAAGAAGTACACTGATCTGATTTCAGATGAAGAATGGGAGACATTTGTTGTCAAGCGAAGAACCAAAATTTTTTGCGTAAGTACAACTTATCATGAATAATGTATAGTATATATACTTCTTCCGCAAGAGTTCTGATATGACTTAAACTTGTTTTTTCAGGTTGTGAGTGACATAAATCGGCAACAGATATCAAAACCCGCATATCCATACAAAAAAGGGCGTTTGGGATATGCACGCTTAGAACAAAAAACAGTAAGTATATATAAATGCTTTAATATGATATAGTTACAAAAAATAGTAAGTATATATAATAGGATATGAATGCTTTATTATCCGTCTTAATGTGTAGTTAGAAGAGGAGAAAAGTGATGTGACATCTCTTCCAGACCATGTTGTGTGGAAGGATGCCCGTGTCGGAAGAGATGGAGTCGTTTAGGAAGAAGTTCAACAAGTATTTGAACAATGTGTAAGTACAACATTAGTTTTGTCAATAACTCAAAAGTGTATAATATATTTATATATGATTTTATCTATATTTCAGGAGACTCTATCCCAGAGTATAACTCCAGCTGAGGACGATGATTGCAGGAGCTTACTGAGTCAGGTGTTAAATATTCCTGAGTATTCTGGGCATGTGAGGGGTAAGGGATTTGATGTCACTCCACCAAAACTGTATAAGCAGCCAAAGAAAAAAATTCTAGCAATAAAGAAGTGATGGATACGTTGGAGGAATTGAAAGCTCAGATTCGTGAATTACAGAAGGACAAAGAGAGATACATGTCAGAAAGGAGTGGTTCAGAGGGTAAAGATACTAGTGACAAAGATAATATCAATTGTCCGTAGCAGCTTCCAGAGGTAATTGTATATATTACATTGAAATTAATTTAGCACAATTTTCTTAATTGACACATTAATCGGCATCATTATTTGTTTAGGGCATTTCACCTTGTCGGCTATATTTATTGTCACCGACTTATCGCATGGTTGGCAAGGGAAAGATGCATAACACTGTGGGAGACTTACTTCACCATAAACCGCTCCCTGCTGGATTTTTGAAAGTATCGGTTGATATTGCGTTAGAGGGGGTGCGTTGTTGCCTATACCAAATGATGTTTCAGACGCAACAGTGGTGGGGGACGCGATAGGAGCGTATGTTGCATGGCCGACAAATCTCATTTTCATAGATGATGAGGTAGGTTGAACACCATTATGAACCTTGTAATATTCAAATGTTTTATGACCCATACATGCAAGTTATTCTTACATTTACATTTTCTTATTTACATGATGATCTTAGACTCCTACAAAATCCAAATCAAAAGATAAGGGAATTATTGTGCGGGATACCGATTCAGCTGCATCAAAGAAACAGGTACTACTACAGTTACATGATTATCTTATTATACATTAATTACTGAACTTATATGACTTTTAGGTTCATGATCAACAGTTGCAACAAGTCAGCAAGGGTAAAATGCCAAAATCTTGCAAGGTGCCCAACAAAAAAAACCCGAGCCAAAAAAATCATTTGTTCCTCGATTTAGGTTGTGCCTTGAAACATATGTAGGAACAACAGATGTGACTGAGGGTGGCATCCGGAAAATACCTATGGAGGAAGCAATTTTCGGTTTTGAATATGTCGAAACAATTGCTAAGGAGGATTTGGACCAGATTTTCCAACATTCTGAATTGGGCATCGGTGTTATGCATTCCTACATCAGGTACTCCGATCCATTTTAATTAAATAATTGAATATTTTAAAATTTTCTCATTTAACTGAATATTCTAATGTTGATTATGTTTTTCTTTTAGGCTCTTGTATGACAAGTTGTTGGTCCCGCATGATTTGACTTCAATATTCACATTCTTATCTGCAAGCTGTATCAACTCACGGTCAATAGATCACACACCAGATGTAGTCAAAGATTACGCCGCGACTACAAAGAAGTTCTTCTTGTTGCCATATAATATTGGCCATGGGTTAGATTTCATTCTAAATTCATTTATTATAATTATTCAATTTTTGCCATTCTATATAACATTTCCGTCTAAACTGTTGTCTTATTTTATAGTGGACACTGGTTGTTGGTCGCGATTAATCCGATGAAAGAAATAGTGTATTATCTGGATTCATTGGATGATGATCAAACAAAATATCCTGATATGAAGAATATGGTTGATACGTAAGTGATGAGATATACTGTTCTGAATAATTATATATCTTTATTTACTATGTGACATTGTTCTAAATATGCGTTTATATTATGTTAGAGCTATACAAATATTCAGAGCACAAAGAGAAGCAACAATGCCAAAAAGCAAGGCTAACAACATTAGCTGGATCAGAGTGCAGGTATATTTTCTCATTTTTTACTGTTATAGTGGTTCTACTTGATAAAACTATTTAAACTATATATCCTGATAAATGTTCGTTTGTTTTTTTCCATTTACAGTGTCCTCGTCAGCGCAATGAGATTGACTGCGGATATTTTGTATTGCGCTTTATGAAGGAAATTATTCATTCTTGTCAAATAGAGATTTCAATCATGGTATGGATCAATTCATAAGTTATATGATTTATTTTGATAATTAACCGATATTTCATCTGAGTAATTAGTTTTAAAACTAAATCGTGCATGTTCTGTTATATTATGTAGTACTTTGATGAATTCAAGTGTGGTACTTACTCGAAAGCAGGATTGGAAGAAATTAAGGAAGAATGGTGTCAATTTATTTTTGAGTTGAGAATTGTATAAGGTATATGTATCATCCAATATTGATGCGGGATAATAATATTTCTGGAAGTCGTATCTATTTGTAAAATTATCGGATTTGTAATTATATGTAAATTGACTGTATTTGTGATGTTGTTCTGAGGATCGAATTGTGTTGTAATATATTTAAGCAGGTTTATGTGTATTAAAATGATTATGGGCAAAGTGATGAATTACAATGTATACTTAAGGCTAAAGTGTTGAATTACAATGTATATATAAGGTCAAAGTGTTGAAATAAAGGCCTGAATTATAAGCAGGGAATGTAATTGTTATAAGCAGGTTTATCGAAAAATATATAAAAAATGTGATTATTTATAAAAAAAAAAATTTAAAATCATGAAGAATAGACAACACTTTTACAAAAAAGCGCTGCTAAAGGGGGGCATAGAGAGGGCTCAAAAAAGCGCTGCTATAGGTGGGGGGGGGGGGGGGGGGGGTCTAAGAAAGCGCTGCTAAAAGGGGGGGGGGGGGAGGGGGGAATAGGTCTAAGTTTGTGTTTTTCAATAATCGTAAAACTGAATATTTTACGTAATGAGGTTTCTTTTTGAGAAAATTGTTTGTCATTATGCTTTTGATAGGTTCTGTAAATAGACTTAGCCATGTTTCGGCCAAGAGTAAACATTTGTTATCTGATGTTATTCTTCATTATCAAATAATTATTCCACACAACAAAGATAATGAACGATGCAAACTAATTCTAATTTACATAACTCCTTTTTCTTATAACATTATACTACTTCTCAAACATTGTCTTAAATATTTTATAAATTCATCCTCACTGAAAAAGAGATCTCACAGCTTACACTTTATGAAATTGAGAACTTCTTCCAGGTTAATATAAGATCACTTGATAATTTTAGTTCAATTCCATTTCCTAAAGGTTATCTCCTCAAACATATTGGTAACAAACTCATATATGACAAAGGGAACTATAATAAGCAATTACTAAAAGAAGAATATCACAATCTCTACAAATCTTTTACAGGTGACAAATACTTACTAACATAACTGTCACAAACTTCTTTGGTATTTAACATTACCTCTTATAATAACTAACTCTTATTTATTCAATTTTGATTAGACGAACACAGATCTATTTTTCATAAAATAACAAATTGTGTTAATAACTAAAAGGGTGGTGTATTTTTCTTGAAAGGTTATGGAGGAACAAGAAAAACATTTATGTGGAAAATGCTTGCAACATCTTTGCGATCAAAAGGCGATATAGTATTAAATGTTGCGTCTAGTGGAATTACTTAGTTACTTTTACAATGTAGAAGATATGAGCATTCCAAATTCAAAATTCATATTCCTACTTTAGACAACTCAATATGCGATATATAAGGAAACAACAAATATTATGAGTTGTTAAAATAAACTAAACTTATCATTTTGGATGAGGCACCCATAACTCACAAAAACGCTTTTGAAACCCTTGATCGTACGCTGAGAGATGTTATGAGTAAAACTTGTAACTCTAATTCCATTTTTGGAGGCAATGTGATTATTTTTGGAGGTGACTTTTTGACAAATTCTTCCAATGATCCCACGTGGCTCCCAATCTGGTATTGTCCATACATCCCTTAATTCATCTTACATATTAGACCACTGTGAAGTATTAATAATGACAGAGAATATGAGACTTTATCGTGGTTCACTTGGTATCATTATGGTTGAAGTTGAACAATTTTCAATATGAATTCTTCGACTTGGAGAGGGACGACTATCTAAACCTAATGATGGTAATGCAAAAATTGATATTTTGCCTGAATTACTAATATCCAAGACAGACAGACCCACATAATGTATAATTTAAAGTACGTATCCTGGTCTACTCCATAATTACATGAATATTAAGTTCCTTGAATCAAGAGTAATTTTAGCGTCAACTATAGAAACTTTTGACGAAATTAATGAACTCATGTTGGGTCTTATTCTTGGTATTTCAATACTCCTATAAATTTTCTTTCATATCAAGTTTTTCTTACACTATTTTTCGATATCTAACCATTTTCTCATTCAATATCAATTTCCATATATATATATATATAGGTGATAAAAAGATTTATGAGTTATAATTTCGTCGATAAATATGATTTAAATGATTTGTCTACTTATGATGTGATAAATCTTGAATTTCTTAACTCATTGAGGACATCAGGCTTGCCAAATCACATTATCAAATTGAAAATTGGCGCTCCTATGATGCTTATGTGAAACTTGGTAATGGTTGAAGGACTGTGTAATAGTATATTAGAAGCAAAAATAATGTTTGGAAAACATGAGGGAAATTTAATCTACATTCCAAGAATTTCTACAACTACATCATAGACTCCTTAGCCATTTAAACTTTCAAGAAAACAGTTTCCAATTACCATTAACGAATCGTAGGGACAATCTTTGGATCATGTCGCAGTGTCAAGGGTGAAAAATAAACATGGATTGAAAGTACTTATATATGATGCAGAATCACGTCATAATAAGATAACAAGCAATTTCATTTTTAAACAAGTCTTTAAAAATATACATGTAAGAATTGGAACTAATGTCAATCCACTCAACTTTTTAAATTTTCTGACTCTACTGAAATCGATCACACATTGACAACTACCCTCTCTCTAGATTTTCCATTTTGTAAGGTATCTTTTCCATAACTTAATCTATTTCTGCAAATTTATAACAAAAGTCCTTACATCCTTCTTTTCACTATTTCAAAATCTGATGCAACATTGAGGCAAAAATGCTCACAATATCATTCGAAAGAAAAATATATCTTCCTTAACTAAATCAATGTCTATTTTGTAAACTACATTTTAGTCATATGATTGCTTGTTTAGGCAATGTTTACATGAACAAGTGTTTTGATTATCCATTAAGCTTATTAATATTAAATTTATTTGAATATCTTAATATCTTAAATCCTCCATTAGCATCAAAGTAGGCCGGTTGTCTCAAATAAAATAGTTGACATAGTTTCTTTAAAATCATCAAAGATTACATTAATTTCCCCAAACTTGTCTCCAACTTGGAAATCCTGTGATATAATGTACAAATGTTGTAAATTTCTCTAAACTTTGGACAAACACCATGTGAAATACACATAGTTATCTACTTGAACTGATATCTTTTTATTGTTAGAATTCCCATATTTATTGTGATAGACCATTATACAGTAATAATCTTCGAGAGCCACAGTTCGATTGTCAATTTCATATATAATTTATTATTTATATTGTCAAGATTATTACTGTTGACGATATACATAATAAATAAAATATGAAATTTACAACTGAATTGTGACTCTTAAGATAATCATAGCCAGAACACATTGAACAACGCAGTTAGTTAGAAGCCACAATCACTAGCAATAAACAAAGAAACCATCACTACATGATTATAGCACAAAGCAGGCAGCAGCAAGGACAGTTATATATAGGCCTGTATCGAACTGTATTGACATGTTGAGCCTATTATGCAGATTTCTCAAAATGGCATCTAGAAACTTGTCTGAGATCATCTACACTTCCTCTTGATCGAGGCTACTACTTTTCAAAATGTTATACTTGCAGAGGGGGCATGTAGCATTTATATACAGCCATTTATCCACACAGGCACAGTGAAAATGGTGACCACAAGGAAGTTCTCGTAGTTCAACTCCATCTTCATAAGAAGAAAGACAGATGCAACATTCCTATAAATAATATACCAACAAAAAAATGAAAACTTCAGACAGAGGATGCAACCAAGTCTGTTTGAAAGATGACATATAGATTTTTCATTGAAATATGATGAGAATCAAAGCAACATGATTACTGGAAAAGGGAGAAAAGATTAAGCTCACTGATAGCAAGTGTTTGTAACATACCGCATCCTCCTCAGCAAGAACATGTTCAATAGGTGAATCAGCCCCGCATTCAGTCATTATTCCTCCACCAGGTCCTTCGATATTTCCAGTTTGTTTCTCATTACTTTCAACTTTTCGGAATTTGAATTTTGACAACTGCTCAATGTCTTCCTTTGATGCCCCTTCCTGCTCGGTTAAAATTAATTAATTCACTAGTTAGTTAATAAATAGGAAAAGATAGAGAGATGAAAGCAAGGACAACAAATAAATTACAGTATATATGCTTAGCCGACAACTATTGACAGAGCCCTCGATATATGGCTCTATATCATTGGGAGACAGTGCTGGAGATGAAGGGCAGAATATCGGTTACACTCAAGGTTGTTAAAATCTGGAGTCTACATAAATTCATGGAGGTCTGTACACTCAACTTGTTTACACATATACCTAATAATTCTAAAAATACAACAACTACAACAACCAAGTCTTATCACATCTAGTGGCATCGGCTACATGGATAAAACAACGCCATAATGTTTTACCATATATCATATATCTATTCAACTTATTAATCTCTAAATCTTTCTTAATAGTTTCTCATATAATTTTTATAGATCTTCTTTTGCTTCCAGTAGTTTCAAATTATTAAAAGTAGAGAAAGATCTATAGAAACTATATGATTTTCTCTTTTTACAAAAAATTTAAGTCTTCTCACTACATGGTCCAACCACCTAAACTTTATTTCAACAATCTTTTCTATTATAGGTTTACCAGTTTTCCATTTTTTGAGAATTTTAAATTGAAATTTATCCTTTTGACATGAAGAAGAATATCAGCTATGCAGTACTTTTTGGTCGGTATTCGCCTACAATTTCACTATCTTAAAATCAAATATAAAATAATTAATTAATTATTAATTAAAAAAAAATCTAGTCTCTTTTCCTCCGATTAGTGGCCTTCTCCTTCATCTCTTCTGAGTTCTTTTTCCTCTTCAACTCACTTTCCAACACTGCACATGCGCTACTTTCCTGGCAAACACCATCAACTCCCCTTTCTCTCCTGGCACTGTCACTTCAGTTGCCCTCTTCACTTCTCAATCTCCGCCTCCTCCTCTTTCTTGAGACTAATTTTGCTTTTCATGATACTCACTAGGCCATAAGCACAGGATTTGGAGCAAGTTCAACCGAGTTGCTCAAAAATGATTCTGGAAGTGAGCCAACTCAAATTCCTTCATAGAAACGTAAATTCAGACGAGCCAATGAGTCAACTTGTGACTTTGACACCCACGATACCGCTTGTCCAACTATTTGAAATATTTGAAAGATATGAACTCTCACCTAACTTCCTCTCTCAATATGTCAATAACAATCCCAATCCCAACAATGCAACAGCAACAACTTCGCTTGTTTTCGTTTGACAACACCATAATTTTCTATCATATGTTATGTTCAAAGATAAACTTTTTAGAGATAAACCATAAACCTCCAAATCCCTCTTAATAGCTTGACTGACCTATAATTTAGTTTGTCCTAATATGTATCTTAAGTATAGGAAAATTCTCTATCTAGTCAGCCCTCAGCACTTCCATGTGTCTTCTTCAATCTCCAGCATATCCAAACAACCTAGGACAAGGCTTTACCATTTTCCTAAAATGGGAAATACATCAATTTTCTTCATGACAGCTGAGTTACAGTTATCTTGCATAAACAATTATCCATTGGAACATTGTCAAAAGTTTCCTTTTATTACCGATTACACTTTGATTGAATAGTCATCATCTCCCTTTCCTAATCACATTTGGTCTCGAGAAATAAACCTTCCCAAAGTTTCACCTTGTTCTTCAATTCAATCTAGATCTCCCTCAATAACATGACCTATGTAGCACCGACACTTCTGAAGAAATGTGTGTCTGTGTCCGTGTAGGTATCGACACCTGCACTGACTTTTGTGATTACGTTTAATTTATTTATTTTTTAAAATTATTATCGATGTCGCCGTGTCAGTGTCGAGGTCCTATTCGAGGTGTCCGTGCTTCATAGAACATGACTGCAAATTGCTGATTCCAGCAGACATGAGCCAGACAATGCTTTTTTATGTCACCTAATTCCTAAACACAATCCCAATTTGATCGCATGATGTCTAATTCTGCATCAGAATTCAGAATATTTACTGAAAGACCCTTCCTTGTCTTCTCAAAGTACCAGTGGGTTTGTTGGTTGAAGAATGCTTCCTTAATGATAAAACTCCAACTTATAATAAATAATAGTAACAATTATGTTTCTACCCAAATCCTGAAAAATCTGAGAAAAAGATGTTAATAAGCATACTCGGGTTTTTCCCACGTGCAGAAAAATGGAGGACCAAGAGAGAAAATCCTATGTTAAGAACATGTCTTGTGTTGGCAAAATAGAATAGTAGATTTACAAATCAACTATGTACGGCCCATATATTAACACGGCGAAACATATAAATCCAGACATAATGCCTGTCTAATAAGTTCATTCACAAGTTATACAAATAAAAAGATATTAGTATTAATCTTTCACAATTATTATCGCACATGTTGAAAGGGTTAAGTTTGCAGAGTCGCTTCAAAAATCATTAGTAACTATCAACTTTTGAACGAAAATTACACATAATGCAGCAATTCCAATTAGAGTTTGAGACACAAGAGAATAAGTCACCTGGTCTGCAACAGCATAAAGAAGTGCGATGATACATGGAAGACAGCAGCAAACAGCGATACCAATTATACAGGCCAGCGCAACACAGAAAACGACAAAGAAAACATCAAAACCAAGAAAGATTATACATAACCTGCAAAGCAGCATTTTCTGTCAAAAGCATTCAACTAAAATAAGTAAATTTCAGTTGACTTGTCAAAAGATTAATAAATCGTATTGAAAAAGATATTTGAACAATTTGAATGAGATAGTGAAAGAGGACAAACCAGTAAAGCTGAGGAGAATCTTGGGATAAAGTTTGACCACCCGCTGATACCCAGTAGAATCCAATAATCCACCAAATAAATGAAAACATAGTATTGGCTGATTCCAAATGCTTTGCGACACTGCCGAGAAAAGTGGCAATATATAAAATTGATAACTTGTGAAAAATTACATTGATTAGAAAATAGACGGCACGCATATCAAATATATAACAATAATTGCTCTGGTCCTTGATAAATAAAAAGAAGCTAATAAATGTTGATACCGTTTCGCCCCACCAAACAGTTTTATATGCACAAAATCAGATAGTACCTCATGTATTCAAGATAGATGGTTCGGAAAAAAAACCAGGTAAAAATATTATATATTAAGACATGGCAAATTATCAAGCTTTAAAAAAAAAGGATTGCTTTGGAGAAAAGGTTCATTATCAAGTAAAAAAAAATACATTTTGGCTATTAAAACAGAGGAATAAACAAGTTGCACGGTACCATCTTGTATTTACAACATTGTTGTTGATGGCGGATGGCGGTCCATGACGGAGAGCCAAAATCCCATCGGCCACTTTGCAGCGCCGTTATTGCGGAAAAACCAAAATTAGCGGCCAATATTTATTATTGTGGAAAACCCAAAAACCGCAATGTATATCCGCCATGGCGCCGCAATTTGATAACACTGATTTACAATAAGATCCATCTAGGCGACAGGAGTGAGAATATAGCCATTTTGTCAATAGTAGATTGTTGCAAATAGTAGCTTGTTCGAATTCCCCTACACAATAGAGTAGTAGCGCCGCTATAGCTACTAGTTGACAATATTTTGTACTAGATAGTGTATTAGAGAACAAAAAATATTTGTTCAAATTCCACTACACTACAGTGCCTCTATTTAAAAACACTTGGAATATAGTTCATAATCTAATTTAGAATTTGATTTAGAAAAAAACTAGAATTCATTAAGAAACATAAATTCTTTGTTAGGGGGAAACAATGAGTTCACTCATAAATCTTTATCATTTTTCGGCTTGTAGATTACAAGAAAATTAAAATTCTAAGGAACAGTTACTAGATTCGGCAGAAGATTGAGCTGCAGACTGATGCAAAATGGGATCTTCAAACAGAGATAGAATTAGGAAAGAAGACAAGATAAACAAAAAAAGAAAAGGACGCTTTGTCAAATAACACATGCAACGGTTGGTTGCTATCTCAAACAATAACATCTAGTAGAGAGTGAAAATGGCACAAGAAGAAACAAAGAAATATTAAGAGTTTCTAACTCTTACCTTGAAAAATTAATTTTCATGGTCCAAGCCAAGATTTAGCATTAGTAGTATAATATAAACTAATGTCTAATCACTTAAAATTGTTAACTAGAAATGTCTAATCAAACACATAACACGGTAACTAAAACTAAAAGGCCCCCTTTTCTACTTCCATTTTCAAGGCTGAAAAAGTGATACTTGTTTATACATGAACTTACAATCGTGCACCTGTGTTTTGAGAAACCGAAAAAACACAACTTGTTAAACAGAAAAATAATTAATCACCCCGTAGCAATTTCAGTCATCTCTTTTTACATGAAACCCAACTCCCTCTCCCTCTCACCTTTTTCAACCACCCAAATCAATATGAGAGAAACTTTAGAGCTCTTCCTTCACATTCAACAAAAAATGCTCTTAAAAAGTATAAGATTAAAAACCTTAAATACAGTTTGAACTGCCATGATGATTTTTCCCATCCCTTACCTAATGAGAAAGCTACATCTGATATATCAACTCCTTAAATTAACTAGAGGTTTACCATACTTACTCATCATTTATCAAAGCCTCACCTACAACCCTTAATTATCGTTTCGAATATTAAAAGCATAGGCTTAATATAGTACTAGTACTAACATTCATAAATACAATTAACATGGCAACAAACTCATTAAAGTTTTCCTATTCGTCATAGAGTTTCAAACTTCACCAAACAGTCCCCACAAAATATGTTTCATTCTTCGACACAAGCATTCAAAGAGCAAGATAACATATCATTATTCACCAATATAACACTGAATTGAAAAAATGGTGTAGAAATTTACCTTGTACCCTCTTCATCAAATTGCGCCAATGAAACAGAACGAGAACCTGAACTCAAATTCCCACTGCTAGTACCAAGCCTATCAGAACCTGCTACAGCTATGGAAGAAGATGAACGTTGGAACCTTCTCCGTCTTTTATACTCGAAACAAACACAAACCATGTGAAGAACACATTGCAGAACGTAACCAACAATCCACAACCTAAGAGGCATTTCCGGCGATTCATTAGTGCTCAGAAACAAAGCGGTTGCAGCAACAACGACGAATGCAAAGTTCCAAACGATGTCGAGAATTACAACGGGTTTGGAATAAGCCCAATCGCTTTGCCGTTCCTCCAATTGCTCCGCCGCAGCTTCACGGACAACAACCGAGGGCTCGCGCATCATTCTCCTCCCGCTTGCTTGCCGGAGGAACCGCGCGGCTTGAAGAAGCCTCTGTCGACGAAGAACTCGATTACCGGAGTTGTTTTCGTCGGAGGAAGCGGCGGCGGAATTGGGAAGAAACGGCGTCGTATCGACGATGTCTTCGGAAGAACGGTTCGGGGACCTTGTCGTCGACATGGTGAATTGAATTTTGGAAAGACGATTCGATGAGGTGAGGTGACTCAGTGAGTCGGTAATGAGTCGGGTTAGAACATGAAGGGAAAAAATGATAAACTATGGTTGAAGAAATGAATAAGAGGTGAATTAATTAATAAATAAATAATTATGGTTTTGATTTTGACAAGACAAGTTCTTTTTGTTTGTGTTGTTTATTTTGAACCAATCATGCGGTGCCGTTTGTTCGGTTCTTGTTCGGATAAATCAAGGTAGATTGTTATAGTCATGAACGAATAAATACTGAAAATTACGTCTTTGTTTTTAGGATTACACAACTACTTTTCTTTCACTTCATTTATGATTTATTATATTAAGAAAAGTAAATTAATCCTCCCCCCATTCTAAAATAATTTTATTTTATACAAATTAAAAAGTAAAATAATTAAAAAAGAAAATAATATTTTTATTAAATTATTTTTATTTATTATTGGTGTATTCGAATTATCATAGATATAAAGTGTAAAAATAATTAATTAAAAATATTAATTAAAAGGTATAATTGGAAGATAAACATCATAATTATATTAAAAACTAAAAATGACACTTATTTTTGGAATAAATAATTTTATAAGATTTGATAATTGTTTTGAAAAAGATGGAGTAATAAAATTATTAAAAAAAAAATTTAATAGGTGGAGATGGATGTGGAAAAAGTACTATTAAAAGTTAAATTTTTTTAACCTTCGCCTTCACCTCAATTAAATTAATTTTCTTTCGTTAGATTCGGAAGTTGGGTCTGGCTGGTGGTGGATTTTTTTGTCATGACTAGTGAAGATGCTTTAGGGTGTGTTTGGTTCGGGGTAGATGGAGGGGAGGGGAGGGGAGGGGAGGGGAAAATTTTAATTAAATATGTTTGGTTCAAATTTTAGGAGGGGAGGAGAGGGGAGGGGAGGGGAGCAAAATCCCTCCAAAACACACTTTTTGGTTCCCTCCGAATTGGGGGGATTTGGAGGGGAGGGGAGGGAATATGATTTTTGATATTTAAAAATTATTATATTTACTAAAATCTCCTCAGTTTAATTTTATTATTTCAAAACTATTTGTTATCTTTTGTGTTACGGTTTTTTCTCGATTGTTTTCATCAACTTATTATAATTGTTCTCCATCTTCAAATTATTTTATAATTTTTATAATTAATATAAATCATAATCATTATCTTTTTTTTATTAAAAAAATTATGTTTCGTTATATTCATTTTTTTCTTTTAATTTTGTTATGTACTCTATCATATTTTCTTTTATATCAAATTGTAAACCATATCATTTTATTTATTTTTGTTTATTCATTTTATTAAATATTTTGAACCATTAATATTTAGTAATAAGTTATTTTATATATTTGTTTTGTTATATAATTCATCACAATTTAAACGATGTTATTGGCATATAGTTTAATTTATGTTGGAAAGTTATAAGTCGAATCGATTGTACTCAATTTTTAAACTTTATGTGACAAATAAATATTTTTTTAATCACTCAATATTAGAAATTTTATTACCAACAAAAATACGCACGAATTTTTCACATTTTAATATCATATGACTTATATAAGATCATAAGGATAAAAATGTAAATTATTAATAAAACCCCTCCCCTCCCCTTCTGAACCAAACACATTTTTAATTAAAATCCCTCCCCTCCTCTCTTTTGAACCAAACACATATTTGATTAAAAAATTCCTTCACCTCCCCTCCCCTCCCCTCCCCTTCATTAAAATCCCTCCCCTCCCCTCCCCCTCATTTGAACCAAACAGACCCTTAGAATCATGCTCATGCATATTTGGAGATTATGTTTATGATGTTCGCAGTTCTATTTGAATCAGTTTTAAAATAAAATATCATCTCATTAAAAGTAAATTTATTCATAGTTTGGTTTGATTTTGAATGATTTATTAAAAAAATTTGATATGATCCAATTTAACACAGTTTAATTTAGATCGATTTTTTAAATATCCAAATTATAAATTATAGTTTTTATTAATATTCTAAAAATACTAATAAATAATAAGTTTGACATAATATGTAATATATTATATCAAAAGTTAATATTACAAGATGAAAATAATAAAAATAAATAAATTAAATCAAATTAGTAAATACTATTTAAAAAAATAAATATCATCTAATATTAAACTAACACAACATATATACTAATAAAAAAAATAAGTATAAAAAATATATACATGCGATTTGGTTTGGTTTGGGTCCATTTTAAAAAATCAATTTGAAATTCAATTAGAACCGAGTGGTTTTTACAAAATGACATTCAAATACATCTAAAAAAATTGATTTTTTGTGGTTTTCAATTTTTGGTTTTTATTTGGATTGGTTTGGACTTGAACACCTCTAATTATGTTAAGACCATGTGATAACCTTATATTTTCAAATGAAACTTTGTGCGTAAACTTTCACATTATTTAAACAAATTTCATTTATATTATTTTTTAACATTTAAGTCTATATGTTTGTATTATGATCAAAGAGAAAGAGAGGAGCCAAAATTTTCATATATCTTGTATTACATGAAAGTCAAAAGTGATATAAATTCAAGTATTAAATTTTGTATTATTGTGATCATCAAGTTGTTGGTGATTATTATAGAAAGGTCATTTGAATTTATTTAAAAATTACATTTGAAAGAGTTGATTTTCGTTTTACTTATGTATAAACCTTATATACATCAATAGGAACCCCTTTAAATAAATATAAATGTTTGGAGTGGTAGTTCTGTAAGGCAATGCAATATTTAGGAATGAAACAAATTAATGAAAAGAGTTGTTACTATAATGTTGTAACTGGTTACAGTTGTAGTTGTTAAAAGATTTTTGAAATTTTTGTGATTGTAATTGGTTACAGGTTTCGGTTCACTACTATAATAACGCATATAATGACGGTCATGAATTTCATATAACCTCGGCTACACAGGCGATGTAATAGACGGCGACATGAAAAACAATCACTTGTCACTTCGGTTAATATAAAGCTAAGGTTAGAAATTAAAAGGTTGTGGGTTCGATCCCTGAGATCAGCATTTTCGAAACTAGATAGCGCGCCAAAGTTTTTACCTCAGTTTTTCATAAAACCGAGGGGTGTGTTATTTTACTATTGTTTTCACCTGTATTACATAACCATATTTCTAGAACCAATTATAGGATTATAGAATCATACTTTTTGGAAAATGTATTACATAACCAATTCTAAAAACATTTTCAAAACAAAAACAAAGTATTATGAAACAAAAGCTATAACTAAAATGGAAAATTGTGTAGTCTGTCCAATAGGATTTGTCACTGGTCCTTAAGCACATATAGTTTGAAAAACATTTAAAACTAATTAGGTCAATTAGTAACAACTTTAAATATATAGTACAATGATTAAAAAGGAGTAAAATGATTAATTATAAATTTCAAAGGGATATAAATCATTTACTTACTAGTTTTCCCATATCCCCTCTTCATGATCATGACGAATAACATGCATATCATCTGAATCATTTTCTTCAGATTCTTGACATACATGTGTTGTTAAACAAGGCGTCTCATAGTTAAAATCTTGATTTTCATCAGTACGATAGGAAAGATGTCTACCTTGAAAAACAATTGACCATCTAGTGTTAGAAGGACCAGTGACATAAAAAATTATTTTACATGGGATGTCATGATGAAAAGTTCGTCCTTTTTAAGTTGCCTTATGAATATCAACCCGCGTGAATCCTAACTCATCAGTTTCTACACCAGTGTTACTGTTAATTCACTTGCACTTAAATAAAGGCACTTCAAAAGAAACATAGTCAATCTCCAAAATCTCTTCAATGACCCAAAAGTGCGTCCTAGATGCTAGTACATGATTGTTATCTTTGGAACTAGAAAAGTACATGGATTTATCCTCAACCATAACCCTGCTATTTTGCATGGTGCTACGATCATCCTTTGATTTTGTATAGAATGAATATTTAAAAATGTTGTATGCACTCCAAGTAATTATAAACTCAGTCATACGTGACAATCATTTGCAAAGATCTGATGCACTACTCACTTTAGAAATACTTTCATTAAATCAATTTATGAAAGTTTTGCCATGCTCTGTCAACAATCATTTTTCATTCATTCGGGGGAATTTTCCTTTAAAATACTTTTGATAGCGGTCAAGTAAGGTTGAACTTCACTAAGGTTATTTAATATATGCAAATGTGCTTGAAGAACTACATCTCAGGAAAATGCCTTAACATTTAAACTTGAATACCTCTACCATCATAAAAATCATCATGACAAGACTCAAAAATTCCTAAAAAAGAAGCTTATGATAAATAGTTTATACAAAACTCAATAGCTTCTTCTGTGATGTACCTTTATATGATCGAAGCTTCCAGACGATGATTATTATTTGTATACCCTTTAAAAATCTTCATGTAATGCTCTACCAGATACATCCACCATAAATAAGCTAGACCACAAATTTTAATCTCCCTTACTAGATGAACAACTAAGTGAACTATAATGTCAAATAATGATGGAGGGAAAAACATATCTAATTGGCACAAGATAACTGCAACTTCGTGTTCCAAGTCATCTAAACTTCCAGGATCAATAACTTTACTAATGCTAGTGACGTAACTTAAAGTTATCACATGTATATGCATCATCAACATCAACAGATTCCTCCCACAAAATTCTCAAATATTCAATCAATGGTATTAAATAAACATCTATGTCATTGACTGGTCATTTTGGACCCGAAATCATCATCAACATATACTTGCTCTTCATGCACAACCATGGAGATAGGTTGTAAATTATGAGAAGAACAGGCCATGGCGTATGGTTAGTACTCAAATTACCAAAAGGGTTCATTTCGTTGGTGGCAAGTCTGGGCCTAAGGTTCCTCGGTTCAAGGGTAAAATCTGGATACAAGAATCAATTTTCTTCCATTGCAATGAATCAGTTACATGGTAAACTTTTCCATCACACACTCTTTTATCTACATGCCATCTATTATTCTTTGTGTCACTAGCATTATAAAACAATCTCTTGAACCTTGGAATTATAGGTATCACGTCACCTTGGCAGGAATGCACTTGCTAGTTACACCATCAACGTCATCAACACCATTGTCCTTCTGCTTGTAGCGTGACTCCCTGCACCTCGAACACTTCTTCAAGTTTTCAAATCTTTCTTATATAATATGTAATCATTACGACATGCATGTATTTTGATATAGTACAAACCCATTAGACGCAATATCTTATTGGCCTCATAAGTACGATTCGGCAGTGTTACCTTCGGGAAACACTTTTTTCAACAATTTAAGCAATTCAGTGAAACTTTTATCCGTCCTCTCACCTCTTACCTTAAGATTAAATAGTCTTATCACGACCGACAATCTTGTAAAAAATTTACATTCTGGATACAACGAATCTTCAATGTCTCTTCTTAAAGTATCTAACAATGATGTCTTTTTGAAAGCATCAACTCCAATATCGTGAATCATATCTTCTAGGGTATCATTCATAACTTCATCATCTTCAAATGTATGTGACAGAGGTCTCTTATTTGTCGCTTCACCATATTAAAACAGTTTTTACAAAGACAAAAAAATTTCATTATTGCCAGGAAGGTTTATTCTGTGAAATCAATAAATTATTTCAATCCATTCTCATACTCTACATTTAATCTATTGCCTTTCATCCAACTACAATCCATAATCACATAAAGCTTCTAGAAAAAAACTAGTACATAACCATAATACACAAGAACAACAGTAATGGAGAATACAAGAACAACAGTAATGAAGAATAACAATAACAACAGTAATGGACCAAAGCAACAATAACAACAATAATAACATACAGGAGACTAATGGTGTTCTTTCATTCACTAAGACTCGTTAGAGAATAAGTGTTCTTTCGTTGGCTGGAGAAGAAGTGTTCCTTCGCTAGGACTCCTTGGAGAATAAGTGTTCTTTCGTTGGATCGAGAAGTGAATGAGGTAGACACTGAGTGAATAAAAAATATAAAGAATTTATATTGCGTTTTTGCTTAAAATTGAGGTAATATATCCGATGTAAAACTTTAGAAAATAAGGGCGTTTTTTTTATTCCAAAAAGAATAAAAAATTAGAGACTATATACCTCAGTTTTATTAAAAACTGGGGTAACATATCTGACGTGAAATCTATGAAAATTAAAGGTGCCTATTTGGTTTCATGTAAAACATAAAATTGTAAGAGCTGAGAATCAAATCTCAAACACTGAGCATATTGTTATGTCGATTTTACAAAGAACCGAGGTAACATATTGTTTTTTTAAAATCAGGGTGCTTTCGATACATATACCTTCTATTTTATATTGTTCGTTGTGAAATTTTTGTTATAAAAAGCATTATTTGTTGTAGTGGTTATCTGATTTCAGTTGTAGCTATTAAAAAATAAACCATAGTTGTTAAAAAAGTCGTGTCTGTAATTGTTATAGGTTTTGTGTAACCTATTTCAAGTGTTTGAAAATGTTCAAATACAACTTGTAACAACATAGTTTGGTTCCAAATGTTTTTGAAAGATGCACAAATAATTTTAGATGAATTATGAATAGTATTTTGAGGATTCATAATTTTAGATGCATAATTAAAACGTCAACTCTTTGATTTTCCTTTCTTACTCTCGTCATGTTTTGAGGATTCAACATGTCTTTTATAGTTGATGAGATTATTATCGTAGTGCTTTACATAATTTTTTTTCATGTAGTTATGATACCTTTTTACCAAATTGCGCCATTTTCTTATCATCTGTATTCTCATTATCACTAGATCCACTTTCATTTGGATCTTTTGTTGAGGACTTGGAACTAGAAGCCACAAGAAGAATGGAATTCTTTTCCACCTCTTTTTCTTTGTTCTTTTCTTTCTTCGCTTTCTTCTCATGCTTCTCTAAAATGAGCTATTGATCATGTTCTTCAAGCTTACCAAAGAATGCAGTTGTATCTAATTTCAAAATATCATTAGCTTACTTGATAGCGGTTATCTTGGGTTGTCATTCCCTATTAAAACATTTCAAAATTTTATTAGTAGCAATATCATTGGAAACCATCTTGCCAAGTGCATTCAAATAGTTTATAAGATGAGTGAATCTCTTTTGCATTTTGGCAACAGCTTCACCATGTTCCATGTGAAAAAGTTCAAACTCTTGATTTAAAGTATTGATTCTTACTTGTTTGACTTCGTTTGTACCCTCATGGGAAACTTTTAAAGCACCCTGCATAGCTTTACCGGTTTCACCATGAGAAACACGATAATATTCATTAACTTCTAATGCAGAGATTATAGTATTTCTTTCTCTCCAATCACTAGACCATTTTTTCTCATCTTCCTCATTCTAGTGTGCTTCTGGTTTAGGTACAAAAACACCATCCACATTGGTCATGGTAATTTTAAATAGACTATTTTGAATGGCGCTCCATAAGTTTCTATTAATATAATTGATATGTATATGAATACAAACCTTCCAATAACCATAGTTGTTAGAAGTATTTTTTGGTAGTGTTTTATTGTATCCACAGGGATTGATGAGAATATGTGATGCTTGTCGTTCAATGGTTTAATGATTTAAGAAGGTGGATTTTCAAAATGGTTTCTATTTTTGTAACAAGAGTTTGTAAGAAATAAAACAGAATAAAATTTAGTCTAAGTTTGATAAAAAAACATGCCAAGGTTAGGGTTCGCTAATCCGTCTTATACGTATCCAACCAATCAAATATGTGGACGTAGTTTTAACCAACATAATCATGTATCCTCGCAAAAACGTTCATTTCTAAAGTGATTTCGGAAATGTTATTGTTTTGACTGTTAAACGATCTCTCTAAATAACACTCAAAACAATAATCATTAAGATCAATACAAAGCAAACATCACCTTTCAAACCTATGTCTAGAGTTTGTATAGTTGATAGATGAATAAATTAGGTCAAGACTTGAAAATTTCATGTCTAAATCAATCTAAACCGTAAATATAACAAAAGATAGCAAATAACTTCATCTATATTGATCAAAACCTTGTTCATATACAAAAGATCAAGAAGAATACATAAAATCTGAACTAGCTACCTCTAACCTTGACAAAAGAGGGTTTTTAGCCACCCATTTACATGATAGCTTGAGCAACAAGTTTCGGAAGAAGGTTCATCAACATCCGAGTCGAATAATCGACATTGGATGGGAATCCACCTTTTTTTGTGAAAGATGACTAAGAGATAATGAGAAATGGAGAAACTAGGGTTTTAGCTGTGAAAAATCTCTAAAAAGAAAAGTATAAGAAAAAAATATATTTTCCTAAAAAGTGGCACATACTACTTATAGACATGCTGCTGAGCTGTCATGTTCGCACTGCGAACAATGTAATTTGGCAGTTGAAGTGCATGTGTATAATGAAGACACCCTTGAGATATTTTCACATGTTCGTTATACAAAGAATCCTTTGCAGTGTGAAGACTTCGCTGCAAACTTCGTACAGCGGATTCTTATCCAAATACTTACTGCCTTAAGTCTGGGGGTGTTCGCTAGACATTCGCTTCCTCTTTGCTCCAGCGAGTAGTTCGCTGCCTCCTTCGCGCAACGAACTTAGGTCCTTTTCCTTACTGGAATGAACAATACCACTTTTCTTGGCCTTCGCTGGCAAGTTCGTTGTGCGAACTTATTGAAGTTTTTTTTTGGCAGGTTTGCTAGCAAGTTCGCAGTGCAAACTTGTTGATGTTTGCAAGATGACTTGGTTTCCTTGTCATAATTGTTGTGTCTTACTCTTCAATTTTTCATGCCTAATTCCTCCACAATAGCACACAAATCAAAGCAACCAAGATATTTTCACATAATGATGCAAATCAACAAAAGCAAGAATGATTCTAATACTTTGTCAACAAAAAGGAATGAAAGATGCCCACATTTGATAGTTCAAATAAGAAAAGTTTGGCATCTAACAATAGTTCTCACCATTGAAAAATAACGCTTTATTATACGCCCCCTTTGGTTAGGAAGCCATAATCTAATAAGTGAATTTGAAGCACAAGATAAACCGGTTCTCTTGTTACCACTTGTTGGGCGAGAGCAACAATCTAGAAGGGGGTTGAATAAATTGCCTAATGAAAATTTTCTTATTAAAATTTTGGTTACATTTTTTTTTCTATGACAAGAGAAAATTAATTTGGAACGACTCTCATCTATCCAAATCATTATTGGAAGAATCAGATATACATACAATCATAGTAGAATGTATGCCAAAGATGAGAAAATCCAATCAAAAAGTTCAATTTAAGTTCTTTGAATATAAATCACACTTAACGTAAACGATTTCGAATGACAAGTAAAATAAAACTTGACTAAATAATTGTGTCAAACACTTAGTGTGTAGTAACTTTATCGAACACTTGGTGTGCAATACACCAAACTTGATTCTCCTTATGTTGAAGTCATAACAAATCAATTGAAATGGTTTAGATTGCAATGCTTTCACAAAATCAGTTTTAAACACTTAAACACAACCATAATTTTAACAATTCATATTACACACTAATTGTTCTCAAAATCAAAATAGAGTGAAAGAGAGAAAACCAAGATTTGTTTAAGCAGTTCCCCAATTGTCCTTACTATAGGTACGTCTGCTCTCAATTCAAAATCAAATTGAGATATTGTAATTAACCTTTGCAATATCAGTTTAAAAGATAAGTGTAGGAATTCAAACCCCCAAACCCTATATTTGATGTTGATCCTAACTCCTTCTCTTCCCTTGATCTTAGCAAGATCAAGTCACAAAAGATCTTCAATATGATCCTCTAATTGTTGCTACTCATTTGATCAAACCTTACATTCTTCAAAGCTTTCACTCGGCTGAATCCAAATTGTGAAATCTTGCCATAAGACTTTCAATTGATCCTTCAGTTACCGCTACTCATTTGCAAGAACCCATGTTCTTCAAAGCCTTCGCTCGTATGAATCCAACTTGATGAGACTTATGCAAAAACCTCCAAATCAAACTTTGATCTTAGAGTAAAAACTCCAAAGGTTTTATCCTTGAAACCCCCAAAGAAAATCTCAACCTAATTTTGATTACACAATCTATATTGGACCTTATCAATCTTAATTTGCCAACAAACAATAAAAAAAATGTTTATGTGTAGTTGATGAATGCGTTAAGAAAGATGGAAAATGATGAGAATTGTTTGTATCTTTTAGGTTTTAATGCTTATAAATGATGCATGATTGAGTATGTATAAGTGTGTGTGTGTGTGTGTGTGTGTGTGTGTGTGTGTGTGTGTGTGTGTGTGTGTGTGTGTGTGTGTGTGTATAAAATGAGCAAAAATATATTTTTAGCCAAACTAAAATTTTAAAGTTTGGTTCAAAATGTATTGACCCGAAAGTTGAATGAGTCAACACAACAGCTAAGTGAGTCAATACGAGACCAAATAAAGTCAATACATTATAGGCAGTAGCTAAATAATGAAGAAAATGTTTCAGAATGTGTCGAATCTAGACACGAATAAGTTGATCCATTCGATAAATGTATCAACCCAATTATCGTTTGTATTGACCCATTTGAGACAGTGGCAAAATATTAGCAAACATGTTTCAGATTTAGTCGACCCAAACAAGAATGAGTCTACCCATTCAAAGGATGTATAAATCCATTGCTTCTTTGTGTTGACCCATTCGAGGCAGAACCAAATATTTTAAAATTCAACTCATGATGTATTGACCCATGCTCAACTTGTATCGACCCATGCATGTCATTTTGTGAAAAATTCATATTTTGGCATGTGATGGCTTATAAAATATAGTCTTACATGTTCTATGACGATGATGCACATTTTTACAAATATTGTAAGGTCCAAATACATAAATATCTAAGATACCTAGTTTTGACATCATCCAAAATACATTTAAGAGCATATTGCACTCATAGATTCTTTTCTTTGATTTGTGCCAGCCTTTAATCTTTTTATTCTAAGACAAATTTTTGTCTTCTTTTTATTGATGTGCTCGTCTTCATCAAAACTTTAACCAAGGTTAAGAATAACTTTTCTTCACAATCTCCCCCTTTTTGATGATGACGAACATTCTTTGAAATTTCTTATTCATCAAAGAGCTGCTTCAAAATATGACTTTTGCAATATTGTGTCACAATTAGAATCTCCCATTATCTTGTATATCTCCATCTTTATTTTGCAATTTAAGGATTTCTCCCCTGAAAATGTAATGAACAAGAACAAGTACATTACCTACTATTTTCCGCCTTATGACATCATTAAAAAGAAGAAAAAGTATAATAAAGTCCAATGCAAATAGATAACATAGGAAGGATATATCATGATAGATGAAAATTATTAGCACATAATTAGACACTTATCTTCTTCATAAAGATTTGATGTCACAATTGATATCATTGATAATGGTCTTTGAAAGTGTCAATCTTTTCATTTCATATTTATTTTGACCGCTTTCTAAACATCTGAACCTTGAGCCTCAAGAAACCTTACATATTAATCTTCCAAAAATCATAACATTAACCAGTAAAATATGGAAGCTTATTTATGCTGCTACCTTCTCCTAGAAATGGTTTTGCGTAAGCCATCTCTATTGATGAACAAGTTGCCTTAACCTGCTATGATATCAATTATAGGTTTTAGAGCGCATAGTCTAGGGGAGGGGGTGAATTAGACTTGTTGGATTTTTAGTTTTGTATTTTAACCCCGGGATTCATTTTGGTTTCTTAACTTAAAAAAGTTTTATATTGATCCCTTAACTCTTCAAAATGTTCTATATTAGTCCTTTTAGTTTTAATAGCAATGGAAAACTCAAAAATCGATCGTCAGTTAGACAGAAAATACTAATATAAAATATTTTGAAGAGTTAAGAGATCAGTATGAACTTTTTTTAAGTTAAAGAACTAAAATGAACCTCAAAGTTAAAGTACAAGATAAAAAAAGAGTATTAGACCTATATTTTTTATTGGAAAAAAATTAAGATTTAGAATATATATAATTAAATACGAAATTGATGATTAAGTATGTGTATAAAAAAAATAAAAGTATATTATAATATTGGACGGGTGTAGGGTGTTGGAAATTCACCTCACACCCTATGAAGAATTCCCTTCAATCTTGATCTCAAGATTGATGAACAAACCCACAATATGATAATGATGGTAATAACAAGTAATTATCAAGAACAACAAAAGAGAAGAAGAATAACAAACAAGAAAGAGAAGAATGAAATAAGAAGTCTTTGGAGAGAATGTGTTACCCACAACTGTGGGATTTCTTATTGAACTTTCACTTGCTAACTGCAACTGTGAAATTTGTTCTGTTGTGATGTAGAATACAAAGCAATGCACCCTATTTATAGTTTTAGGTTTACACTAGCCCAAAACATAAAAGGCCCAAAATATTCTAAATCAAATCTAATCATATGATATCAAATCTAATCATATGATATCTAATCATATCATATCAAATTAATCATATGATATCAAATCTAATCATATGATATCAAATCTAATCATATCAAATCACAATGAATTATATTTAACACACCACCTAATTCATTGTGTCTAAACTGTCTACATTCATCATGGCCCTTAGTCTTCTGAAGGCTTCGACCTGCACTCCCTTTGTCATGATATCTGCAATCTGATTCTCAGTTCTGCAGTGTTCCAACTTCATCTTCCCTTCTGCTACCTGCTCTCGGAGATAATGGAACCTCATTTCGATGTGCTTGCTTCGACCATGAGCTATTGGATTCTTTGCCAAGTTGATAGTTGACATGATGTCTATCTTCATGGTAATTGCTCCATGGTTCTTCCCTGTGATTTCTTTGCCTTGTTTCACAAACCCAGCTGGTTGTGCAACATAAACTTCTTCGTCTAAGGGGTCATTAAGGAATGCACATTTCACGTCCATCTGACATGTGTGCCAGTTGTTCATATTTTCTAGACCAACAACCAACCTGATTGTTTAGATTCTAGCAACAGGTGCAAATACTTCATCGAAGTCGATTCCTTCCTTCTGAAGAAATCCTTTCGCCACAAGTCTCGCCTTGTGTCGAGTTACTTCTTCTTTAGGATTTACCTTGACCTTGTAAACCCACTTCATATCAATTGCCTTTTTGCCTTGTGGAAATTCGACAAGTGACCAGGTATCATTGACTTTGATGGACTCCAACTCTTCAGTCATTGCTTTCATCCACTTCGAATCTTTCAATGCCTCAGCTGCATTGACAGGTTCGACATCTGCGTAAAAAGCATAATGTACCAACTCACCCTCTTCACCGACTACATCATCTGATGTAATTACACATTCTTGCAACCTTGCAGGCATATGTCTTGTTCGTCGAGGTCTGCTTGAACCTGCTTCATCTGCAACTGGTTCCTGTCGAACTTCTATTTCGACTTCAGTGGCTGGTTCTTCACAAGATATTCTCACTGAATCCTTCTTGGCATTCTCAGTCCAATCTCATTCTTTAAGCTCATCTATGATCACGTCCCTGCTGATCACTACCTGCTTATTCATCGGGTTGAACAGCTTGTACCCTCTTGTCGAATGATACCCTATCAAGATCATCTGATTCGACTTATCATCAAGCTTCCTTCTCAACTGATCTGGCACATGTCTATGTGCTATAGATCCAAACACCTTCAGGTGACTGAGACTAGGCTTGACACCAGACCAACATTCTTCTGGTGTGATTCCTTCAAGCATCTTCGTCGGACATCTGTTCAATATATATGTTGCTGTCGAAACTGCTTCTCCCCATAATTCTTTAGGTAGATGCTTTCCATTCAGCATACTTCTCACCATATTCATGATGGTTCTGTTCTTGCGTTCTGCAATCCCATTTTACTGTGGAGTGTAGGGTGGCACCACCTCATGTACAATCCCTTCTTTTACACATAGTGTATCGAACTCTTTCGACACATACTCTCCACCACCATCAGTCCTCAGAATTTTTAGCTTTCGACCACTCTGTCTTTCGACCATGGACCTGAATCTTGAAAATACCTCAATCACATCACTTTTCTTCTTGATGAGGTAAGTCCACAGCTTTCGACTGTAATCATCTATAAACGTGACAAAGTATCTATTGCCACCAATCGAATCCACCTGGATTGGACCACATACATCAGAGTATATGACTTCAAGTATTGCCTTCGACTTCCTTCCTGCATCCTTGCTGAAGCTATTCTTGTGTTGTTTCGACTGAACACACTCCTCACAGACTTCACTTGGAATGTCGATTTCTGGTAATCCTGAAACCATATTTCTTTTCTTCAGTTCTCTGATGTCATTAAAGTTGAGATGACCTAGTCAAAAATTCCATAACCACTCATCTCTGCTGGCTGCAGTTGCTAGACACTTATGCTCCATCACATTGAGTCCAATCTTGAAGGTCCTATTCTGAGACATTGGAGCCTTCAAGATTAACCTACCACCTGCGTCGAGAACTCTCATCATCTTGTCTTCGACAACTACCTTGTAGTTTTTTCGACAAGCTGCCCTATACTGAGCAAGTTACTCTTCATGCCTGGTATGTACAACACATTGAAAATTGTTAACCTTTTGCCATCTTTCCTCATAATCAGAACATCACCAACACCTTCAGCTGCTAGAGTGTTGTCATTTGCAAACTTCATTGTATTCTTCGACGAGAGCTTCATGTTGACAAACCGATCTTTCCTTCCAGTCATGTGTGATGAGCATCCTGAGTCCAAGTACCACTGATCTTGGAATCTTTCTTCATCGTTTGTTGTGACCATTAGCAACGTTTCTTCTTCTTCATGTTTCGCCAGCTTTGCATCAGTCTCTTGATTTCTCTTCTTTTCTGGACAATCACTAACATAATGACCATACTTCTGGCAATTGAAACATTGAATGTGGCTTTTGTCTGTCTTTCGATCACCACCTCTTCCTTTACCTGTAGCACCACCTCTTTGGTTTCCTTGGTTCCAAGGTTTCTTCTGATTCGATTGGTTTCCTCCTTTGTTGCCATTCCAGCTACCTTTGCCTTTTCTTTCCTTTTCTGACTGCGCCTGTAAAGCCATATCTTTCGACTTTCCTGCAGCTCTCTCAGTCATCCTCTGTTCATGAGACTCAAGAGTCCCTTGAAGCTCTTCCTTCGTCAACACTGATAGATCTTTAGACTCTTCTATGGCAACTACCACGTGGTCGAATTTTGGAGCCAACGATCTCAAGATTTTTGAGACAACTGCTTTCGTCGTCAGCGCTTCTCCATATACTTTGATTTAATTCACCAACTTTGTAACTCTGGTGAAGAAATCTGTAATGCTTTCGTTGTCTTCCATCTAAAGCAACTCATAGGTTTTCTTGTGAGTTTGTAACCTCACCTCTTTCACCTTCTCTGCGCCTCCAAACGACTTTTCAAGAATCTCTCATGCTTCTTTTGCTGAATCAACATCACTAACCTTTTCAAAGTTATCAGGATCAACATATTGATGAATTATAAAGAGTGCTTTATAATCCTTCTTCTTCAATTCTTTGTGCGCTACCTTTTCCGCCTCCGTTGCGTTCTCCCCAAGCGATGTTACTCCATCTTTCACAAGATCCCAAAGATCTTGATAACAGAAGATCACCTTAATCTGCTTGCACCAATTCTCATAATTGTCTTTCTTGAGAATTGGCAGGGTCGCCGGAAAGTTGTCGTTTGGATAATTCATCGCCATCACTATCTTCCTTCCTTGAATCTCTCAACCGGAGCTCTAGATACCAGATGTTGGAAATTCACCTCACACCCTATGAAGAATTCCCTTCAATATTGATCTCAAGATTGATGAACAAACCCACAATATGATAATGATAGTAATAACAAGTAATTATCAAGAACAACAAAAGAGAAGAAGAATAACAAACAAGAAAGAGAAGAATGAGAGAAGAAGTATTTGGAGAGAATGTGTTACCCACAACTGTGGGATTTCTTATTGAACTTTCACTTGCTAACTGCAACTGTGAAATCTATTATGTTGTGATGTAGAATACAAAGCAAGACACCCTATTTATAGTTTTAGGTTTACACTAGCCCAAAACATAAAAGGCCCAAAATATTCTAAATCAAATCTAATCATATGATATTAAATCTAATCATATGATATCAAATCTAATCATATCAAATTAATCATATGATATCAAATCTAATCATATGATATCAAATCTAATCATATCAAATTACAATGAATTATATTTAACATAGGGGAACATCAACATTTCCACCCTTGATTTTAAATATCGAAAAATAGTAGCATACACTAACATTCAGTCAAAACAAGGTTTCTTGTCAAAGTTGGGTGTATTCAATCGATGGTGAATTTTGTTGACATATTTAGTTGCTTTTGAAAACTTGTATAAATACAATATGATGAGACCTGAGATTGAACTACTAAGAATATATTCACATATTTGTGGATAATTACAAAGTATTATAATGTTAAATATTATATATAACTTGTTTGCTTTAATTACTAAAAAATTTATGAGTGTCTAGCAAGTGTGAGTTATATGAACATGTCATAACTCTCATCAAAGTTCCTCATTGAACCTGGGATAGGGAGAACTTTAAGAATAATGGGAGCTTTAACAAGATCTAGCATTGAACTTAACAAGTCAGTTATTGACCCGGTTTAGAACTTGAATAAAAAGTGATAATAACTATGATTGAAGAAATAAAGAATAGATGAAATATGTGAAGATGGAAGCGAAAAAGATGCAATAATTATAGTTTTGAATTGAAGAGTGAAAAAGAGATAATTATCTAGACACGGGGTATGAAAACCCGAAGAAGAAATGGAAACAATGATGATGAGTAATGACATGCTAGTTTTTTTTCTTATTTTGTTTATTGAGAGATGGTACAAACCAATTATTTGGTGTCGTTTGTTCGACTCTTGTTTGGATTATTCAAAATGGTAGATTTTAGCTATTAATGGAATCAAAAATTAAGTTTTTCTTTCTTATGTTTAGACTTATTCCTTTTTTAGACTTCATTTATAAAAATGGTATCTAACTTTTTACACACCGATAAATATTATTAATACAAAAACTACCAAAAAAGGATATAATTATTAACTTATACCAAGCACAATTTAACAAACGAATGTGCACTCCAAGCTTACCATCCTCCTAGAAACCATATTGTAGACATGCCTTAGAGGCATATCCAAGCTAATTTGGAGATTAAGTTAGAATCATGTGATAGTGACACATCCTTATGTGTTTATAATTGTTCCTTTAAACAAATGTCTATTAGGGTTTTCATACCATAAACGTTGTTTCTCTTCTTTTAAATGCTAACTTATGACTCAAGTCCAAGTATACAATCTCTAAACCCTAAAAAATCATGCTCCTGACTCATATGTATGGAAACGATGTGAATTTTGCCTCTCATACTCTAAAAAAGGACAGTATTCTCCACCCTAAACTCATTCTTCATTGAGAATGCAATTTCAATCCTCATTATAGTTCCAACAGATGTCGAGTTTCCCCACCCCACATTCACATCTCTAAAATATTATATGTATTATAATTATTATAATAAAATAATAACTATTAAGCGATATTATGTAAGAAAAGGTTTTAGAAGAATTTTTTTTGTCACTAAGACGTTATATGTATCGCGTATCCTCTTATTTAGAGAGAGTGTGGATCTAGGAAAAAATTCCTCGACTTAATGTGTTCAACAACTAGATAAAGGATTAGTATGTTTCATTCTCACTTCTGAAATCCTTGTCACTTAAGTCATATAATGGTACAATATTAAGAAGATCCTAAAGTTTCACATTGGTTGGAAATAGAGTATTGAAATAGTTTATATAAAATGACACCCCTCACTTTATCAACTGGTTTTGTAAAGTTGTATTAGGCCAAATTCTAATATGTTGAAACAATGGACATCATCCCCTCCTTCTAAGAACATGTGCATTGATAAAGTGTATATTTTTTGTTTTTACCTTGAAGAGAATGATGGTGGCTTGGTTCAAGCTTTTAAGATTGAGATCTATAAACTCTTAGACGGAACTTTGTCATTGGTTTACTACATGTTTCACTAATTCCAAGAAACAACTAAAATTTATGGAAAATCTAAAAATTGTATGTTTATAAAAAATACGAATCTTTTAAGGTTCAACAAAAAAGTGCTTCGAATAAAACAAGCGAGTGATAGAATGAAGAGGTGCCTACTCCATCAAGGGTTACTTCAAACTCCAAGGTTTGATTATATATATATCGGGATTGAGAAGTTGAGAGACTTTAAACACTTGGTACGTAGAAAGGGTGAAACATGTTGGATACGAACAAAGTCTTATCCCAAATATTGCATCTATATATAATGTAGAAATCAAACAAAATAATTATAGCATTTCAATATTATCTTTATGAAGCTTAAAATGTGTATGACAGAAAAATATTATTATGATATGATGATCAATAAGTAACATGATATTGCTTATATTGTTATTAATATGAGAAAGAATGAAAAATAATTTTAAAAACCATAATGACAAGTGTCAATGTTAAGAAGTCCAAAAAAAATAGATAATAAAATATTAAACTTAAAGATTTAATATTATTTTTAGTTTTGTATGTTAATTTTTAGTTTAGTTTGGTCTCTCAATTTAAAAACGTTTATATTAATATTTTAACTCTTTAAAATATAATATGGTAGTCCCTTTCATTAAATTAGCGACAAAAAAAAAACTCTAAAATTGATCATTAAATTCGTTTTTAATTAGACAAAAAAACTAACGTGATATATTTTTGAAGAGATAATGAATTAATATAGATATTTTTTAAGTTAAAAGACTAAAATAAACACCGATATCAAAACATGAGATATTAAACCTAAAATATATGTAGAAAAATCAATTTCTAAAGTTTTATGGTGTTGAATTCATACTTTCCAAGATTTATTTTTTATGCTTCATAACAAATGTATTTATAATATTTGTTAGCATTTGTTTTTCCAATGTATATTAGATTTGATGGTTATGTTAGATTTGAAGGTTATGTTTATAATATATTAGATTTAATGAGTAATTTAATAGTTTAATTTATTTATTTTAAAAAACATGAACAGTGCTACCCCAAATTCAAAACTCTATCCCCAATTCAAAACCATAATCCCTAATTTCTTTTCGTTTGCTATTAATCCATTGTTTTCTTCTACTCATCCTTCGATTCTGGCTATATATCTTGATCCTCAGAAGAGTAGACGGTTATTTTCGACTTAAATTCCTAGCTTTCGAGTTTAGGGGCCTTGGTATCCGCTCTGGTCTTTTTTGGATTGAAAGTATAGTTCGCGATGGCCTGGGAAAGGATAGGAAGGAACGTTAGACATGGAAGGAAGGGTGACTGTTCAATCTGGAAGGAGAATAATGGGAAATGTTCGATGGAGGGGGAACCGACGGTGTCTTTCTTCATCACTGAATTCCCAGATGATTACAATGCTAAAGAGTTGTTTGAGGTGCTCAAGGTATATGGAGTCATCTCTGAAGTGTTCATAGCTAGGAGGCGTGACAAGAGGGGAAAAAGGTTCGGTTTCGCTAAGTTTAGGAAGGTTCACGATCCCAGAGTTTTAGCGTGTAATCTTGACAGTATTATTTTAAAAGGTAAGAAGATGTTTGCAAATTTACCCAGGTTTGGTTTGGATCAGAAACAGGTGAATCTAGTAGGTGAGAAGAAGTGGAAGCCTAGCAAAATGAGAAGAACTAGTAGCTCTGAGAAGTTTGTCACAACTGTTAGATCTTTTGCTAATGTGGTAAGTGATAGGGAGCCAAAGTTTAGTAATAAGAGTTGGGGAGGTGGTTCTTGCACTTACCTTGAGGTGGATGAAGCTTGGATACAAAGGCTGAAAAGAATGAGAGTGGGAGTTGTCATGGAGGAAGGAAACGCTTTCAATATACAAAAGATAATTAATGAAGAAGGTTTCTTCAACATTAAAGCCATTCCTATGGGTGCCTCTAAATGCCTGTTGGAAGATAGTTCAAGTGGAGATGTTGAGTTATTCATCAAAGAAGCTAAGGATTGGTTAGAGTTATGGTTCAGTGAAATTAGACATTGGGATAAGGAGGAGATGGACTCAGATAGGTTTGTCTGGGTAGTGTGCAGTGGCATTCTCAGCATTGCTTGAAGCGATAACAATTTTCGGTCGATTACTGCTAGGTTGGGATCTTTTATCAGGTGTGACGAGAAGACTGGTAAGAGAGAGCGGTTGGATGCTGCGAGAATGTTGATTAAGACGAAATTAGGGGTGATTCATAATGTGAAAATTACTGTGAAAGTGAGTAATTTTGATTGCCATATTTGTATCAATGAAGATGTATCAGGGGGTCATCTATTGTCGTCGATTGGTGAAGAAGATGAGTTGATTGACTCAGAAGAGTTCGAATCATCAGCCCCTTCAGAGTTTGATGGCGTTTGGGAGGAGTCTGATGAGGATGAGTGTGGGGACTCAAATACTTTGATTAATGATCTTGCTGTGATAATTCCATAAGCTGTTATCCAGACATCCAGTCTGCATTTGAAAATCCCATAAGAGAATTCCTCACCTGTTGTGCAGGTTGCATCAGATTCTGGTTCTATAGTGGGAAATAGCTTTGGATTAAGCGAAGTAGGTGTTGGTACTCAAAGGAATACAGTTGGGTATTTAGCTGTTAATCCTGATACTGCAGGTCATAGCCCTGCTGTTGATCCAGTTGAAACTAAACAGATGAAGAACAATGTGTCTAAGGAGCTTGTTGTGGATCAGGGGAATTCTGTTCCTGTCTATGGGCATCCAGGCGGGATTCGAGGGTCTGCTATAGTTGGAAAACTCAAAAAGAAAAAGATGATTAAGGAGATATACAAATGTATCAAGACCCCTTATAATCCTTCTTACTTCTCAAATCTTCTGCTATCGGCCTCAAAAGGATTTGCAACAACATCGAAGGAGAATTCTGTAAGGGAGGGAAGGAAAACTCTGCAATCTTGCTCAGATCCTAAGGGTGGTGATTCTATCACAGATGCGGATGTGGTAAGAGGCAATTTGCGTTGTAAAAGGGCTATAAATGACGTTCCAACCAAATTGAGAAAATACTTGATGGACTTAGGGATTCAGGGAGATGAAGATAACGGGCTGGATATTACCCTAAAGAATATGGAAAGTGAGGACAATGTTATTAGACTAGGCAAGAAGGTTGTAGCTACTAGTGGATCATGAATATTGTGACCTACAATGTTCGAGGCTGCTGCAGTTTGTTGAAGAGAAGGAGAATCTCCCAAATTCTGCAGAGAGGCAATGCTGATATTTGCCTTATTAAGGAATCTAAAGTCATGAATATGGAAGATGGGATTACTCTTAGCATGTGGAGGAATTCTGATATGGGTTGGTCAGCCATCAATTCTAATGGCAGGTCTGGAGGAATTATTTCTCTGTGGAACAGGTCGAAAGTTACAGCTCTTTTTAGCTTTTGTGGTGCTGGATTCTTGGGCAATCAATTTTTGTGGAAGAATCAATAATTTTTCGTGGTTAACGTCTATGCTCCGTGTGGATCCGCTGATAGAAGGAAGTTGTGGAGGGAGCTCGCAAAAATTAAAAGTAATTTCTCTGGAGCTGGCTGGATTGTGGCAGGAGATTTTAATGAGGTTAAATTTGAGGAGGAAAGAAAAGGTACTAGTCCTAAATGTTTGAAGGATATGGAGGCTTTCAATGAGTTTACTACCGAGATGAGTTTGACGGATCTCCCGGTTTTCGGTAATAAGTTTACTTGGTTCAATTCTAATGGCAAGTGCAGAAGTAGATTGGACAGGTTTTTGGTGGATTATACCGCAATATCCATGCTTTCTCTGTTAAATCAAGTGGTAGGCGATAGAGATATCTCTGACCATAGGCCTGTGTGGTTGAAGTCGAATTTCGTGAATTGGGGGCCTGAACCTTTTAGGTCATTCAACTGTTGGTTTTCTCATAAGGATTTTATCCCGTTAGCAGTCGTGGAACTCTTACCGTGTTTCAGGTTCCTTTTGTAACATTTTGTTTAAGAAGTTTTCTTCTCTTAAAAGAGACATTCGGAGTTGGAACCGGAAATTGTTCGGTTGGCTAGACTTAAAGATAGAAGTCAACGTTTCTATCCTTAATTCGCTAGAGCTGGACAACGTTTTGGTGACTTCCTCATACAATGAAGATTCGAACAAGGATAGATTGAGAAACCAGGAGGAGATGTGGAAGAATCTCAGGTTAAAAGAAAGTATGTTGGCTCAAAACTCCCGTTTAAAGTGGCTTCAAGATGGGGATCAAAATTCCAAGTTTTTTCATGACTCCTTAAAATCTAGGTACCGTGCGAATAACATTTTTGCTATCAGAGTGGGTGAAGGTATAGAGGAGGATCCTGAAGGCATTAAATGCGAAGCAGTGAAGTATTTTAAGGAGAGATTCAAGACCAAATCATCGCCTAAGTTTTCGACTGAATTCGATCATATTGTCTGCTTAGATGAGATAGACAAGTTAGGTTTGGAAGCTGATTTTTGCTCTGCAGATGTCAGATCTGCTGTCTTCAGCTGTGACGGTAATAAATGCCCTGGTACCGATGGTTTCAATCTCAAATTCATAAAGTCTTGTTGGGAGATTTTGGGTGTCGACTTCTCGAACTGCATCCTGGAATTTTTCTATACTGGTTACCTTCCTAAATCCTTCGCTTCTTCTTTCATCTCGCTTGTCCCGAAGACTAAAAATGCCCAACATTTCGATGAATTCAGACCTATCATCCTCGTCAGTTGTGTGCTGAAGGTTATATCTAAAATGCCTGCGTGCAGGCTTAGGAAGGTTATTCATAAAATTATTTCTCCTTCTCAAACTGCTTTCATTCTGGAACGGTAGATTTACGACGGTGTTCTGTTGGCTAATGAGGTGGCTGATTTTGCAAAGAGATTCAAGAAGGGTTGTTTATTCTTCAAAGTAGATTTTGCTAAAGCTTATGACTGTGTGGATTGGTCCTATCTAGATGCTCTGCTTGTTAAGATGGGGTTTGGTCCTAAGTGGATGAAATGGATTCGCGACTCTGTATTTAATAGTTTTGTTTCTATTCTCATCAACAGCAGTCCTTCGAAGGACTTTAGGGCTGGTAGAGGGCTGAAACAAGGTGACCCTCTCGCTCCTTTCCTGTTTGCTATAGTTGCTGAAGGGTTTTCGAGCTTGGTGAAATCTGCGGTTGCCGGAAATATGCTCTCCCAATTCATGATTCATGGTCAACCAACTGTGAGTATTCTCCAATTTGCTGATGATACTTTACTCATCGAAGACGGGTCAGCGTCAAACATTTGGGCTTTCAAGGCTATTCTTAGGGCCTTCGAGCTAATTTCAGGTCTCAAAACTAATTATTCCAAAAGCTGTTTGTTTGGGATTCATATAGATCCTGATTTGTTAGTGGCTGCTGAAGATTTTCTTCACTGTAAATCGGGAAAATTGCCTTTTAGTTTTCTTGGTATTACTGTTGGAGGCAACCATCGTCGATTCTCCTTCTGGAAACCGGTTCTGTTATGCTTGAAGAATAAATTATCTAATTGGCAAGGGAGAAACTTGTCTATGGGGGGCAGAGTCACTCTCATTAATTCGGTCCTTGCAAACCTCCTTATCCATTATTTGGCTTTCTTCAAGGCTCCCATTAAGGTTGTGAAGGATTTTTTAGCGATTCAACGACGATTCTTATGGGCTGGGAATTCGAGTAAGTCTTCTATCCCTTGGGTTTCTTGGAATTCCGTTTGTAAACCTAAGGAAGATGGTGGCCTGGGTATTAAGCATGTCGGAAGGTTTAATAGTGCTTTGTTGGCAAAGTGGATTTGGAGATTTCAAACTGGCGACAATGAAATATGGAGGAATACCCTTACTAACAGATGCGGTAACCTTAGCATTAAGTCTCAAACTTATTCTGACATGGATAGTACGAGCTCCGATTCGTTGTGGATGAAGGATATTATGACCAATGCATCTTTATACTCGCATGCCAACTTCTATAATTTCATGGCCTGCTTTGTTGGTGAAGGTACTGATGCGGCGTTTTGGAAGTCTAATTGGATAGGCGACATGCCGTTAAAAGTCAGATTCAATGGTTTGTTCCAGAATTGCTCTATGAAGACAGACTCCGTTTGTGATATGGGTTACTGGGAGGATAGGAAGTGGATCTGGAAGTTGAGAGATTTGTTGGCTGACCCAGACTTTCATCGTGAACCAGATTGGTCTGAATGCTGTCGGTTGCTAGAAAATATCTCAGTTATTCCTGGTGAATCTGAAAAATGGCGGTGGACTTATCATGGTTCTCTATCCTTCAAGGTTAGTAATTTTTACTCATCCCTTTACTCCTCCCTTCCTGAACAAGCCATTGGCTCAAACTGTGCTTCCCTTATTGAGTCCATCTAGAAGACGGCTATTCCGGCGAAAGTGCAAATTTTCAGTTGGAGATTGGCGATTGATAGATTACCTACGAGATCTAATTTATTGAAAAGAAGGGTTCTTGATTCCGAGCAGGATTTGTCTTGTGCGTCTTGTTCGAGTAGCTTGGAAGACGTATCCCATCTTTTCTTCTCGTGCTCAAAATCTTCTCAGGTTTGGAACAAGATCTGTGAATGGGCGGATATAGACATAATCTCGGATTATTACTGCTATTCTCACGCTAAGGAGTGGAACACGAGCATTAGAGGTCGGTGTCAAACGAATAATGTTTATTCGATTTGGTTTGTTACTTACTGGTGTATATGGAGGTCTAGAAATAATTGTACTTTTAATAATGTAGTCCCTGAGGTTGATAGTATTGTTTTCGACATAAAATTTTATTTTTGGAACTGGTTGATTCTAGGTAGGAAGGGGAGCAAGTCGTGTTGCTTGTATGAATGGTTTAAATTCCCCTTTGATTTCTTGTAATTGGTTTTTTGTTTGAGATTTCCTTAATCTCTTTTATATTTTGATCTGCTTATTAAAAAAATAGTTTAATTCACGCACGCGCACACGCACGCGCACACACACACACACACACACACTTCCATAAAAAAATTTTCTTCCATCTGCTTAGACAATTTTTACGCTAGTTGTCTGCCTCTTGGATTTTTGTTTTAGATGATAACTATTTTTATGAAAAAATATTTTTAAAACAAGATTTAAATAAAATATATTTGACAATATTAATTCATTAAGAATATAGTATACTTTGTATGTTATATTAACTATTACATATTTTTTTTAATATTTACTTGGTAAATTTCTATTATTTATTTACTTTTGAAAAATCTCCTTTATCTATCTATTTATTGTTTTTAGTTAATTTGTGTTTTGTAGTGGAATTAAAATTGATCAATACACAAAGAAGCAAAGCTTGTTGCGATAGTCCTGAATTTTTGGTGCAGTGGAAATGAGACTGATATGCAAAGTTAGCACCATAATCAAATTAGTAAATGAGTGAAAAATGTTGTGAAAATGAGAATTGACTTAAATACCTGAGAAATGATGCAGTTTCCTTCTTAAATAGGGGAGGCAGTTGATAATTGAAAATATGGAGTGAGACATGGATCCCAGTCAGCCGTCAGATTGATATGGACGACAAGCAATGTTTTCGTACACGATATCATCTTAGAAGAGAAAAGAAAACCTATATTTTATGTGCTTTATTCATTTTTCTTTATTATTTGACCTTTATCCTTGGACCTTGTAGACGACCTAAAACAGTTGCCCTCAACCCCTTATTTAAGCTTTGCAGGATGGGGGTTTGTGATACATGCTTCTACTCAGCCACTGAGCCCAGGGGTGTGAATGTCTTTGATAGGACGTAGATGTTCTTAAGAGTGAGAGCTTTTTAGGCATTTCTTATAATAGGTAACGTTTTGTTGTGAATGACCGATACATGTCCCTACGCTAGTTAGTGCTGATGCTTCGTCTTCCTTAGAGTACTTGAGTGCTTTCAAACAGTTTTTTGAGGATATCTCAACCATTGGTGGTGCATTGTGGATTATGCGATCCTTAGTTGGCAGATAACGTATAAAAGGCTTATGAAGTATCATTTTGGCCTTTTTCTGCCATTAGCGACCTACAAAAGAATTATTTCTACTTTGCGAGCTTTCCTGCTCTAACATTTGATCAAGTTCGTACGATCTTGTTTTTTGTACTTTTCATGCATGCTTGGTTTATCCATCTTCTCTAAGATAAAATTAAATGTTCTTCTTTTTTCTTTTTACCTTATTCATGTAGAGATTTCTTCTATTGTTGGCATTTTATTCCAGGGGTGCAAGTGTCTGAAATGGTTTGCTTGCCTCATCTTATATGTATTTGAATTTTCTTCATAGTATTTTTGATCATGGAGATTGTATCAACTTCGACTATGAAGGCAAATAGAGATATCTTGCATGACTGGGTGGACCAAGAAATACTAAGCACCAATTATGCTTTCGTTCGTAAGGGCGCTTTGGACCTGAATTTGATTGATGTGGGTCAATCACCTGATTGGGGAGTGTTTCCCTTGATGGAAATAAGAGGAAATGTAATCAATATGATGAGTGTATTATCCCATTTCATGAGTGTTTATTTTTCTTATAAGTTTTTGCCTCCCTTTTAATGAGTTTTAAGTCAGTGTCATGAACCATCTTGTCAAGTTTTTCCAACATTGGTGTGAGTATAAGGGGGCAAATTGACCGTGAAATTGTTCTTCCATCTCTTCAAGGCTCAATAAAATCTAAATTATGTGTATAAATCAGGCTTGCTTTCTTAAAAACTTACTCCAACAACTTGAAGAAATTCAAGGATCTCTTTTTCTTGGTTATTTTTCTTAACAAAAAAGCTTATAAAAAGATCTGCATATTAGAAACTAGTTCTCCATCTATGTGCATAAGTTTTTCTCGTAAGTATTAAAGTCAAAGTCACTTCTTGACAGAGGGATCCTATGTCTATAAGAAGAAGGACTTGTCTAAAGAAGAGTTATCCTTGAAGATTTAATTGGTGGCCTTCTACAATGAGCTTGGCTACACCGGTGGTGTCGTTCCACTTGATATGGCATCGCAAAAATGGTTGAAAGGGTTCATTCAAACCCGCTGGTAAATGGATGTTGAATCATAGAAAAAGATGAAAACTATTTTTTGTAAGTGACATAGAAATCTTACTTTGCTTGACTGTTGACTTGAATTACATATCCGCTAATGTCTTCCATTTTTGGTTGTGCATATGTGATGATGTGTGAAAAAGCAATACGGGAGATGAGATAGGACTTTTAAGATAATTCCTTTTGAGTAAGGACTTTGGGCACCCAATCTATTGGGGAAACCTCTATCTCGGGCACACCTACTAGTACACCTGCTGGTCTAGCTACTCAGGTAAATCATCTTCCCGTTCAAATGGAAGTTATGGTCTTGCCTGATCGAACTATGATGGATGAAGTTTTACCCCTTCCACATTTTGAGGGAAAGGGAGCATTGGCCTCCATCCATGAACTTGAATAACTTCAAGTTGAAAGGTCCTCTACAAAATATCCTCGACTGATATTCGTTGGATAAGGTGCTTTGGTTGAGGGAGGGTCTTCTTTCGTATTACTCATTTGTTATGGCCCAAGGATGACCAGGGAATTCTTTCCATCTCTTTGATAAATATTTTTCCTACTTCTCCAACCTTTATGAAGAAACTCGAAAGGGATAAATAGTAGTGTTGACTTATCAGACCTATCGGACGTCAATTGTCTTGACTTTCAAGGTTGTTGGGTGAGGGATGTTTTCTTGTTCGATCGCCTTCGGCAAGAGAGGTGCTTAAAGAACCAGTGGATGCCCTCATTATTGAGCAAAATCGATATTTATAAGAAGTTTGAGGTGCTTCCGACTCGTTACTAGCTACGGAGGCTACCATGAAGCCTTTTACATCACTCTAGTCGAGAAGGTGAAGTTGCTTACAGAAGAAGTTACAAAGAAGAAAGAGGCTTTGGCTTCTACTCATACATCTTTATCCAAAGTGAAGGCCACTTTAGATGAAGCAAATTGGTCTTTGTACCTTGCCCATACAAAGATATAAGAGTTAGAAAAGTCTTTGAAAGAATATGATGAGATTTAAAAAAAGGCTGAGAACGACCTCCGTGAGATGCACCACGAGAATCTTGCTCTGTCTGAGGAGTTGTCTAAGTTAATAGAATAAAGTTATTCCATTGCCTAGGATGCCTTTAAAAGTGTCTTGAAGCAAGTGGAACATTTTTATCCTATTGTTCCAATCTTCCGAGAGCAAGCTCGTCTTGATTAAGTTGTTTAAAATGGAGACATGAATTCCTTTAGGACTTAGCTTTACCTCTGAGGTTGTGCTCGAAGATTATTTGAAATATTTGGGGATTCTATTGTTATATTTTTACTGGCCCCAAATGGGGAAAATTGCATATAGGCGAGGAAGTCCACTAAGATGCGAAAGGCAAGTCCTCCAGCAAAGTCCCCAGCCTCCCTAAATGGGCCATGAAGCCTCCTGTTGGGCTTAGCCTACCCTGACTTTTTTCCACTTGTTTAGAAGGTGTGGGGACGACGTCTCTAATTGTGATAGACCAGAAGAACGAGGAATAACTCCCTTCTCACTGTTATCTAGTTGGGGGAGTAATTCCCCTTAGCTTCAGATCACCGACACTATCCTCCATCTGTTACTTTTCAGTATGGTTCCAGTCAGACCAAAAATACTCCTAGTGAACGGACACACCAAGGGTTAAAGAAACTGTGGCACATTGGGTATAATAAGCCAGAGTAGTCAGTTCTTCCTCCAAAAAAGGTCTGGAAAGGCTAGCCAGATAAAGATAAATCCTAATCCAAAGGAGTAAGCTGATGACCCTCAGCAGAACAAGATCTAAATCCCATGAGTAGAGGGCAGACAATCAAGCCTAGAAATTTCGATAAAGTTGGCATGGCCTCCCCATCAATGTAGTTCCCAATCGAATGTATTCCTCGTTGTAAAAATCGGAGATGTACTTCATCATCCATGTAATTTTCATACAATTATGGGTAAAGCAAATACATTAGGCATATGCCGATTAAAAATATCAAAATCCTAAAAGGTTCCTGAGCTTACCACAGATGGTCTTTGTCATACCTCAAATTTTACCCCCTAAATTCCATCATCATTAGTTGCATCATTTGCATTAGCATTAAGAATCTCAAATGATTGATCAGTCAAAGTTTGGTATGTTCATCAACATCTCAACTACTCCAATCGTTAATTAAGATTTTCCCCATTAATAATCAAGTTTTAGGTAGCATTAAATCAAGATCATCAAGCCCCAATCCCTCAAGTGCACCTAATTAAGGTTTTGGTCAAAATCAACTGGATATTGACTTTTCAACCAAAGCACGATCCCATACTTAGGAACATAATTTAAGACCCTCAAATACATCTTTTAAGTCCCTTCATATGATATAAATAGCTCAAGATATTTGATTCAGTGGCAATTGCAAGATTTGAATTCATATGATACAAAGTCAACTTGATCAAAGTCAAAGTTTGACTTTTGACTTTTTAGGTCAAACACGACTTCCTCAAGTCAATAATCATGAAAATATGACAGATAAGTTAATTGGATCATGATTAATCAAGAAAATCAAGAAAAATATTCAAAGTTGTGAAATTAGGGTTTAAGATTTTTTCTGAGTTATGGAAATACATGATCAAGTGACCAACTTTCCAAAAACATAATTTCTTCCTCAAGCATTCAATGAAAAAACTTGAAGACTCCTCTTAAATATGGAATTTGATACTTAAATTTGATAAAAAAATTACAAGCCTAAAACTTTCTTGAAATGGAAGTTATTGGTGTTCAAAGTTAAGATTTTTCAATTTGCTGAAAATCCAAACACTTCGAAAATTTTCTAAGTTTTTTACCTTAACAAGTGCATGACTTTAGGGCCGCTTTCTGATCAATTCAAGCAACCACTTTTCGTGCCCAAGGTATGTACTTAAAGATGACATTACATACTTAAATCTTGTTGAAGAATTGAATCAATAACTCATAAGGATTAGAAGTTATGAAGGGTCAAAGTTGAGATTTCTTAGTTGTGAAAATTGCCAAGTACTTAGAATTTTTTCTAAGTATCAAACAGTTGAAAAAAATCTAATTTCGATGTCCAGTTTTCTCAAAGATCCTAATTGAGTTTCTTCAAGTGATCAACGCCAAAGTAATATCATGTGATGTTTTCTTTCCAATGGTACCAAGAGCATGAATTTCTTTTGCTTGAGCATGAAGTTACAAAATTGGGAAGAAGCCATGTCAATGCTGAATTTCCAAGACATAATTGCATCAAGTTTGTTAGTGCACGATTTGGAGACATCTTTTGGCCACTTTTTAAGCTTCTTTTCATCATGAAACCAACTTGAAACTTGTTCATTGTCATGAAATCTTCAAGTAGATGGCAAATTCAGCAAGTTTGGATATTCTTTCATGGTGTAAAGCTTTGACCAACCATGTTAACTTGGCTTGATCTTGGCTAATACATGATTAATCACTTTAATCACGTTGACTTGTTGGCAAAGAAAATAACAAGATCCCAACATCAGATGGAGTTGGTACAGAACTCAGAATCCACTTGCAAAGTCAACTAGAAGCTACCAAAAGCAAAGTTCCACCTTTTGTACTTTTATCCACTTTTTTGGATTTCCTCCAAAGTTTATCATGCCAAACTATTATCCAATACTCTAGATTCAGATCACTAACACTATAAATAGAGGTCACGATTCATCAAAAAAGATACACCAAAACCTTTAGAAACTCTAAATCATCGTTGCACAAATTCTCATATTTTCAAGTTTGCCAAGAAAACTAAAACTTGTGATCTTCAACTTCCTCCAACTAAACTCCACTCCAACACCACAAACCCTCACATAACGGTAATAGAAGTGTTCCAAACCCTTAGAACACTTATGTAACAACAAAATCACCATATCATTATCTCACTTTGTCCACTTTACAAGTTGGTTTGGATATTGAGCTCCAGAAGGTTTCAAGGCAAGCTGAGCACATCAACAAACTTCTTGAGGTCCAAGGAAGCTGTAGGAGTGATCAAATTGTATATGCAAGTGCTCTAAGGAAAAATCACGATTTCACTTCATTGAGGTAAGTTGTTATTTTTGGAACTCCATCTTTAAGGCATCATTTTGGTTCATTCTTGTTACCAATATGCTTGCCATGATGTGAGGATTGAAAACCCTATGCTTGTGTCCATTGATCATGCTTGTATAGAATTTAATTTTTATTAGAAAAATTAGGGTTCTTCTGGTTTTCCTTTGATTTCTTGAGTTAGGGTTAATATAAATGAAATTGAATGTCATGGTTGAATTCCTGATAAAATTTCAAGTGAAATAGTGTATTCATTTTTCCCATTTGGTTCAGAAATAAAAAAACTCCATTTTCATCGAGGTTGTATCTCAAAATTGAAGAAGAGCAGAGCTACGCACGTTTTTTTAAATTTAAATTTTATTACATTATTACTTATTTTATTAAATAGTTTCTAAATAATTATTTTTATTTTGTTGTATTTTGTTAAGTAAATTCTTAAATAACTTATTCATTTTATTAATCATATACTTTTAATAAAAACTTAGAAAACTCAGCGGATGACCTGGTAGTGATGGTGAAATCTTCACTCCAATTCTAGTCTTCACTGTACGCTGGAAGTAGCAAAAACACGACTGTAATTTCCGCACACGTGATCGATAGGATGATGAACACTATGAAAAGGAAGCCAAAGGTGTAGTAGAACCGATTTAACATTCATTCGTTTTATGCGTTTCGATTCAGGCTCGTTATCAACTCAAAGTTTGTTTTGATTTAGGCTCATTATCAACTCAAAGTTTGTTTTGATTCCGCTTTTGATTTCAGTTCAGCATGTGTATTATTTCGGTTCGGAACTGTTTCTTTTACATTTTCGTTCTGTTTCGAATTCAGCTTTGTGCCTTTGGTTCTGAATTTTTTACACAATTGCCACAAGCTGAAATAAAATACACCAAATTGCCACTAGCTGAAAAAAATTTACACAATTGCCACAAACCCAGAAAGGGTTCGTCCAACCATTGGACGACCCAATGGAGGGCATTTTGGCGCAGCAAGGGTTCGGCCAATGGATGGCCGACCCTGCTCTATGTCTTTTTTTTTTTTTTTTTTTTTTTTTTTTTTAATTTCAGAATTAAAATGAATTTTTTTTTTATTTTTTGTTTTTAATAGATTTTTTTATATTTAAATGATTTAAATAATATTATATAATAATAAAAAAATAATTTAATTATTTTACAAATAATTTAATATAAATAATATAATTTTTACATTATATAATTAATTATTAAATATTAATAATTGTTTTTTACATTATATAATTAAGTATTAAATATTAATAATTGTTTTTTACATTATCTAATTAATTGTTTTTTATATATTAAAATTAGTTAAATGATATTTTATATTACCTAATAAGTAATTTAATTATTTCAAATTATTTTTTAATATTTTTATATATACAAAATGATAAATAATTATATAAAATAATAAATTATATAATTAATTGTTTAACTAAATAATTAGATAAAATAAAAAAAGATATTTTATTAATATTGATGAGTGGAGAAAATACATCATATTTATCTACGCAAATGACCGCCAGTTCCACACAATGTACTCTTTTTCACACGTTTCCCCCTGCCTAACTCTTGAGTTTGCCGTATTGGAGGTGATGTTGGAGGTGATGGGGTAGAGTCGGAAGTCAACTCTTCATTTTCAGGTTGACGTGATGTATCAAGCATGTCCACATCAGTAACCGAAAAACCTGGCCATTCCATGAGTTGATCATCCGTTAGGGTAAAGTTAGGGGCTGACTGGAATGGTTGGGTGAAAGTGGTTGGAGGGTTTTGTTGGATGGGAGGGTAATAAACATTGTCGGTGCGACCGGATGAACTTGGATGAGACATTGAAGGGTTAAATGTTTGGTGTTGTGGTTGGGGGTAAGAGAAATCAAAATTAGGCTGAGGGATCGGAGTGAATTGAAAAGAAGGTTGAAATGTGGCTTGTTCCTGATATTGTTGTCGATAGTAGTAGTTTGGTTGTGGGGTTGGGGTGTACGGTGTTGGTTGTTGAGAGGAGGTGGCAAAGAATGTAGTATGAGTGCGTTGATATGTTGGTTGGGGTTGTGGTTGTGTTGGTTGTTGAGAGGAGGCGGCAAAGAATGTTGGCTGGTTGAATGAAGATGTCTGTGTTTCAAATTGTGAAGGGTTCACCTGAGGCATTTCTTGAGGCATGGGCGAAGAGGATCTTTGCTGTGATGAAGACGTTGCATACTGACGGTGGTCCTCTAGGAACTGACCTTGAGAAGCGTGCATAAATGGAATGGATAAAAACCATTGCATATATTCAGCACTATGAACACAGTTACCGTTAACCATGTTACCTCGTAGGGTCAAATTTGTTCTGTTTCTCCACTCGTTATTTTCTTCTTTATTTATATTGCGTCAATGATCTCCCCATGTATTAGGCATATCAGTCTCATGTTGTTGACGTAGACATCTAGGCTGAGGAGGGATATCTTGTTGAAATCCAAACTGCAATTTGACCCTATCAGCCTGATGCATTTCAACGATATGGAAACTGATAATTGATGTTGTAGCGCTCCAAATCTGGCTATCTTGAAGGACGCATTCGGGGTAGCTTGGGTATGGCCTCCAAATAAACTGTTACAGAAAATATAAGTGTTAGAGTTTTAATACAATGGGTGACACATATTTAGAGAATGTTGCGTTAACAAACTTACATCGTTAGCCCTTAATCTGTCTAGTGCGAATCTAAATCCTCGGACGTAGTGGCGAGGATTATTTTGATAAGCCATGCCTCTTCGAACAAATCTTGCAATGTTAAAAAAAAAGATAAATAATTTAGGGATGGAAACAAAAAGAAAATAAATGATAAAGAAAATGTAAACAAAATTTACCTTGTTGCATAAGGATGGTGTGCAGTGGCGGGAGACTCTGGAGCTATTAGTGGTATACGCCAATATGTCCAAACACTTAGTAGTAGAACACACCCACCAATACTTTTGACCCCTACCATACATGCTTTACACATATGTCTATATAATGTAGCCAAACAAGCAGAACCCCAACTATATCTTCTGCATTTATCTAAATCTCCAACTAGGGGTATCCAAGAAGAATGCATATAGTTATAGCTCTTGTCTGGCATTAATACCTTAGCTATTAGTAATAAAATATATATTTTTGCATGTAAAAGATTTTCCTCATCGGTTGGTCTTGCTTTTTGTCGTAATCGTGCTAATGTAGTTTGTAGCCAAACAATTTTAACGTACCCTTTATGTTTATCAGATGTTGTAGGTTCTACGCCTAAATGTTCCATATATACATCACCTCCTACCTGAGTAGGACCATTCACGGCCTTACCATTCACGCGAAGACCCAATAACATACTCACATCCTCCAAAGTGATGGTACATTCACCTGTTGGTAGATGGAAAGTATGTGTTTCTGGTCTCCACCTCTCCAACATAGCGATTACAAGCTTTGAATCAACTTTGATCGAGGAGATTTCTGCAACTTTTGCGAAACCAGCTCGTTCCAAAAACGGTTTAATTTCTTTGCTTGGTGCATCGATAGCATGAGAATGTAGTCTGAATCTCTCGCTATCGGACTGTTACAAATATAAAAACAAATAAATACAAACTTGTTGAATGATTGAAAATAAATACAAATCAATAAATTCAAATAGATAAATAACAGAAATGTGAATAAAAATAACATACAAATGCGGCAATATTGGCCGGTGTTCCCCGATGATTTTCTCCCAACCACAACATTGCCATTTAAAAATATTGAATTATTGATTTAGAAGTAAGGAGTGATATATATTGAAGTGATGATTTTTAAAATGTGAATGTGCATTGTATTTATAAGAAAAATGTTGAAGTGGTGAAGTAATGATACACACTAATAACCTTTAGAAACTCACATGCATGCACCCTATACTGCACCCTATTATTTTTCATCAGCCTTAAGGGATTCTTCTGCACCCTAATAGTTCAAACCCTAGAAGCATGCAACGACAAGTGGCTTGCATGCAAATTTACCTCTTCAATGGTTCGCCCTTTCGTTGGCCGAACCCCTACACGGTTCCCATTGGTTCGTCCTTTTGTTGGACGACCCTATACTAGAAATGAATTGGTACGTCCTTGGGTTGGACGACCCTATACTATGCATGTGTGGGTTCGTCCTTTGAATGGACGTCCCTTAACTTGTACAGCATGCACGCTTCTCCTATATATTTTACATGCAATTGTTGTAGACTGCACATCTACCTCCCACTCATACACTCATACTATTAATTTTCAAAAACCTTGGTCATGGCAGATAGAAACACATTGGTCACTATGCACTATAACGGTTCCGTGTTTACTGATGAAAATATCGGTTTTTCATTCAACGGAACAGATACGGTGATGTTCAAACTTCACCGAAGTTCTGATATCCGTCATCTAAAAGATAGAATTGAAAAAAAAGTGAATCGTTCTGTCCAGGATATTACTTACCGTCAACCAATACGTAATGGGGTAGACGATGATGTGTTCTACGTAATGATGCAGATAGATACAGACAGCGCAGTCAAATCAATGTTTCAATGTCATTACACAATGCCCCAGTTGAAGACAATTGAATTATACGTTCGCCTTGAAGACGAGGCATATCCAACGCAATCATCATATTCGCATCAATACGGGGTGAGCCAAACAACTGATGATGAAATAACGCAAAATAATGAACCTTTCATCCGGAACGAGGAGGTTGGTGAATACAGTGACGATGAGCTCGATGATGTTCGCTTTGAAGACCTATTCGGTGATGACGATGACGACGGTCACGATGAACTCATGCAGTCAGAGGTAATATATGCTCAACCCATAAATCTGTACAATCCACCAGTGCATATGTCAAACATATGTATGGAGTCATCTCAACCCATCTATATTTTTGAAAATGAAAAACCAAACCATAATGGTGAAAAATTGGAAGTAGGCTTGGTGTTTGAAAATAAGGAAGAATGTGTTCTTTTTTTACAACATTGGCATATTAGTAACAACCTTGACTATGCAGTATATAAATCTGATTCAGTAAGGTATATAATAAAATGTACAAACCCACAATGCGTCTTCAAATGTAGAGCTGCTGTGCGTAAAAAAAGCACATTATGGGAGATCGCTACTATAAAGGGTTCACACACGTGCACTACAACCTCAATGTCACAGGATCATAGAAAATTAGATTCTGAAATTATTAGCCACAGCATCAGAGAACTTGTTAACAGCGACGCTTCACTGAAAGTCAAAGTTATACAAGCCCACATTGCTGAAAAATACGGTTATAGAATCTCGTATCGGAAAGCTTGGATTGCAAAGATCAAAGCTGTAGAAGCACTTTATGGAAATTGGGAGACGTCTTACAATGACCTACCACAGTGGTTGTTGGTGCTGAAGACATATCTTCCTGGAACTGTTATACAGTTGGAAACATTGCCGATTATTACAGATGACGGAACCCAGTTGGGTGACAAACGAAAATTTCACCGACTTTTTTGGGCATTTGAACCGTGTATCCGTGGTTTTAGTTTCTGTAAACCAATCGTGCAAATAGACGGAACCTGGTTGTACGGCAAGTACAAAGGGACTTTGTTAATGGCTGTGGCACAAGATGGAAATGGTAACATTTTTCCGATAGCGTTTGCATTGGTTGAAGGAGAGACAAAGGATGGTTGGAGTTTCTTTCTCAAGAATTTGAGAATGCACGTGACCCCCCAGGCCAATCTTTGTCTAATATCCGACCGACATCCATCAATCAAGAGTGCTTACGATGATCCTGAAAATGGGTGGCAGTTTCCTCCATCTTCACATGTTTACTGTATCAGACATATTGCGCAAAACTTCATGCGTGAGTTCAGAAACAAAGCACTACGAAAAACAGTTGTCAACATGGGTATGTCTACATCTTCACAAGTTTTATTGATAATTTTTTGATCATTTTGTTTTACTAATTATTTTGTTTAATTATTTTCAGGATATGCACTAACAGAGGCAACATTTAACTACTACAGGGGCGAATTACGAAGAACAGATAGAGCAGCTTTGGAGTGGATTGACAATATTCCCAGAGCGAAGTGGTCGAGGGCGTTTGACGGAGGACAGCGGTGGGGACACATGACCACAAATTTAGCCGAATCTATGAATTCGGTACTTAAGGCTACCCGAAACCTTCCTATTACAGCATTGGTCAAGTCAACGTACTATCGTCTAGGATCGCTGTTTGGAAAACGAGGACACGATTGGACAAAACTGTTGGCATCCGGTCAAACTTTCACGAAAAACTGTATCAAGGGAATGGCCGACGAGGCTATTAAATCTAGCAGTCATAACGTCATTCAATTTGATCGCGAGAGATTCTGTTTTATGGTTGCCGAATGCATTAACCAACGCGATGGCCGACCATTAGGTACTTTTAGCGTTGATCTCAGGAGAGGGTGGTGCGATTGTGGGAGGTTTCAGGCATTTCATTTACCTTGCTCTCATGTAATCGCAGCATGTGCCAGTATACGACAGGACCATAACATGCACATACCAGATGTTTTCAAAGTTCTAAGTGTATTCAAAGTATACAGCCAAAGCTTCCTTGGACTACCACACCAGCAAAATTGGCCAACATATGAAGGATTCACTCTTTGCCATGACGAGACAATGCGACGAAATAAGAAAGGGCGTCCAAATAGTACAAGAATTACAACTGAAATGGACGATTTTGAGAAAGAAAAGAGAAGATGTGGGATTTGTCGAGAAATCGGTCATATGCGGAGAAAATGTCCAAACGTGGCAGGCCCATCAAATCGGCCCGTCTAAAAATGTATTTTATCCACTCTTAAATATTAATAATATTTTCTTTTTTTATGATTCAATTTATTATTTTATATACTCATTAGGTAATATAAAATATCATTTAACTAATTTTAATACATAATAAATAATTAATTAGATAATGTAAAAAACAATTATTTATATTTAATAATTAATTATATAATATGAAATTAATATTATTTATATTAAATTATTTTTAAAATAACTAAATTATTTTTTTATTATTATATAATATTATTTAAATAATTTTAATATATCAAAAACAATTAAAAACACAAAATTATTAAAAAAATAATATAATAAATTCTGAAATAAAAAAAAAACAAAAAAAAAACAAAAAAAAAGAAGCAGCTAGCTAAGGGTCGGCCATCCATTGGCCGAACCCATGCTGCGTCCAGAAGACTTTCAATGGGTCGTCCAACCATAGGACGAACCCTTAAAGAAGTAGTGGCAATTGTGTAAATTTTTTTCAGCTAGTGGCAATTTGGTGTATTTTATTTCAGCTTGTGGCAATTGTGTAAAAAATTCTTTGGTTCTTATTTTTTTGTGTGTTTTGGCTTGGTTTTACAGTTCGTGAATTGGTTAACGTTTGCCTTTCCGTAACTGCACACCAACCATTCGGTAAAATGCATAAACTGAAATTTCTCGCTTTTTAATTTGTTTCGGTTCTGTTTAGGAACTGTTTTAGATTGCAAATCAACTCCTCAAATGGTTATGACTTTTCAATTGGATTTTGGTGAGGTATCCGCGTAGTAACGAATTTTTGGCGGTTTCTTGTGGTTCTTGGTGAGTTATTGATGAAGGTTGAAATTGGTGATGAAGGAGGTCAAGTTTGGTATTGGAAAGATGCTGAATTTTCTATGGTTTGTGTTCATGGCAAGGTTCGGATTTTCATGGTAATCGTCTATTCAAGATGAAAAGTAAGACAAATACATAAAAAAAAGCATGCAAAGAAATCTCAAACAAAAGCAAGCATAGAAAGCACAAGCAAGCAGGCATTCATAATAAATAGAGTTTCAGGCTTACCGATCGGAGACCCTCCGATGGTTCTTCAATGGCGGTACAAATTCAATTCGATAAGCAATTCTTTGTGACTTTTTATGAATATTTAGAGAAATTGAATAAATTTACATGGCATCATTTGAATGCATGTGTGAGTATTTACATGGTATAGATGAATGACTTATGGATGCATTTAAATTGATGATCATGGATGAAATGATGTATTACATGAATGCTGAATTTTTGGTTAATACACATGATTTATGGGGTTTTACATGTTGTTTAGAAGTGAAATGGGAATGATGCATACTATATAATTTGTATTTATGGTGTATGCATATCATGCTGAATTTTTATAACTTAGCATTGAATTTGATTTGTTTTTGAATGGTTTTGCATATGATGTGAATGTATGTGCATGTGTTGAATCAATGGTATGAACTTAAGATGTTTTTCATGTGTATTTGCAAATGCTCTTGATGCTGAATTTTGTCATGTAAGTGCTGAATGTTGTAATTGAATGTAATCTCTAACTTGTTTTTTTCTTGTTTTCTTTGCAACATGTACATGGTAATGAAGGATGAACACGCATAGCCACAACATGTACATGGTAATGAAGGATGAACACGCATAGCCAAGAATGAAGCATGAATGAAGACTATTGAAGAGTTTGAAATTATTTTTATTGTCTTGTGTATGAAAGTTATGTAGCATGCTGTAATGACATAAAGTGATGTAAACTGAAGTCATGTAAATGTAAAGACACTTTTTAATAATTTTTGAACTTTATGTATATGAATTTAAAGACCATGAATAAAAAGGGATTATGACTTAAAAAGTGTCTTAAAAAGGTGAAGTTGATACAAGGATTCGGACCATGTAGTGTATGTCAAAAAATTATTAAAAAGTGTCTTACACTACATGTAGTGTATGTCAATGATCGATATCAAGTTTAACAAAGTGTCTCCCTGAACATGTAGTGTATGTCACCTAACTACTAGACCATGAATTGCTTAGAAATTAAAAATGTATCGAAAGATCAAAAATGTAGGTTAGATTGAATGACTTATAACACATATTATGTAAAAATGTGAAATGCATGCTTGATTGATATGTCGTGCACATGGTACACCTATTTTGTATATGATGTAATGACTTAAAGAGGGAGGATGAATAGGTTTAGGAACGCCTAGGATAGTGGTCAAATGTCTGGTCAACAGGGTCGAAGTACTTCTTGATTTAAGTCAAACATCATAAAAGAGTCTTTGATTTAATTGTTGAAAATGAAGATGAAAAAAGTCATAAGTCAGGTAATAAAGAAAAAAGTAGGACAAATTTTGGAGTATGACACGTACTCGCGCCCATACCCGCGTATTTTAGCAGATAATTGTTTGTGATTTGTGTCCATGTCTGTATCCATTTTGCGGGTTTTAACCCTAACCATTATGGATAATTTTTGTCGATATCCTATAAAGATTGATCAAATTGTCATCTCTAATATAGATCAAATACATCAATTATTTAATAAATTTAAAAAAATAAACAAAAAGAGAAAAAATAATTATTTGAGCAAAGTTTAAAGTTATTTATATAATTATAAATTTCATTTTATTTTTAGATGATAAATATATTATGTCAGCTTATTTTAAGATGTAATTAATTATTATATATATGATTATAATTATTTATTTATTAATCATTTAAAATAATAATTTAACTTGCATCACACTAGTGAAATTTAGTAAATAACATCACCCTTATACATAATATTATAATGATAAGTAAATAACACTTTATACATTAATACTTACACCCGATAATGTTTATTGTATGTATACAATGAATTATGTTTTTGTTTCTCAATTTATTTTAAAATTAATTATATATAAAAAAATTAAATTTATCGATTAAGATTATGTTATTAATCAATTTCATTATTGCATTAAAAGCAATCATTGAAAAGGCAGAAGACATCGCTACATTTGTTATTATGAGCATAATAGATAACATTTAGTGTGACAGGAAAACAAGTATTTTTGAAAATAAAAATGTATATGTGGAAAGTATCCTCAATCGTATTCAGCAAAAAACAACCTAAATAAGAATCACAACAATAATGATGGTATTAAAAAATGTCATATCATGAATAAAACAAAGATGGAAGATTAACAGGTGGAGCGCCAAAGTCATTTACCAAATAATTAGGAGATTCAAGACTTGTCGTATCACAAGAAGAGGGAAGGTAAGTTTCGCAATAGTAGAACCAACACTCACATGCAAAACCAAGATGAGAATCAGAATCAGTGTACGAGCAAAGGAAATAATAATGATGATAGTAGGAGCAAAGGAAGCTTTTCACCTCAAGTGGAAAAGGGGGAACATCACAGAAAGTGCTAAGAACATCACCTACATGTCAAAAGACAAACAGACTATCAGAGTTAGTTAACAATAATCAAGGGTTAAATTGAGGAGAGTTGAGATATAACAATCTACCTGAGGTTAAAATTATCAAAGTAGATGTGAAGCCTCATTTGAAGCTACTGAGCCTATCCATGGTTTCAATTGGTGAAAACTTCCCGAACCAGGATGGATTATATGTAACTCTGATGTCGCCCTTGATAGTGAAGGAAAATAAGGGTTAGGTGTTGTTTTCAGAAACGATAAGGGGAATTTAATGGCTGCTTGTACGAAATTTATAAATGGTGGAGAAAACTCGTTGTTAGCTGAAGCAACCTCGCTCAACAGAGTGACTGCCATTGCTATGGATTGTTGTTTCTTCAAATCTCACTTTGAAACCGACAACGAAACACTCGGCACAAATGTTAAACATAAATAATTACGAGCGATCAAAAGTTGGGTAGATATTAAGGCGATAAAGACAATAGCTAAAGGGGTTTAGAGAAGCTAGGGTTTTATAGGGTAAGAGAACAACCAACAAAGTAGCCCATGTTTTATCCAGCTAAATTTCATTTGAAGTGGATTGAATCGAGGACTCAATTTGTATAAAACCCATTACAAATTGATAGGCCCCGTATATAATCATGTTTTCTTTTGTTTAATAAAAAATCATAAACTTTAAAATATATTAACTAATATTTACATTTTATTAACCAACTTTATTTTATTTTATTTTGAATTTATTAGCCAAATTATAATTTGGATTTACTAACGTTAGCCTTATGACCATTAATCAAAGTTTTTAGTAAGACTGCAACTTAATAACTAAACTATAAACTATATTAATCAATTTTTTATATTCAACTAATTAATTATATTTTTTCACTTAAGATTACTTAACCAAATTTTGGCACCATTAATCAAAGTTATTTTTGAAGAAAGAGAAAAACATATGTAAAAAAAAAATGATAAATATTACAATTTACCATATTTGTGAATACGGCATGCGGGTATCTATATAATTTTAGTGTCAAAATAGAAATTCTTTTTGTAATATACCGTGTAATTACATCTATAATTTGGGTATAAATATTGTTAATCCATCATCCATGCCCAAAACAGTAGTAATGTATTCTGATATGAGAACTCTTTTCCCACCAGTAGAAAACTGTGGTAGTAACTTTAGGGATGGTAAAAAAGTTCCCTTATGTAATACAGATAACCACTAGTAAGCAGTCCCCACAAAAGGAGCACATCATGGGTCAACATAATCTTCTCTAGTCACCTTAAAACAACAAATTGAATCCTAAGTCACTTGTAGACCATTAGATTTTCTCTCTTAATCTAGCTGAGCTGGCTGAAGTCGGATGTAGAGGATCCACCAGATTCCTTAAACCTGACTCAGATCACAACAATTTAGATTCCCTACTTGAGGCACCTATTCTCTTTCTAATTTCTATGATAATCTGCATTTTTAACTGTCACTTTACTTCCTTAAACCACATGACACATTGAATGTTCAGAATTCTGCAATTCTCTTCAATGACAACGTTGTTACTCTGTCAAGAATCAAGATCATTCTCTGTACTAGCTCTTCAAACGACGGCCGTTGTTCTGGATCACTGAACGTAAAGTTTTCAGTTTGAGTTAGAAGACATTAATTAATCTGTCATAATAAAACTGCAGGGATTAATGAATATATGTATACTGTAAAAGCACCTTTGCCAGCAGTCATTTATGATTGAAGCTACATGCGGGTCAAGCCCCTCCGGTAGGTCCAGTCTTCTATTCATAAAGCCTACTACTCCAACGACCTTTCAAATTAAATACATAAATTACAATATCAGATGATGCATGTCAAAATATACCTGCGATTCCGATGTGCAGTAGACCTTAGTCCAGAAGCAGAAAGATTCCGATGTGCAGTAGACCTTAGTCCAGAAGCAGAAAGCAAAAACAAATGTCTGATGTATTCGTGATTTGTGTGTGCATAATGCGTGAGAATGTTACAGAGAGAAACCTGTAAAGAATTCAAATTTTTCCATGGAATAGATTGAGTCATTATTTCCCAAAGGACGACTCCATAACTGAACACATCAGACCTGCATAAAAGAAAATGAGAAGCCATTTAGAAATTAGGACACTGATTGAAAAAACTCAAAGGACATCCATTTTGAAATTTCTCTTTAAATAGAAGATTGTAAACGCTGCTATATCAGGGTTTAACAGTTACAATCGCGGTCAATGAATCTGTAGAAAATTACAAGCAAATACAACTGGCCACAATTGAGACAAGTACTGTGATTGATTGATTCCTCAAACCGAGACCATTATGACAGATTAGAAAATAGTTATAAAAAACAACCATTTGGAAAATTTTAAGAGAATGATCCTCAAAGTTTTAAAATCATTTCCAGTTTTTATAGACAATTTTCCAGACAGAACACGAACTTTAAGTGTCAGCTCCAAAGAATTACTTTTCATTTGAAGGTTCACTGCGGAGAACTTCAGGAGCCATCCATTGAGGCTGCATTTTGACAGGAAAATAGACTTGTTAGAAAGAGAGAACAATAAAACTGATTTAACCAAAAACAGTATAATTTACACTGTTACTAGGTGTTCAAATCATATTTTTGTATATCAAAAAGAAAATAAGTGAGTATTGTCAACAGTATAATTTACACTGTTACTAGGTGTTCAAATCATATTTTTGTATATCAAAAAGAAAATAAGTGAGTATTGTCATTACGGTGCCTCTTCCGGATTTGGTAGTCAGTAAAGTTGATTCCTTTAACTTCGACAGGCCAAAGTCTCCAACCTGAAAAAAAAACAAAACTCATTACCAACTGGTAGATATCTACATGGGACTAATGAATGCATTTTCAAGCAATCTTTACCTTGACATTCCAGTTTTTATCAACAAGCAGGTTGGAAGATTTTAGGTCTCTATGCACTATTGGTGGATTTCTGTGATGAAGATAATTCATTCCTTTAGCCTACATTAAAACAGAAAAGTGATTCAAAAGATTGCAAATAAAGGCTTGAACTTGACATGAGTGTGCATGCGTAAGAAAGAGAGAGGGTAACTCACAACATCAAGAGCCATTCTAAGATGCCTTGTGATGTCTAACGTTTGATTGTTCTTGTGAAGTGTTCTGAAAAGGCTTCCTCTACCAATGCAAATAGTAATAATAGTCAATGCAAAGATTCGTAGTGTGGACAAGAGATTGGTATTCGCTAATACACATGTCTATTATCTAAGGAAACAAAAATATAAAAGATGCATGGTACTTTACATGCATCTAACCTAAGAGTTACTCCATTACTAGTTAATATAACAAGGTATAGGATGAAGTTGTCCAAGCTCTTACCTAGGTAATAACTCTGTCACTATGGCATGCCTTTCCTGAGAATATATTGCTCCCATGAAAAGCAATACATTAGGGTGTCTCAATCTTTTCATTATATCAACCTGAAGTAAGAAACCAAAAATTTCAGTGATTAGTAGCTTTCAAAAGCAATAGTAAAAAAAAACACAGTACCTCTTTTTTGTAGTCTCGTAACGTTTCCTCTGCATATCCGTTCCCAAAGTAAACCTTGACAGCAACGTCCTGATAAAAAGAAAATAAGCTTTCAGGCAAATAGCAAGTCAATACTCCTTATAAGACAATTGAAGAATATGCTAAATCTATACCGATGCATTCCAAATTCCATGATAAACAACAGCATAAGAACCTGTAAGATAAAGTAAGGCATCAGAAAGATATAGATAAAATTAAATTCTACTAACTATTTTAAGGAACATCCATTATAAATTTATCTCAGTCTCTTGAAGCAGAAAATTTCAACATGTTTTTTCATCATAATATATATCATTCACTAGATAAAATTTACTTGGCTAAAGGACTCAAAAAATGCACAACAAAATTAACTACCTTGCCCAATCTCTTTTCTTAATTGAAGGTCTTCCCAATGGATTTCACACTCTACAACAGAGTTTGATTCACTTTTCTCTCTGCTTGATGAACTCGCATCGTCACCTATACTCTCCTTTGAGCTCCCCAACGGAAACCCTTGCCGCTGCTTTTGCACTTCATCTTTTATCACCATATTCATAGCTTCTGGCTCTAATTTCTTTGGATTGAATGGACAGCGTAATCTTAACAAAGGATCGTGGGGAAAGAGAGAACCAGAACATTCACAACAGTCCTTTGAGAATGGTTTAGCTGAACTATCTTTGAAAACACTAGAAGTTCCATGTGTAGAAATTTTTGCATCTGTTATATTTACAACAAATAAAGAATTACATTTTTGGAGATTTCCTTCTTTATCTTCTGCATTAGAAATATCCTGGTGCAAGGTTAATGCAACTGAACTTCCAGATAAATCATTTCCATTATTCATTCTATTACTTCCTGAATTATCATCAGTTGTGCAATTATCTTTAATACTTCTATTATCCTTCCTTCGTTCTCCACTTCTCCTAATTCGAAGTTTAGCAAAGACTCTAGCAGCCTGAAATGATTTAACCATACTAATGATCATATATCTTAACCATATAAAGAGTAAAATCAAAAGTATCACTAACAAACCAAAACAAATACTGACACATGTCTCACTACATTTAGAGTTATTATCGTAGTATTGCCTTATAACACAAACTAGTCAACTAGAGTAACTAATGAAAGGAAAAATAGAAGATTTACTTACAATTTTAGAAGGTTGGCTAAATTTAGCTGTAGACTTATCCTTCTTGGCCTCCTGGACAGTTGTGTTTTCTTTTTGGTGACTTCTTGAACGAGAATCTATTTCCTGAAATTAAAATACCAGGGCCAGAATCTCTTAAAATATAATTAAATAGCTACGCAGATACATCCTCAAGCTGAACAGAACATACATAAATGCTATGTTTCCCTAGTTTTTCGTCATCTGCGTCTGTTGAAGTGTTCTTGCAAACTGTGTCCGCTGTATGCCGGAGTGGAAGAGACTTTGATGCCTGGTAGATATAAAAAACCAGGTGATATGACACGATTTCAATAATTGATCAGATGAACAAAAATGAGCTGTGTTATTTGAACAACTAAAAATTAGACAACTTTTGCTACAACTTTGTAAGTTGTAATTGTGGTTAGTTACGTTCAGTAAATAATTAATAGATATACCAGGTGTCAAAACTCATTAGTCGTCAGCCTTACATCATTAACCACAAATTTAAATGTGATTAACCACAATTTTTCAGGTGTTCAAATACACATGTAGTTGAAAACTTGAAACTATTGTGGTTAATGGAATTTGACACTAATCTAACTTCAGTTATAAGAATATCAAAAGAAGTAGTGATGAAACATGTGAGAACCATATTGGGAACAGATGATGCAATTTCTGGGCTTGGAGGCCACTGAATCCTTTTTAACCTTTGAATTCCAGGTTGGTCATTCGCACGAGATTGGCAAGTTCTTCGATCGTTGAAGTCCTTAGAGTTAAATACAGATGCATCACTAGAAGCAGTGATAACACCAACAAGCTCACCATTCTCATAAAGAGGAGTTTTGGTTACCATTGCCATAAATATTTCACCAGACCTCTTCTTGAAAGGAAACTGCCCAGACCATGGCACCCCTGTGATCAACTGTTCTAGAATTTTTCTTAGAGATACGAAATATTCCTCAGAAACTAGGAAATCAGCTACTCTTTGTCCAATTATCTCATGTTTCTTCCATCCATACAGAGTTTCTGCTGAATCATTCCTGAAATAAAAAGTTTAGGTTTGTCACAAAACCAATCAGGTAAGCAAAAAACAATTGTAAATGTAAACACCAAAAGATGAAAAACAAAAGAAGTGAAACCTTTATGGAGAAAGGAATTGATTGCCAGTGAAAGCAAATGCTACTATCTTTTTTCTTAGTAAAGTCAAGATTGATTGCCAAATACCGAAGAAAATTCCTAATTTCACCATACATGTTTAGCTAAACCAAGAAAACATTATTTCTCAATCCAACAAACTTATTGCATGTTTGTATTGTATCCAAAAGTGATTCAGAAGACTTAAAATAGACTTTGGTATGATTCTCAATTAAAATTGATTATGTCTATAGAATTGGTAATAACTTAAAGCTATGATTGGTAGTTTTTGCCTCCAAATATGATTCTTATTACCCTCAAAGTAATTTTCCAACCCACTTTCATTTAAATTTATACATAATCACTTTAATACTCTCAATTTTACGAAATCAATTTAGAACCAAACTGAGTCGGTTCTCCAAGAATAATATTCATATAAGTTTTAAGCTGTTTGCATAAACTAACTTGAGAGCTACTAGAAATAAGTTGAAAACAGTTTATAACCACCGTGTAAGCTATTTCGAACTCAGAAAAATCAAACCAAAGAGGCCCAAACTTGAATCTAGCTTGTATGTCAGTGAAAACATATATCAAACACCATTCATACATTCTTACACTACAAGCCTACACCTGAAAATAATTAACGCATCCTATTCCTCACTCGATCTTCCCTATAGATTTAAACTGTTTCATTGCATAAGCACATCACTATTCTGAAGAAATTAACACTACTTTTGAACAAAATAAAATAACGATCATGCATGTATGTATGTGTATTTGGTTATTACCAGTATACGATCTCGCCGGAGGAAACTCTATGGATATGAACGGCGTGTCCCATGCATTTCAAAACGTTAGCATAAGGACTTATAGAGAAGAAGAAACCGGAAAATATACCACCGGCTAAATAATCTTCATTGTCTTTGACCTTCTCCTGCATCAACTCATTGAACTGCTCCGTTAGCTTGACTTGTTTCTCCTCCAAGCTCCGACATCTATCCACCAGAACTTGATACGCACTATTTTGTCTTTCCATGAAGTCGCCGGAGTTTTTATCTTTTCCGGTGTGTATTGCGCGCTGTTTTGTAGCGATTAGTTAATTTCTCAGTTTCATCACTATACAGGTAACTTTTTAATTAATTATTCTGTATTTTTAATATTTTTGGCACTGAGTTTGTAACTGTTGGGGTTAAAGGTTGTTAGCCACGTGGGTATGATGCGGACAGGTATTGGGTCGCTAGAATGAACAACCAACTGCGTCTCTCCAAATAGTGCCGCGTTTTCTCTCCTAAGAGCACCTCCAATGGTGCAACATATTTTTGGGTTCTTTGTGGGACCCATTCTTCTAAAGCAACTCATTCAATTTTCACTCCAATGGTGCAACTTCAAAGAACTTATATTAGGTCCCACCACTTTATTTAAAATATATTATTTATATTAAATTTATTTTATTTAAAATTATAATTTAAATATTTAAATTTTAATTTATATAAATACAAATTAAACATAAAATTAAAATTAAACATAAAATTAAAAATAATAATTAAAATTAAATTTAAATACATGTCACATAATTAAAAACAATAAAAATAAATAAGATCACATAATTAAAAACAATAAAAATAAATAACATCACATAAACAAATGTAATTTGAAATAAAAAGATGAAAATTTGGCCTAAACAAATGTAATTTGAAATAAAAAGATGAAAATTTGAAATAAAATGATAATGAGAAGAAATTGTTGGAAAAAAATTAAATATTTATGAATAAAATGATGAAATTGTGAGAGAGAAATTTGAAATTAAAGAGCAAATAAAAAGGAGAGAAAATAGGAATGATATAAATTTTTTCCAACAAACCTATATTTATAATAAATAAAAAAGTTAAAAAAAATAAAATAAAGCTAAATGATTATTTTAATAATAAACCAAATGAAGAACCGTTGCTTATGTTTGTATCGTTCTACAGCTGGAATAACATTTTGTTGACATTTTCAATGCCAAGCTGGCAAACCAATTTGAAAAACCACCGTTGGAGTTGGTCTAATTATCCTATTATCTAAATAAATTCTATAAGTATCCTACTTTTGAAATTTGTATTTTAATTACAAGGAGCCGCCAATTGAATCACGGTTCTTTGTTTTTATTTTATTATATTATTAGTGTCTAAACAATACTTTCGTGTCTATCTCTTCGTTTTTTTTAATTTTTATATGTAAAAATTTTAAAATTTTTTATTTAATATTAATTTTAAATAAAAGTTATATAAAAAATTAATAGTAAAAAATTGTTCTGGACTGGGCCTCGGCTCGGTCGAGCAGGTCCAATCCTGTTTTTTCTCTAGGCCCAAAACATTGGGAATGGCTGCGGCGGACACACCATACCCTTGTCGGGCATGTGTCCCTTGTCGGGCGCGCGTGATTACTCGACACGAGGCCCTCCGCGGGCAGAATCTCCTCCTCGGGTCGAGCAGAATAGACGTGTCCTTCACACGTTTTCCACGTGCTCCCCTCCGCGGGGACACGTCGCTCCCCAACTGCCCACCTCTGAAAGAATAAGTCCATTTTCCAGAGTTCACGGAGCAGTTGAACTAGGGCGAAGACCACGTTCTGGTCTTCACTACGCCACGTAAGCCCTAGCAGTCACTTGGGTTGGGTCTGGTCATCCAGTCCAACTCAAATGACCGTTGGCCCAGCGCTGGGGTTTCTCTCTATAAATACCCTCTTTCACAAGAGGGGCAGGTATTCACTTCTTACCCTTCGTATTTGCTGTCACTCTGCCCAATTTTCTTACTTTGGCATCGGAGTGTCTTGCAGGTAGCAGCCCAGCAGAGCGTGGCCAGACTGATATTTTCTTCTGATCAGGTCAGATCAGTGGCGCCGTCTGTGGGAATCTGAAACTTCCCCGTTACTCCGAGCAGATAACCAAATTTTCCATTCAATCACTTTACGATCATGTCTAGCCCGCCTCACGGTGATACCGTCCTCGAATTAGCCCAGGCTCCCGCCGCGAACGGTAGCAAGCAGACGGAGACGTCCCTACGTCCTGAGACCGATGAGAGGGACGGCCGCACCGCCTCCCCCTCACCCGACGATTCTGTCCAACACACCGTCCGGAGGCCGAGGAGTCCACCAGCGTACCAGCCCATCCTTGTCCCGGCTGGAGCGGATCCGACGTTGGCTGCCATTTTTGCGGCCATCAATCAAACAAATCAGTTGCTGTTTCAACAAAACACACGCATCGGCGCACTGGAGCGAGAAGCCTCGTTATGGTCCCCCCCCCCCCCCCCCCCCCCCGCGGGAAGACCAGAACGGCGACTCTAGGAGCCCATCACCCGTCCGACGGACCGTCGACCTCATCTAGAGTGACCCCAAACCGCAGCAGTACGGGAACGAAGTAGGTCGCCCAGGAGGCGAGCCCGGGAACAACGACCAGCCAGAGGAGAACCCCCGGTTAGACCTTTGAGGGTCGATCCCCCGGCCAGACATCAGCGATCACGGAATCAAGCTCCGCCACCTCCAGTTCGGTCACCCCCTCAGTCTCCAATCCTCAGTGACGAGGACGACTACAGGACTCCCCTGTCCTGGAGATCATGGCGGCCCCCATCCCTCATGGAATGGAAAAGCCCCTAGTACTCTTGACGTACGACGGGACCACCGACCCTGACGACCATCTGGAGGACATCGAGGCCATGCTCGACTATCGTAATATCCGATGAGCCATCAAGTGCAGACTCTTCCCGACAACATTGAGGAAGGGTATCATGACATGGTACAAAAATCTGGAACCAGAATCAATCACATCGTGGAGAGTCCTGAAGGATCTCTTCTCGAAGCACTTCACAGCATCCCGACGCCATCCGAAGACTGAAGTCGCGCTGGGCGCCATAATCCAGGCCCCCGACGAGCCTCTCCGAAAATACATTGAAAGATTCACTTGGGAAGCTGTCCAAGTAACCACGTTGGACGAAATGAAGTGTTACCTCATGGAGCAAGGTCTACGACGAGAATCCAAATTTTACGAGGCCGTGACCATACACCGACCAGCCTTACTACAGGATTTCCTCGACAGGGCCACACACTACATTCGTTTCGAGGAAACCAAGGGGGCCAACTCCGCCCGGGAGACTCGAGACCGAGAGACCTCCCACGGGTCCCGAGAAGACGGAGCCTCCAATCACCGATGTAACACCCCCTTTCTATACCCTCAAATAACACAATTAAATTCATTTAGGCACTTAATAAAATTTCCATCAGAGTATAAATATAACACAGTATAAAAGAGGTGCGCTACATTATCCATGAAACGAAACACATAAATAACATTTGCTCATAAAGATATGTAACGAAAGGGATGAATCTCAACTTAAAACAAAGCATAGCTATTAAAACCCACGTATCAACATTCAGACTAAAGCGGAAACATCTAAACGTTGAATCACTTCATTAACATAAACATGTTTACATCATTCAGATTAGTTTAATACATCAGTCATGGTTACAAAGCATACATCAGCAGATACATACACAGGTGTATCACAAAAGAATCAAAACAAATTCCTAACTACCCCGTGTTACATATCAGAGCCATCTGACCAAAAGAAATGAAGACTCGCTTCACAAAAGACCTCCAGCAACCTACTCTGCAATGCCTCATAGAGCATTATAAAACAGCAGAAGGGTGAGAAACATTATCATCACGAACAATGCATAAAATCATGTATTCATATACACAATTATAGAACATACATAACTCACATTTCTCACCACAACATATATGCACATAGTCAAGCATATTCACCAAATCATGCTTCATAATTCATAACCTTTGACATAAACATTTACAATTATATTCATTCCACCAAAACACCATATACAAATGATAATGCAACTCATAGAGACCGACACATGACTCTATGCAGATGCAATGCGGTACCGACTCGCTTAGCAGGTTCAATTGAAGAACCAAAATGGAACCATCGCTCGTTACCGAAGTAACTCCCCATCGGGCCTATGATGTTCACCCATCGCTCACACCCCACATGGGCACACGATGTTTTAGGATTGCTCACACCCCACACGGGCACACAATCCGGTTGCTCACACCCCACAAGGGCACACAACTGTTCTGCAGATTCTCCATGGAATCAAAATAAACCATCGCTCACACCCCCCACAAGGGCCCACGGTCGTTTCTGCAGATCCTCCTAGGGATCAAAGTAACTAAACCATCGCTCACACCCCACAAGGGCACACGATCGTTTCTGCAGATCCTACGCGGGATCAGACTCACATGAATGCAATCATGATGCTACTCATGCAACACGACATCAATAAATTCTTAATGCACACATGTTCACAAACATACACATGCATTCATCACATTATACAAGTACATACAATTATGCACATTCACATCAATGTCACCAAGAAATTCCATTTAATTCAAACAATTGCACAATTTGCCTAAAGGCCACATCACATAATCCAGGGTTCACGCCATACGGCTACCCACAACACAAACAACTCGGCATGATCGATGCCTCGAGCAAGAAAATAATCAAAGATAAGTCGGAAACCCGACCACGGATGGATACATCAAAAATAAACACATCCTGCTACGCTCGCTACCCTGCTCGCTCAGCGAGCTTCTAGCAAGTGTTCGCTACATGTTCACCTAGCGAACAAGCTCGCGAAGGCAAACAGAAGCTTCTGACTTCATTCGCTACCTCGCTCGCTTAGCGAACCCCTAGCAAACCTTCGCTACCCCATTCGCTGCCAGCGAACACCACAACAAGCATTCTGCCCAAGGTCTGGGACCGTTCGCTACTAGCTCGCTTAGCGAACGTTCGCTACTAGCTCGCTTAGCGAACGTTCGCTACCAGCTCGCTCAGCGAACACGCTAGCGAATGCCTGCGAACTCAGAATTTCCTACTGCTCTACAACTCCAAAACTCTTGGATTCTCCCGATTAAATTCTAACATCAATCCGACAACTTAGTCTAACATCACCCGATATAAAAGCCATGACTTATTCTCGCTCTAACCAACAAAAACTCGGGTTCTATCGATTAAATCCAATTTATGCCCTAGAATGAAAAATGAGCAAAACTCTCCCCAAATCAAAAACAATCTAACAAGAACATACATAATCATACACATTGCAAGAATAATAAAGTTTCACACCCTTACCCGATCAATTGAAAGCTTGGAAGTTGATTCTTGGTAGTTCTAGGGTTTTCCTATTCCTTTTCCTCTTTTCTCTTCTCTTCTTGTTCTTTCTCTTCTTTTTCCTTCTCTTTGGTTTCTATATCTCCCTCTATTCTATCTCTTTTCCACTTATATTCTTTCTACCCTATTTCTCTCAAAATAACCACTAATCAAGGATTATCTAAAACACCCTCTAATAAATTCCCAAAACTCTCCAAATAATAAAATATCATAACACGCACATAACATATCATCACATGATTCCACAATAAAAATAGCAATTAATTAATTAAAATAAAAGACTCAACAAAATAATGGGAAATTCAGAATCCGGGCATTACAACCGACGTGGCGGAGACCGACGAAGGGAAGACCGCCCCCGAGAACCCCGCGAGCAATGCGGGCCAACTGGCCGCTTCACGGAGTACACAGCCTTAGTCGCTTCCCGCGAGCGAATACTAGCTGAATGTGTGAAAACAGAGTTCCTCCAGGCAGGTGTTCGTTTCCCCAGAGTGACGCCCCCCAAGCCCAACGTGGACAAATCAAAATTTTGTCGCTTCCGCAAGTGTTACGGGCACGTCACTGAAGACTGCGTCCACCTGAAAGACGCGATCGAGGTCCTTATCAAGGACGGGAACCTCAAAAGATATACCCGGGGAGGAGAAGCCCCGCGATAGGAGGCACCCGAGGCAAAGAGGGTCGACGACCCGCCCCCGTCGAACAACGACAATGGTCTCCAAGTCGCTCTCAACGTCAGCCGTCCCGAAGATTGGTTCGCACTCAGAGAGTTGGGCCTCCCCACCGAGCTTAACCTGCCCGATGAACCAATGCGACCCACCAGCCGATGGGAATACTTCCCAAAGGCTATGGTCATCTCAGGCGAATCCCCGAAGAATTTATCCATAGGGTCGGTGAAACGGAAGTTCGAAGAACTCATCACTAGCAGCTCCGACAAGATGAGCACCCTCGACAAATTTCAGGGTCGATCTAATCCGATCACCTTCTACCTCGAAGAAATCCCCGAAGGGGCCCCCAACACGAACATCCCCCTGTTGATCCGGGCGCAAATGGCAAACTTCGACATCAGGCGCATCCTGGTCGACGGGGGAAGTTCAGTGGACATCATGTACGCCCATCTCTTCACGACACTCCAGCTCGACGAGACTAACTTATCCCCCTACCTAGGTTCCGACCTCCAAGGCTTCAACAGGAAAACAACAAGGCCATGAGGATACGTGGAGCTGAAGGTCACTTTCAGGGAGAAAGAAACAGCCAGGGAGATAAACATCCAATTTCTGGTTGTTGAGTGCCTGTCCCTTTTCAACTGTATCCTGGGGAGAACCACAATAGCTGAACTCACCGTGGTGCCTTCCACCGCGCATTTGAAAATGAAGTACTACACTAAGCGAGGGGGCGTGGTCACCCTCAACAGCGACATCGAAGCTGCTCGGAGATGCTACGAAGCAGCATTAAAGGGCCTAAGCACGATCGGGTCGACGACCAAGAGGGCGGCACCCACCATCACGCCCAAGGCGGAGCCAAAGGGCAACGTCAACTCGGTGGACCTCGACTGCCGCTTCACCAACGAGACAGACCGCGAAGACGGAGCCATCAACACTCCTCCTTCCAATGGGCAGCCCTTGCACTCAGCGCACCCCATCCCAGACGGTAACTTCGAGGTCGTGACCCTCGGTGACGACGAGACGAGAACCGTGAAGATCGGGGCGGGACTACCCGACCTAGCGAGGAAGCAACTGAAGGTCTACCTCCGCGAGAACGCTGATCTCTTCGCCTGGAGCGCTGCTGAGATGCCCGGACTCGATCCCGAGGTCTGCTGCCATCAGCTCTCAATCAACCTGACCACCAAGGCCATAGTACAACATAGGCGTAGGCAGTCCCCCGAAAAGTCGGCGGCTGCTAAAAAAGCTGTAAAAGACCTCCTAGAGGTAAATTTTATTTCGGAAGCCCGATATTCAACCTGGCTGTCCAATGTTGTACTTGTCAAAAAGAATAGTGGAAAGTGGCACATGTGTGTTTACTACACTGATCTCAGTCGGGCATGTCCTAAGGATGCCTACCCCTACCTAACATCGACAAGCTCGTCGACAACTCGGTGGGCTTCAAACTTCTGTCCTTTATGGACGCATACTCCGGATACAACCAGATCCCCATGGCTAAGCATGACAAACAAAGCACAACATTTATGACGGAGTCGGGCAACTATTACTACAACGTGATGCCCTTCGGCCTGAAGAACGTCGGTGCCACCTACCAGCGGATGATGAACAAGGTATTCCAGGAAGAGATGGGCGACATGCTCGAGGTGTACATAGACGACATGATCGTCAAGTCCGACACAGAGGTCGACCACACGGCTCACCTCAAAAAAGTCTTCGACAAAGCAAGGAAGTGCAGAATGCGATTCAACCCAGAGAAATGTACCTTTGGGGTCCGAGCAGGAAAATTCTTCGGCTTCTACCTAACGGAGCAAGGGATCAAAGCAAATCCGGACAAATGCAGAGCATTCTCTGAGATCTCCAAACCGACGTCAAAGAAGTCCATACAGTCTCTTAACGGAGTGCTTGCCTCACTCCCGATTCATCACAAAATCCGCGCAGCACGCTCTCCCGTTCTTCAAACTACTTAGAAAAGAATCCTTGTTCGAATGGACAGAGGAATGCGAGCAGGCTCTTCACCACTTCAAACGGGTACTATCGAAACCACCCGTACTAACGCGTCCCGAAGTTGGAGAAACCCTATATCTATACCTCTCTGTGGCAAATGAAGTCGTCAGCGCGATGCTAATCAGGGAAAACTCCGAGGGACAAAAACCAATCTACTTCACGAGCAAGGCCCTCCATGGTCCCGAGGTGAGATACCAGCAAATCGAGAAGGCCGCACTAGCCCTCGTCACCGCCGCCCGACGCCTCTGACATTACTTCCTGGCCCATACCATCATGCTCAGGACTGAGCAGCCTGTCAAACAGCTTCTTGGTCGACCGGACATGGCGGGAAGGATGCTAAAATGGTCGTTAGAACTTTCTGAGTTCGACATCACCTACGAGGGGAGGAAGGCCCTTAAAGCTCAAGTCCTGGCCGACTTTGTCGCCGAAATGACCCCTGCGCCAAAATCAACCCCAGGCGACCGAAAATGGACCATCTTCGTCGACGACTCCTCGAACTCCTCGGGAAGCGGCGCGGGTATCATCCTCGAAAACAAAGAGGGCACAGTCGTAGAGGTTTCTCTCACACTGGCTTTTCCGATGACGAACAACCAGGCTGAACACGAGGCATTTCTGGTCGGACTTCGTCTAGCAGCGGACGCCGGAGCCAAAGAAATATAGATCTTCACGGACTCTCAACTGGTCGCCTCACAAGTATGAGGTGAGTATCAGGCGAAAAACAATAACCTGGCCGAATACCTAACCATTATAACAGAGAAGATGAAGAGTTTCGACTCCGCGGAGGTTCAACACGTCCCACGAGAACAGAACACTTGAGCAGATATCCTTTCGAAACTAGCGAGCACCAAAAAGAAAGGCGGACACAAGTCGGTCATTCAGGAGATTCTTACCCAGCCAAGCACGGAAACAGCTAAGGCGCTACTCGACATCGGCGCCATTGGGGACGCAAACTGTTGGATGACACCTGTACACGCTTACCTCAGCACGGGTCGACTCCCCACCGACCCCAAAGAGGCCAACGTGATCAGACAAAGAGCCTGTTCCTACGTCCTGCTCGAGGACAAGCTATATCGCAGAGGTTTCGTGATCCCTCTCCTCAAATGCATTGATAACTCTCAGGTCACAGCCGTTCTGGAAGAAATCCACAAAGGCATCAACGCGCAGCACCTCGGAGGCCGCTCCCTCGCAAGAAAGGCCCTACGAGCAGGATACTACTGGCCGACAATGCAAGTGGATGCAAAGGAGCACGTCAAGAAGTGCGACAGATCTCAACGACACGAGGATATGCACCTCTCTCCACTGAACAAACTCAAATCCCTCTCCTCCCCTTGGCCATTCGCCTGGTGGGGGATGGATATCCTCGGTCCCTTCACCGTAGGCTCATATCAGAACAAATTCCTGATCGTGGGCGTCGACTACTTCACCAAGTGGATCGAGGCCGAAGCCCTCGCAAAAATCACGGCTCATAACATACTCCGATTCTACAAAAGAAACATCCTCGCGAGATTCGGTGTTCCCCTAGCTATCGTCACCGAAAATGGTACACAATTCACCGATAAAAACTTTCGGGACTTCGTTACCAAACTAGGGACTAGGCATCATTTCACCTCGGTCGAACATCCTCAAAAAAACGGCCAAGCCGAGTTCACCAACAGAGTAATCCTCAGAGGTCTAAAACGCAGGCTCGGCAACGCCAAAAGAGCGTGGGTCGAGGAACTTCACAGCATACTATGGGCATATCGAACCACGCCCACTCGACCACGGGAGAAACGCCATTTCGCCTCACGTATGGAACAAAGGCAGTAATCCCAATCGAGATCAGAGAGCCATCCAGACGAACGTAGGCACCCCTCGACCCCGAAGTCAACAACGACACCCTACGGGAAGAGCTCGACCTGGTCGAAGAGATCCGGACAGGGGCAGCCCTCCACGAGGCACGACTAAAGCAAAAGGTGGCACTCCGCTACGACAGCAAAGTCCTGAAACGAGAGTTCCAGGTCGGCGACCTTGTCCTCCGCCGGAACCAAAAAGACTCTCACGAAGGCAAACTAGCCGCAAATTGGGAAGGCCCGTACCGTGTCCTCGACAAGACAGAGCACGGGGCCTACTACCTCAAAAATCTACATGGGGGAAAATTAGATCGACCATGGAACGCTCAGAAGCTGAAGCGATACTACAGTTAGACACCGCTCGCGGCGACCAGCCACCGCGACCAGGGGGCGACATGGTACCTTCACACCTGCTCGTGTCTCCTAGAGACCAACAAAAACAGCAAGCCCTGCCTCTTGTGTGCACTAGCAGACGACCATGCTCGATGGGGGACACCTCGACCGAGACCCCCGTTGTCGTACCCAAATCGGCAGGACACTCAGCTCGCGATGGGACGTCCACGCCGCGGGGATAAAAGCTACCCCCGAACAAATCGGAAATCAACATGGGCAGCCGTCCAGTTCCCTTCACTACCGGCAACAATTATCATCGAGCTACCCCCGAACAGACATACACTTCAAACACAAATATATATTTCAAGCATACAATACGTGCAGAAATAAATCGAGCATAACGTCACGCAGAAACAAAAATAGAGCACACTAAAACAAACTCAATATATTAACGAGGGCACCATCATAGTAATTCGAATACAACAACAAAAGGCACACAGGCCTAACAAAATACAAAATATTTTGGCACACAGGCCCATAACCTTCGAGCACGCAGGCCCGGAACAAACTATGCTTCCTCGTTACCCTTCACCTCGTGCTCACCAGGCACAACAGTATCACCAGCCTCCTCAGCATTGGGGTCGACCACTCGTCCATCGACGACATCACAAAAAGGCCCAATGCCCTCCTCGACCAGGATGACGTCGGGGTTAACCACTTTAAGCTGCACAACGGCAACATTGAAGCCGACCACGACCGCCTCGAGACAGTCGCTCTCCAACACCCGGATCCTGGCCAATAAGTCTGCCCGAGTAACCATCGGTCTGTCCTCGTCAGCTTCATCTTCGGCAGGACGAATGGCTCCCTCCAACTTCCCGACACGGTCCTTCAATGCCCGTACCTCTTCCTCAGCAGCCTCCAGCTTTCTCTTAGCGGCATCCCCCATCTTGCGCTGGTCCTCGACCTCTCCCTTGCTCTTGTCCAGATCCTCGACCGCTTTGTTCAAATGAGACTGGGTAAAAGCAAATCCCCTTGCAGCTTTGACAACTCGACGGCGGAATAGCTCTCGTCGCTTAGAACCAACGCCTTAGTAAAAACACGCATCAGGGCAGGCAAGTCCTCCATCAGCTCCTATCAGCGAGCGACATGATCCGTACCCAGAACCAGCTTGGCTTCCTCGACAGGAATAGTAGGCGACCTGGCCCCATGAAAATAGTCGGGTTGTTGGTGACACGGCGGTATCACGAAGCCTTCCTCAACCGCGCCATCCGTCAAGTCTACCATGGCCTCCGGCTGCTGAACCCTCGCTCTCTTCGCACCCGGCTGGGACGGGGAAGACTGGCTACTGCGACCAGTTGAAGGGGAGCCCTTACCATCTTGTTCACCAACGGCCTGGCCAACTACCTGCACGACCCGAGTCTTCGCCGAAGGAACGCCCTTAGAGCGCAACTTTTTCACCCTCTCCTCGACAGTAGACATGTTCCCTGCAATATGAAAATAAAATGTTAGCAGCAGAAGAAAACGACAAGACAAGAAAAGGAGAAAAGCGACCACCACCTAACAGGTCTAGCGCCTCAAGCTCCAAGGAACACTCGAGCAGGGTCTTCGTATTGATCAGCCTCTTCTTCGTTCAGACATTTCCCTCGCTGTCCCAAAGATAATGACCGTCGGGCGTTACGAGCTTATACGGGGGTAGGCTGTTAACGAATTTGACCACCTTCAAATATGCGGTCATATCCTTGTCGTTGAGTGTCCCCGACTGTATTATATATCGGTTAGTCCCCCTAAAATAGTGCTCCACGGACCACTCCACGTGTACCCTCAGCAGCATGACGACCTCCCGCTGGCCATCTACTATGTGCTCCCCTGTGGAATACAAGGAGTTGACCGCGGTTTGAGTGATCGGGCTGATGAGGAAGAAACGCCCTTTAAAGTCCCGGACAGAGTCCATGTAGGTCTTGAAGAGTTTGTCCAACTGCTTGAAAGAGACCCAGCCATGCTTCCCGTGCACCGTCTGCCGTTGCAGATGAAAGAGGCGAAAAAACAGCGGCAACATGGCCCTGATCTCGAGGAAGCTGCACACGATCTCGAAAGCCCGAATAAAGGCCAGGGCGTTCGGATGTAACTGAGAGGGCGCCAACCGCAACCAATCAAAGAGAGCCAGGTGAAAGTCCGAGAATGGCAACCTGAGCCTAGCCTCTTTGAAATAAAACTCGTACATCATGAATCTCATTCTCCCGAACTTCGAGCATATCCGGTGATGTTCCTTGGGACGATAGACCTGCCAGTTCTGAGACTCGCCCACTTCTCTATCCTCTACGGTGGCATAGGCCCCGTCCGGGTCAGAAGCGAAGACGGAGGGCGTAGACAAGGGCTCCTCGGCTACCCACTCATCGATGGGATGGGCTCTATCATCGAAATGGGGCACGTCCGGATCGTCGTCCTCTACCATTGTCCCTAGTACAAACGGCGGCATGAACACCTGAAAAGCAGAAGGCAATAGTGAATTCGATGGCTAAGATCAAATTCACCCTTCCACCGTAAATCAAGTGAAAGGGCGACGGGGACACCCCGATCAGCATCCCCGAAATACAACCCTCTGTCTAAACTACCAGTTCTCCCCGGGAAACTCATAACACCATCCCTGGGGCATTCATCGGAACAAGAGCCTGTCCCCGGGGCATTCATCGGAATTAAACGCTTTTCCCCGGGGCATTCATCAGAACAAGCGCCCGTCCCCGAGGCATTCATCGGAACTAAACGCTTTTCCCCGGGGCATTCATCAGAATAAGCGATTGTCCCTGGGGCATTCATCGGAACTAAACGCCTTTCCCCGGGGAATCCATCGGAATAAGAGTCTGTCCTCGAGGAACCCATCTAAAACCCTAAAAACTCTGCCAGCTACGACAGAGATTCGCGTCCCTCGTCGGGGAATTCAACAAGCCACTACCCCCATTACCAAAAGCAGAAGAAAAGATAAGAAGGCTTACTTGATTACTGGTAACGGCGGAGTTCGCAACGGAAGATGCGATGGCAACTATGATGGCAGAATCAAACGAAAGATGAACATCGGTCTTCGCGGTTGGAAGTAAGTGAAGCAAAAAGCAAGAATGAACGAGGACTCACCTATTTATAACCCAGCTTGAGACTCAAAGCGTCACTAGGTACTCGAGTACCCTAGGGTAGCCGCCCTCCGGGCCATCCAACGCGTGACACGTGGCGAAGTCTGACAGTCACGTCCCTTCGCTTTCCCCCAGTAACGCGTATCAGGTGTCCCCGTACAGGCGACATCGAGACACTCCATACACATTTCCCCGCGATCCTAGGACGGTGCAATTCCTCCTTGGGGAAACGTCATCAAGTCCTCGCTCCTTTCCTTGGAGCAACGACTTGGGGGGCTCCTGTTCTGGAATGGGCCTCGGCTTGGTCGAGCAGGCCTAATCCTGTTTCTCCTCCTAGGCCCAAAACATTGGGAATGGCTGTGTGTTAGATGCCAAATTTCACTTATTTTGATCTATCAAAAGTTGGCATCTTTCACTCAATTTCGTCAAGAAAGTGTTGAAAACCACTCTTGTTTTGTTTGGTTTGCAATATAGTGTGAAAAGCTCTTGGTACCTTTGATTTGTGTGTTATTGTGCAGGAACTAGGCACAAAACAAGTGAAAAGTAAGACACAAGAAATGGGCAAAGGAACCAAGAAAGCAAGCAAACAAACAGCAAGCTCGCTAGGCGAAGATGCAGCGAGGGAGTAGCGAGCACTCGCTAGGCAAGGTGCAGCGAGTCTCCAGCGAACACTTCCAGTGGCAAAATGCTGTCATGCTCGCTTAGAGAGCAGGTAGCGAACGCTCTCTAGCTTGCTCGCTACAGCGAACACTCGCTAGCTTGCTCGCTTAGCGAGCATGTAGCGAACGAGCCTAGAATTGGACAGATCTGAAAGTACCAAAAGTTCGCGTTCGCTAGCTGTTAGCTAAGCGAACAAGACAGAGTCTGAATGTGTATTTAAGTCATTTTCTTGTATTTTTAGGATATAACTGGTATTTTTTCCATTCTAGACATCAGAACTCATTTTTCTTCATTTCTTCTAGAGAGAGAAACACAAAACCCCAAGGGGGAGGAGGTATGATCTTCGATCTCTTGTTGGGGTTTGGATTGTAATCTTTTGATACCTTATGTATTTCATCTAATATATGTTTGTGAACATAGTTTTGATTCTCTATTTGATTGATTGTCTTTGATTGCTTGTATGTGGGTCTTGACAAAATCTTTTCACATGTTTGATCTAAGATTTTCTTCTATCAATGAACAAACTTTTGACATGGTTTTGAAGTTGATATTCATTGTATCTACTACGGTGTTATGTTGATTAAGTAGCATGGGTAGCATGGGTAGGATCAATATGATATTGTGTGGGTATGTGATAATAGTGATGAAGAATGATGTTCACCGACGTTTGGCGGATTAGATGAATACATGTAAAAAGGGTTAAGCGTGTGTACGTATTTTGATCATTGTATTTTATGCAAAACAATCGTTTATCCAATATGGGTTTCGTCCTTATTTACCTGTTTATCTTTGATTTGAATAGTGATAGAGATATACTTTTCGGACCTGGAACTAGGATGATTACCTATTAGGTCCTAAATACTAGAGATAGATTTAGGCTTAGCATTTGCTTGGGTATCAGAGCTTAATGCTTTGTGTTGTGTTTTTGTTGGTAGAGAGATCACCAATGAGACAACATGGTTGTTCTCTCGACGCCGCGTTAGAGATAATCTATGTCGTGAGTGATACGCAAGGGTATTAGACAAATGTTTGTGCTGTGTTTAATTTGATCAGAAGAATGCATATGTTATCAATTGATGAAATCCAATCCCAACAAGGCTCCGTTTATATTTCTGTCTTTATTTTATATTTTATGTTTTTATTTGTGGTTCCTTGAACCTTTTTAAACAAAACCTTTTGAAAACAAGCTTAGAAATATGGAAATCGTTGAACGGCGTTCATATCGCACTAATCCCTGTGGAGACGATAAAACTGGGTACTAAATATTTTTTGCTTGCTGCTTTACCGCACCAACACTGTGGCGGACACACCATACCCTTGTCGGGCACATGTCCCTTGTCAGGTGCATACACTTGTCGGGAATGCGTCCCTTGTCGGGCTCGTGCCCCTTGTCGTACGCGCGTGATTACTCGACACGAGGCCCTCCGCGGGCAGAATCTCCTCCTCGGGTCGAGCAGAATAGACGTGTCCTTCACACGTTCTCCACGTGCTCCCCTCCTTGGGGACACGTCGCTCCCCAACTGCCCACCTCTGAAAGAATAGGTCCACTTTCCGGAGTTCACAGAGCAGTTGAACTAGGGCGAAGACCACGTTCTGGTCTTCACTACGCCACGTAAGCCCTAACAGTCACTTGGGTTGGGCCTGGTCATCCAGTCCAACTCAAATGACCGTTGGCCCAGCGCTGGGGTTTCTCTCTATAAATACACTCTTTCACAAGAGGGTTAGGTATTCACTTCTTACCCTTCATATTTGCTGTCACTCTGTCCAATTTTCTTACTTTGGCATCGGAGTGTCTTGCAGGTACACCCCCCCTTTTTCTTTGAAAACACCGGTGGACAGGTAGCAGCCCAGCAGAGCGTGGCCAGACTGATATCTCCTTCTGATCAGCTCAGATCAAAAACTAAATAAGAAGTTAATAGTAAAAGATAATGTGAAATATAATAGTTGCAGTTTCAATGAAAATTATTGTGTAAGTTAAAAGTAAAATCAGTAGGAAAATAAATTATACCAAAACTAGCGTCCAGACGGGCACTCGCGTGCCCGTCTGTCCGCTTTTTTAATGCGCATGAATGAAAATATAAATGATATTTTTTATTTAAATAAATTTTAAAAAAAATACAATATGTGGAAATTAATAATAAGAAGTTATATGGAAGTTAATAATAAGAAGTTATTAAGTAAATTATATAATAAAACAAGGGTAAAAATGGTAGAAAAATAAGCCACACCAAAATAAAGTATTCTCTTTATATATAGTTATAGATACCATGTTTTACATTTATATATCTTATAGATTATTTAATATTAATTTTAAATAGAAGTTACATAAAAAGTTAATAATAGAAAATTAGATAAGAAGTTAATAGTGAGAAATTATGTGAAATATGATAGTTGCGGTTTCAATGAAAATTATTGTGTAAGTTACACATTAAAGTAAGAGTAACATTAGTAGAAAAATAGGTTATACCAAAACACCATGTTTTGCCTTTATATATGTTATAAATTATAGATTATTTTGAATTTAATTGTTATGCATTGACACTATAAAATCATTTTACATTGTCAACCAATCACCCTCATGTATCCTGTTATATTAAACTCTAATTTTTAAATTAACGGTATGATATGACAACGGTATGATATGACAGATTAATAAATTACTATTTGATGACAATATAAAATTCTTTTACACTGTAAGTGCATATTAATTAAACTTGATTGTTTTAGTTATTTTAATTAACTTTTACTATAGTCATTCATTAATTTGTTGGAGGTAAAACCTCCACGGCACCTTCTAACATTTTAAAATTTATTGACTGTTCTAGTGTCAGATGGCTTCAGTAAGAAAAATGCAAAAAATGTTTTTTTTTTATATTTTCTATTCAATAATGTGTGTCAATTTTCGAACTGATAACCTACTTGATTAATTCCCCATTAAACAACCATGTGAGTTATTGAGAAACAAACTCTAATTTTATTTATGGTAAAATGACCTATAATGACCAATCTCCTTTGAGTTAAAGAATACAGTTGAAAGAATAGCCAATTCAATGTTAATTAAAAAAATATGTTAAGAGTAGGTAATTTTGAAAAATTATTGTAAAAGTGGGACAATTGAGAAATGTATTGGAAAAAAAGTTAAATAAGATAGTCCCCATGCATAGTATAATTGAAATCAGTTAAGGTATATAGTCAGCAAATGTGAAATTTAATATTTACTTTTATGGTTTTCATTTTTCTATTTTACTTGTTTTGGTCTCTATAATTGACGAATGTCAGATTGCTAGAATTGCAGATCCATTATGTGCATTTGTATCAAAAATTAACATTACAGTCTCCGGAGTCCTACATTACTAATCAAAACTATACTAGTACAATGTTGTCTTAAACAAGGGTGACTCGGGCTTCCTCCTCTAATAGTGTTGTCGCTTAAACGATATTATCATAGAACTACTAAAGCTTAGATATCTCTTGTTCAACATTATCACATTTCCTTTTCCATGTATCCCTTTCTTTGAAAAGACTACCCATGGCTAGAACATCACCTCGCCCAACAACAACCAGGGAGAATAAAAAAGTAGTCGGGTAGGTGTAAAAAGTGACTTATAAGAAGAACTATGTCTTCTCCACTTCATGATGATTTTGAAGATAAGCGAGATCTTCTTCATATATCGTAGCAAGTGCCTCAATAGAAGTGCAAAAAATTGAGGATAACAAAATAGCCAACTACACGAGGAGGGGAATAAACAAACTGGAAGCGGCACCCTTAGATAGTCGGGTCTGTTTAGCTAAATTTTCCTCCAAAGGGAGAACTCTGGTTCTGATATCGGTCAATTTTGTTATTAGTACAAAGGGACTAAGCCCGATCATCAACAATCACAACAACTCAGATAGTAGCAAATGTGTTAGGAGCAACTCGGGGAGGAGTGATGACCTGAGTCTAAAGAGTAACAATTTTTGATCCCCTTCTTTAGAAATAGCGTTGACCTTCCTCAAAGAATCCATTTTATCTACAAGCATAAACCAACCACATAAAGAATACCCTACAAGGGGATTACTCTATCCTCACCAAAAACTTCCTTCCTCTCTAGATTGTTGTCTGCGCCCACAAGAGCATGCGTGGTAATTAACCATTTCTTTTATAGAGAAAACTTTACCATAATAAGAGGAAAAACCTCGTCATAATGAGTAGTCTTGTAAAAATTGTCAAAATCTTTCTTCATCTTATAATCCTCGTTAAGAATGGCAGAATCTAGTTAAATAACATATTCATGGAGCTCATGTTTAAAATGAACTCATGTCCAATATTTTTGAAACATGTTTGTGCACAAGCGAGGGTAGGAGTCCTGGCAGTCAACAGAGCGAGAAATCCCAGAAGAAACGTAATAGAACATGGAGTGGGACCCTAAAGTACAAGGCTTTACCAGCATGAAGCAATTCCAAAAACCATCTCAGCTCTCAAGAAAAGGGCTAAACTAGTGAACTTCTTGATGGAACATGATGATACCTTAATCCCAGACACTATTCCGAGATGTATGTATCACAAAAATAAGGTGAAATTGTAACACCTCTTTCTATACCCCCAAATAAACACATAAATCATTTAGGCACATATTAAAATTTTCATCAGAGTATAATTAAAAACATGGTATAAAAGAGCATGTCACATTATCGTGAAATTAAAACATATAACACCTGCTCATTTAAAGATATGCAACAATGGGGTAACTTCAACAGAGGAACTTAGTCTTTACACCCACATCTCAACATTTAGAATAAAAGCGGAAAATCTAAATATTGAACATCATCAAACATATATACATATATCATCCAATTTGATTCACATCATCATTCATGTTTACATAAACATTCATCAGCAGATACATATACAACTGTATCACAAAAGAATTCTATACAATCCTAGCTACCCGGTGCTACATATCAGAGCCAACCGACCAAAAGATGAAGACACGCTTCATAAAAATACCTCCAGCCAACCTACTTTGCAATGCCTCATAGAGCATCATAAAACAGCAGAAGGGTGAGAAATATTATCATAATAACAATGCATATAATTATATATTTATCTTAACATAAAAATACACATATTCTACATAATTCACTCCTATACATCACAATATATATATATATATATATATATATATATATATATATATATATATATATATATATATATATATATATATATATATATATATATATATATATATATATATATATATATATATATATATATATATATATATATATATATATATATATATATATATATATATATATATATATATATATATATATATATATATATATATATATATATATATATATATATATATATATATATATATATATATATATATATATATATATATATATATATATATATATATATATATATATATAATCCAAGCATATCATCATGCATATTCCCACTATTTCAATCAATCCACATAAACATACATAATATGTTTATTCACTACAATCCACATAAACATCTACAATTATGTTTATTTCACCAATTCACAATCATACTCATTTCATATAAACATTTACATTTATGTTTATTCACCAATTCATCATTATAAAGATGACAAATGCAAATCACAGAGACCAACACACAACTCTATGCAGATGCAATGCGGTACCGACTCAATCATCTCAAGTTCACTCAGGAACTTATTGGAACCATCGCTCACACCCCCACATGGGCACACGATGTTCATCCATTGCTCACGCCCTAACTGGGCACACAATCCGATTGCTCACACCCCCACATAGGCACACAATCATTTGCAACCATCGCTCACACCTCTCATGGTCACACGATATATATATATGGATTGCTCACACCCCAACCGAGCACACAATCCGGTTGCAACCATCGCTCACACCTCTCATAGGCACACGACGTTCCCACAGATTCTCACTAGAATCGCTCAACACAAGAATGCACATCATTATGCTTCACATGCAAAATGACTCCAGACACTCTTGGAATGCATACATGTTCACAATGTTTTCATGCATTCATCACATTCTATTGCATACAATCAATATGCATTCACAATATATATATATATATATATATATATATATATATATATATATATATATATATATATATATATATATATATATATATATATATATATATATATATATATATATATATATATATATATATATATATATATATATATATATATATATATATATATATATATATATATATATATATATATATATATATATATATATATATATATATATATATATATATATTTATAATATATTCATCATTCATCACATACCATTCCATACAAGGTATACACATCCACATCCACCCTATCATGCATTCACGTTTAATTTAAACAATGCATTTCATTTGCCAAACGGCCACAATTCACAATCGATTCCACAATCTAGGATTCACGCCATACGGATACCCACAACATATCATACAACAACACACAAGCTACTCATTCAAGAAGAGGTCGATCGCATCCGAACCCAAGAATTGATACAGGATGGAACAACAAGAAAACCAAACACTGTCACGCTCGCTGGACCACTCGCCTAGCGAGGTCCCAGCGAACATTCGCTACAGGCTCGCCTAGTGAACGAGCTCGCGAAGACAAACAGAAGCTACTGAAAGGGTTCGCTACTGGCTCGCTAGAGACTCGCCTAGAGAACAACTCGCTACATCACTCGCTACCAGCGAAGAGGGTCATTTCCATTCTGCCCAAGTCTGAGACCATTCGCTACTTGCTCGCTACCAGCTCGCTTAGTGAACACTCGCCACCCTGCTCGCCTAGCGAACGTGCTAGCGAGCATTTGCGTACTCCAAAACCCCAACTGTCCAAAAATCAACAGAAGTTCATAAAACACCCGATTTTCACCAAACCAGTTCCAATAGTCTTAGTCTAACATCCCTCGACTAAACTACACAACTTATTCCCGATTCTAACCGTTAAAACATCGGTTTCTATCGATTAAATCATATTCGACCTAAAAATGGAAAATGGAGAAAAACATCCAAACAATCCAAACAATCCATACATAATCGCATACATTGATAAGATAATAATATTTCACACCCTTACCCGATTAAATCGATTCCTAAGGGTTGATCTTGATAAATCCAAGCTTTTCCTCTTTTTCCTTCTCCTTTCTCTTCTTCCTCTTTCTTTCTCTTCTCTTTCTCTTATATTTCTATTCTTTCTCTTTTTCTCTCTTATATCATTCTATTTCCTCCCTTTCTATTTTCTCCTCTAAAAATATCTACCAATTCATTTTCTCACAAAATATCTCATCTTATCATTAATTAAGGTATATCTAAAACATCCTCCAACTTAATTTCCCAAAAATCTCCAAATGATAAAATAACATAATATGCACACATAACATATTATCACACCAATATCACAAATAACATAATGATTGCCCAATAAAAATAAAAGACTCCACAAAATAATGGGAAATCAGAATCGGGGCGTTAAGATTCTCGCATCCCACTCTCCAATTCCCAAGTCATATTGCCTTCCGAAGCGCCTCCCCACGCTACTTTCACAAGCGCAATATCCTTTCCTCTTAGCTTCTTAACTTCACGATCCAAAATCCTAATCGGTAAAACTTCAATTGTAAGGTTATCTCTTACTTCAACCTCGTCCATAGGAATAACATGTGACGGATTCGGAACATACTTCCGAAGTTGCGAAACATGGAACACATCATGCAAATTCGAAAGATTCGGAGGCAACGCCACACGATAAGCCACAAAACCAACTCGTGCAGTAATCTGATATGGACCAATAAAACAAGAAGTCAACTTCTTCGACTTCAAAGCACGACCCACACCCGTAACCGGTGTAACTCTCAAAAACACATGGTCGCCTTCGTGAAACTCAAGATCTTTCCTTCTCTTGTCATGATAGCTCTTTTGTCTACTTTGAGAAGTCTTCATCTTTTCCCGAATAAACTTCACTTTTTCCGTCGTTTGTTGTACCATCTCCGGTCCAACTACCGACCTCTCACCAGTCTCATGCCAACACAAAGGTGTTCGACATCTCCGACCATACAAAACCTTAAATGGTTCCATACTTATACTCGAATGAAAACTGTTATTGTAGGTGAACTCAATCAACGCCAAATAACTATCCCAAGCACCACCTTGCTCTAGTACACAAGCACGCAACAAATCCTCCAACGATTGAATTGTTCTCTCGGTTTGACCATTCGTTTGCGGATGATAAGCCGAAATCAATCTTAGCTTAGAACCCAAAGCCTTTTGCAAACTTTCCCAAAACCTTGATGTAAATCTAGGATCCCTATCCGATACAATACTCTTAGGAACTCCATGCAACTTTACAACCACACAAACATAAATCTCGGCTAACTTCTCCAAAGGATAACTAATATCAATCAGAATGAAGTGAGCAGATTTAGTAAGCCTATCAACAATCACCCAAATAACATTATGACCTCTTTGCGTATTTGGAAAACCCGTGACAAAATCCATCGATATACTATCCCATTTCAATTCTGGAATGTCCAACGGCTGCATCAATCCACTAGGCTTCTGATGTTCCACCTTAGACTTTTGACAAGTCAAACATGCATACACAAATTGAGCTACATCCCTCTTCAATCTGGACCACCAAAAGATTTTCTTCAAATCTTGATACATTTTATTCGCTCCTGGATGAATACTTAAGTTACTTCGGTGTCCTTCTTCCAATATCATCTTTATCAACTCAGCATCATCGAGAATACAAATACGACCACATAATCTTAAAACTCCGAAATTGTCAACCTCGAAATCCTCATTCTCATTCATCATTAAATAAATGAACTTCAAATCCAACTTTTTCTTTTCACACACGGTCGTAAGAAAATCATTCGTGATGTGAAGCATACCAAGTCTCACACTCCTCAGTGTCATTTCACAAACCAAACTCAAGTCTCTAAAATTCTCCAAAAGTTCCCATTCTCTTACCATCAATGCGGACATATGTAACAACTTCCGACTCAAAGCATCGGCCACCATATTTGCCTTACCCGGATGGTAATTCAAACCAAAATCATAATCCTTCAAAAGATCTAACCATCTTCTTTGTCTCATGTTCAATTCCTTCTGATTAAATAAATATTTCAAACTCTTGTGATCACTAAAAAATTCAAATCTCGCACTATAAAGATAATGCCTCCAAAATTTCAAAACAAACACCATGGCCGCTAACTCCAAGTCATGCGTAGGATAATTCTTTTCATGCACTCTCAACTGTCTTGAAGCATAAGCCACAACTTTTCCATCTTGCATCAAAACACCACCTAAACCAGTCAAAGAAGCATCACAATAAACCACAAAAGGTTCCGTAGGATTCGGAAAAATCAAGATTGGCGCCGTCGTTAATCTTCTCTTTAACTCAATGAAACTCTTTTCACAATCAATATCCCAAATGAAAGCCTTTCCTTTACAAGTCAACTGCGTTAACGGAAGTGCCAACTTCGAAAATCCTTCAATAAACCTCCGATAATAACCCGCTAAGCCCAAAAAGCTTCGAATCTCCGTAACCGATCTAGGAGTCTCCCATTGCATCACTGCATCAATCTTGGATGGATCAACACTAATACCACTACCGGAAATAACATGCCCAAGAAAACTTACTTCCGATAACCAAAATTCACATTTCGACAACTTAACATACAATTGCTTCTCTTTCAAAATTTGTAACACAGTCCTCAAATGCTCTTCATGCTCCTCTTGAGACTTAAAGTAAATCAAAATATCGTCGATGAACACAACCACAAAATGGTCCAATTGATCATGAAAAATACGATTCATGTATTCCATAAACACACCTGGCGCATTAGAAACCCCGAATGACATCACGGAAAATTCGTAATGACCATACCGTGTCCTAAAAGTCGTCTTCTGAATATCCTCCTCTTTCACACGAATCTGGTGATAACCCGATCTCAAATCAATCTTGCTAAAAACACACGCACCAACCAATTGGTCCATCAAATCATCAATCCTTGGAAGCGGATACTTATTCTTAATTGTCACCTTGTTCAACTGTCGGTAATCAATGCATAACCGCATACTTCCATCCTTTTTCTTTACCAACAATACCGGAGCATCCCAAGGAGAAACACTTGGTCTTACAAATCTCTTGTCCAACAAGTCATTCAATTGCTTCTTCAATTCTACCAACTCCGATGCTGACATACGATACAGTGCCATCGAAATCGATCTAGTACCCAGAATTAGATCAATAGAAAACTCAACTTCCCTTTCCGGCGGTACATCCTTAATATCTTCCGAAAACACTTCTGGAAAATCACACACCACTGGAAACACATCGAGCTCAATTCTACTCTCCGCTGACAGTGATGCAAACAAACCGAACAATTGAGCTTCGTCCGCTAAAAGTTTCTTCAACTCTTTAGTGGATAGAAAACTCTCATCTTCATCATTTTCCTAAGAAGGAAACCTTACTAACTTGTGATAACAATCTATATGAACACTATTAAATTGCAACCAGTTCATACCCAAGATTACATTCAAACCTTCCAACGGCAAACACACTAAATCCATAATGAAGTCTTTACCATACATGGTCAAAGGACAACTTACGCACACCAAAGATGTAGTTACCGACCCCGAAGCGGGAGTCTCAATAACCATGTCACCACCACAAGAAGTCATGCACAAGTCCAAACGCTTAGCGCACTCAAAAGAAATGAACGAATGAGTCGCTCCAGTATCAATAATAGCAACTAAAGGCGCATTATTAATAAAGCATGTACCTTTAATTAAATGATCCGCACTAGTGGTGTCTGAACCAGCTAATGCAAAAACCTTTCCGCCCGCTCGAGCTTGTTTCGGCTTAGTACACTTGGTACTAATGTGACCCACTTCTCCATAATTAAAGCACTTAATCATATTCCTCCTACAATCAGTAGTAGCATGCCCTGTGCCTCCACAGTTAGAATATTTCACTACGGGCTTCCCACACTCAAATTATTTATGTCCCATTTCACCACATTTGTAGCACTTAATGGAACCGGAACATCCTCCTCCAGACCTCTTATCAAAGTTTCCCCTATGCTTGCCCTTACCAACGGGCGTCACATAAGGTCCACTTCTAGCTTGTTGTTTTCCCTTCCTCTTATTCAAACTTTTGTAATGAGTGGAACGAGCCTTGCTGTCTTCCTCGAAGATTCTACAACATTCCGTAAAATATGAAAACCTTCTTATCCTCTGATATCCCACCGCTTGCTTAATTTCAGGACGCAAGTCATTCTCATACTTAATACACTTTGAGAACTCAGCCGTAATCACATCATAGTGAGGATGAAATTGAACCAATTCCACAAACTTAGCAGTATAGTCCACCACAAACATATTACCTTGTTTCAGTTCAAGGAATTCCATCTCCTTCTTCCCCTTCACACTTTCGGGGTAATACTTCCTCAACAACTCAATACAAAATAAATCCCAAGTTATTTCTTCTTCATCCACTTCAAGAGCTTGACGCATACTGACCCACCAATCGTCGACTTCTTCCTTCAACATGTGAGATCCAAGTCTCACCTTATCCCCTTCAACACAGTTCATAACTCTGAAAATCCTTTCAATCTCTTTCAATCAAATCTGAGCACCATCGGGATTAAATATTCCTTTGAAGACCGATGGTTGATTCTTCCTGAACTCATCATTAGCATTCACAATCGGCGCACCCTACACCGCCCTAGCCATTGCTTCCAAAGCAGCAGCCATCGCATTGTCGTTACGACCAGCCATATTCTGACCATTCCCAAAACTAACAACAAGGTTAAACAACCGTTCAACCAACACAACAACAAGACAGACACAACACTGACTCTGATACCACTTAATGTAACACCCCTTTCTATACCCCAAATAAACACATAAATCATTTAGGCACATATTAAAATTTTCATCAGAGTATAATTAAAAACATGGTATAAAAGAGCATGTCACATTATCGTGAAATTAAAACATATAACACCTGCCCATTTAAAGATATGCAATAATGGGGTAACTTTAACAAATGAACTTAGTCCTTACACCCACATCTCAACATTTAGAATAAAAGCGGAAAATCTAAACATTGAACATCATCAAACATATATACATATATCATCCAGTTTGATTCACATCATCGTTCATGTTTATATAAACATTCATCAACAGATACATATACAACTGTATCACAAAAGAATTCTATACAATCCTACCTACCCGGTGCTACATATCAGAGCCAACCGACCAAAAGATGAAGACACGCTTCACAAAAAGACCTCCAGCCAACCTACTCTGCAATGCCTCATAGAGCATCATAAAACAGCAGAAGGGTGCGAAATATTATCATAATAATAATGCATATAATTATATATTTATCTTAACATAAAAATACACATATTCTACATAATTCACTCCTATACATCACAATATATATATATATATATATATATATATATATATATATATATATATATATATATATATATATATATATATATATATATATATATATATATATATATATATAATCCAAGCATATCATCATGCATATTCCCACTATTTCAATCAATCCACATAAACATACACAATATGTTTATTCACTACAATCCACATAAACATCTACAATTATGTTTATTTCACCAATTCACAGTCATACTCATTTCATATAAACATTTACATTTATGTTTATTCACCAATTCATCATTATAAAGATGACAAATGCAAATCACAGAGACTGACACACGACTCTATGCAGATGCAATGCGGTACCGACTCAATCATCTCAAGTTCACTCAGGAACTTATTGGAACCATCACTTACACCCCCACATGGGCACACGATGTTCACCTATTGCTCACACCCCAACTGGGCACATAATCCGATTGCTCACACCCCCACATGGGCACACACTCATTTGCAACCATCGCTCACACCTCTCATGGTCACACGATATATATATATATATATGGATTGCTCACACCCCAACCGAGCATACAATCCGGTTACAACCATCACTCACACCTCTCATAGGCACACGACGTTCCCACAGATTCTCACTAGAATCACTTAACACAAGAATGCACATCATTATGCTTCACATGCAAAATGACTCCAGACACACTTGGAATGCATACATGTTCACAATGTTTTCATGCATTCATCACATTCTATCGCATACAATCAATATGCATTCACAATATATATATATATATATATATATATATATATATATATATATATATATATATATATATATATATATATATATATATATATATATATATATATATATATATATATATATATATATTATATTCATAATATATTCATCATTCATCACATACCATTCCATACAAGGTATACACATCCACATCCACCCTATCATGCATTCACGTTTAATTTAAACAATGAATTTCATTTGCCAAACAACCACAATTCACAATCGATTCCACAATCTAGGATTCACGCCATACGACTACCCACAATATATCATACAACAACACACAAGCTACTCATTCAAGAAGAGGTCGATCGCAACCGAACCCAAGAATCGATACAGGATGGAACAACAAGAAAACCAAACATTGTCACGCTCGCTGGACCACTCGCCTAGCGAGGTCCTAGCGAACATTCGCTACAGGCTCGCCTAGCAAACGAGCTCGCAAAGACAAATAGAAGCTACTGGAAGGGTTCGCTACTGGCTCGCTAGAGACTCGCCTAGCGAACAACTCGCTACATCACTCGCTACCAGCGAAGAGGGTCATTTCCATTCTGCCCAAGTCTGGGACCATTCGCTACTTGCTCGCTACCAGCTTGCTTAGCGAACACTCGCCACCCTGCTCGCCTAGCGAACGTGCTAGCAAGCGTTTGCGTACTCCAAAACCCCAACTGTCCAAAAATCAACAGAAGTCCATAAAACACCCGATTTTCACCAAACCAGTTCCAATAGTCTTAGTCTAACATCCCTCGACTAAACTACACAACTTATTCCCGATTCTAACCGTTAAAACATCGGTTTCTATCGATTAAATCATATTTGACCTAAAAATGGAAAATGGAGAAAAACATCCAAACAATCCAAATAATCCATACATAATCGCATACATTGATAAGATAACAATATTTCACACCCTTACCCGATTAAATCGATTTCTAAGGGTTGATCTTGATGAATCCAAGCTTTTCCTCTTTTTCCTTCTCCTTTCTCTTCTTCCTCTTTCTTTCTCTTCTCTTTCTCTTATGTTTCTATTCTTTCTCTTTTTCTCTCTTATATCATTCTATTTCCTTCCTTTCTATTTTCTCCTCTCAAAATATCTACCAATTCATTTTCTCACGAAATATCTCATCTTATCATTAATTAAGGTATATCTAAAATATCCTCCAACTTAATTTCCCAAAACTCTCCAAATGATAAAATAACATAATATGCACACATAACATATTATCATACCAATATCACAAATAACATAATGATTGCCCAATAAAAATAAAAGACTCCACAAAATAATGGGAAATTAGAATCGGGGTATTACAGAAATAACATCAGAAGAAAAGCTTCAAAGACCAATACTCGACCTAGAATCAGAACGCCCTTACATAAGCCATAATGCCGGGATGAAGCTGCGAGGGGGTAACCTTAAAAAATATCATCACCTCCACTTCAAACTCAAACATAGGTAACCATAGATTTATATAAGTAAACATGTATTCGTAGAAAGGAAAAAGTAACTCTTTAAAGCCAATACATATCCTCTTGCTCGATTCCACAGGGAGAATCAATCAACTGAGGGAATGTCTACCTCAATATTATCCTCCTTCACCACCTAAGATTATTGAGAGCAGAAGGGGTACCCATTATTTGAAAGCCCACCCAACTATACTTACTTGCATTAACCAAATCTAGTAGTTCAATATTTTTTAGGAGTATCTCATTGGCACAAAAGATATTGAAAGACTTCAGCCAATTAACACCCCTAGGTTGGGTCCCACGCACCAAATGATCTTTGATCTCAACATCACATGGATCCCAACCATAAATAATATGGTAAACCTTGATAAAATTATTCCTCCTCCATATTCAAGGTGGCGACTTTCATCTCTAGAGTGGTTGAAGTAGGGAAAACTAAATCTTTTGTAGTTGCACATGAAACGAGAATAGAACTGACTCCATGATCACCTCTAACATTGTCATTAAAAACGTCAAATGAGTACTCGTTAAGGTAAGTTTCTCTATCAAGAGAAATACTAGAAAACCTCTCTGACTCATAATTATTAGACACAATTATAATGACGGAAATTGAATGATTGTTAATTGAATGATGGAAATCTGAACTAAAAGATGTTTTTGTCCAATCTAAAAGGGAACTACTTCTAGAATCACTAGAAAAACGTATAGGGGGATAATTCATGTGAGCCATGACAAATAAATATTAGATGCTAAGAAATAAGCTAAAGGTAATAGGGCTACATGGAGAGGGTGAAATTTGGTGAAGAAGGTAGGAATTAATGTAGAGTGGAAAAGACACGTTCTAAAGAAGTCAAACACTCAAGGAAATGCTCTTGAGAAGGGAAAAATTATTCGCTTACAAGGAAACTGACTCTCAGAAATGGGAAATATTCTTCAAAAATATCAAGAGACTTTTATATAGAGGAGAGTGAGCAGCAAACCAGATCAAAGGAAAGAAAGTTACAAATACAACAACCAAATATTTCTTTGGGAACACAAGTAAACTCAAGTGCACTCAAATGTCTTATAAGAAAGAGTCATGCCTTAACCTGCGAGCCTAAAGCTACGCTCCTGAAAAATCAACAAAACATCTCAGTGATGGGAAATAAATTTAATGTGCTTGTTCCCCATTACTTATCTAACTAATCAATGGTATTCCCACTTCTTCTTATGGTCTTACGTGAAAACAAGATGTTGATCGTGACCTTGAAAGAATTCCCAACTAAGTAAATATCTGACAAGCCTTGGGGGAAAATGTTCTCGGCCGGTCAAAGGCCCAATGCGAGAGCCCAACCATCATTACTAGCTCCCTCAACGTAAAAGGGAAAGAAACAAGGACTTACTCAACTCTATTGACTCTACTTACTTCCCTCACTAGACATGATTCTCAACTAAACTAACGACTGACTCGCTTGAAAGCTTAACTACTGCTTACTACAATTTTAACACTTAGAAAACTCACCTACTAACTAGCCCTTATACTCATTACATTTATTCCACTCGCTTACTTTTCTATGAAAATTGTCTTTAACAAGAGGTTTTATCCTCGATCCTTCAATTAGCTTGCCAAAGCAATCACTGGCAATTATTTCATATCCTCCTCTGGGTCTCTAATTGCTCTACACATCTTTTCTCGAATTATATTTTCTAAACGAGCGAGAGTCAATCCAAATTGATCTTGTAAGAGATCTGCTACAGAACGAATACATTTATTTTTCAAATGATTCATATTGTCAAGTGTACCCATTCCAAATTTCATTCCAATCAAATGATCTGCAGTTGCCAATATATATCGCGGTAACAAAAATGTATTATTCTCCGGTATATCCATATTTAGCCTTCGGTTCATATTTCACCGACCAATTCCTCCTAATTCACATTTTTGTTAAGACAATTAAAAAGAGAAAAGACAACATCTCATGCATGTATTTATTAGGAATAAATATGTGTTTATTAGGGACAAAGGTTTCAGAATAAATCTGTTATTCCCAGAATAAAAAAAATAGTGGGGACAGAAATAATTTGAAAGCAAATTCTGTGTTTAGTAGGAATAAAAAGGACATAAATAGTCCAAATATCAATATTGATTCCAACTATAAATATTGACATATGCAAATTTTGAATTTTAAAAAAAGAATATGCTCTGGAATCAAAAATTGCTTCTGTAGGCAATTGGTCTAATTCAGAACCGTTCAATAGATTTTCATCTGATATATCTTAGGGATATATCAAGAGATAAATAATCGACCCAGTCCTTAGATTTACTTAAGACTTTCCAGGAGCCGTATGAGGTGAAAATCTCATGTACGGTTCTGTAATAGAGATGGGAACAGGAATGTTATCACCGACTAGGATTATCTAATAGTTTAAGTACAATTGATATAATTGATGCGCAATCAAAATATGGTTTTTAGGGTTGGAATTTGTGGCGTCAACCTATGGGTTTCATCGTTTTTCTAATTTCTTCGCTAGCAGAATGTGAAAGATTTTATTTAGTACTTCGCAAGGCTCGGGAACCCATATTCCTCCGGGGGGTAGATTGAGGCGTGGACATCTGGTCTAAGACGAACTATTGTAGGAGACTTATTGAAACCATTGAATTCAGAATATGGTAAAGTAGCTCCGGGGTGGGGAACTACCCCTTGGATGGGGGTTGCAATGACCCTATTTGCGTTATTTCTCTCTATTATTTTAGAGATTTATAATTCATCCATTTTACTGGACCAAATTTCCATGAATTAGAGAATTTGATTCACAAGAACCAACTAACTAGCTTTTCAACAGAAAAGTCAAGTTTAGCATTTAGTTCGTTCATTTTTAGATCAAAATATTTAAATTGTCCAACATATATATTCAACACATGTTAGATTCAAGGTACACTTTTTTTATCTCCATTTTATACTTTAATCATCTTGGATTCTGTAACTGACTTAGGTGTTGGAGTGCTAACCTTGTATGTCCACCTCGTGCCACTATATCAGAGATTGACATCATTGCTTCTAGAGTCCCACATCATTAATCAATATCAATTCCAGTCCCCGCGTAGAACAAAAACAAAATAATAATACTACTAGTAATATACCTACTCTATTCTAAAACAAATGTTATTTTAGATTTTTGTATACAGAATAAGAAAAACAACAAAGTTGTTAAAAAAAAATATTTCAACCATTATGAAATATAATAACGCAAGTCTACTTAATACTAACAAATTCTACATACTCACTTTACATCACTTGAAACATTCAAACAAAACTTAAATAAGTACAGGAGAGGTGATGCACACACAAAGTCATAATGGCAAGCTCACCACATTTAGCTATATTTTTTTGTAGTGAGTTGTCTGCTACATTGCTCAGTGGGGTGAGGTCATATGATGTGTTACCGATATATTAACCTTAAGGGACGACATGGTTTTTTAAACCTCATCACGCTACAAATTTAATGGTGAGCCATTATTCACTTTCTCTGATAAAACATTATCATACCAAAGGTGGAAACTGGCATGTCCGCCGTGTTTAGGTCACCCCTGCAGAAGTCTAGATAAAAATGAGGGGGCGTGGTATAATAGAGAGTGTGAGACAAAAACTTTAGTATGTCCCACCAAAAAATATAGGGTGGGGCGGACCTTGCAACCTTAAATCCTAAAAGTGGAAAAAATTCATGTCGCTCTGTTAAGCCCGCATATGCCAAAGCCCACAAAAGATGTGACATACATGATTAAGGATACAAGAATAAAACCTTAGCCCACCATGCCAAATATTACAAGAAAATAGTCATGTTCGACAAATCGTGCTTGTTTTGCCATTCATATGTCATACACATTACTATAGGATTATAACCATGACATGACATTCTCATAATCATCTAGGTTAAATTCCTCAAAGACGACATTATAAACATTTCCCCTTATAGGTCTTATGCATGAGGGACTTTGAACCGTCATGTTATTCTTAAACCATTTTGCTCATACATGCCTCATGCTTTAGAGGTTGTGGACCGTCATGTTTTTTATTAAACCACTTTGCCTTTACATGCCCCGTGCTTAAAATATTGTAGACAATTATGTTATAATTAAAGTCAATTTTAATGTCATTTGTTGTGGGCCATCGATGACCTATCTAATTGGCTAAAGACACATCTCTTATATTAAAGGTATGATTCATTCGTCACACTACACAAGAGTAAAAGTTAAGCTCTACGTGACTAGCTTTCTTACTAAAGCTATATATTATTTTTCCAAAGATTTAGGTTAAGGATAACTTATTTCACATACCACAAACCCAAAAATCTTATGGATGTGCATATCTGTTCGAATTGCAGCATAGCGGAAAAAAGCAAAAGATTTGGAAGAATTCCATCAGAGTTTTATCGTGTCCACAGGGATCGGTGCGAGGAAAAAAATGTATTTCATATACATTTCAAAACTTAAGTTTAAATGGTTTGAATGAGTAAAGTGCGGAAAGTAAAATATATGAACAAGTAAATAATACATTATTAAAAGATGAGAGAACTTATCAGGAATTGTATTTCATCCATCCATAAAATACTAAAAAATCTATCAATCAACTGTACATAACATAAATCACTCTTCAATATCATCATGTATCGCTCATAATAGAGGTTATGTCTAACACAAAGTTGAGAGAACAACTGTATTTTCTCATCGGTGATGTCTCACGCAACTCAATAACACATAATATTAAGAACATATACCCACACGAATATTAGACCTAAATCTATGTCTAAAGTTTAGAATCTAAAAGATGTTCATCTTAGATCGAGTTCGAACTATATATGTCTATAGCAATCCAAACCCATTAAGATAAATATTGAAATCAAAGATAACCATCGATAGAGATTTGTAAAAGAGATTTTATACAACGATCAATAAAGATAAACTTACATACAAAACCCCAACAATAGAGGATACAAAGAGAAGAAGGAAGATGAAGAAGAATCTCTCAATTTGTCAACGCCGATTGAAGCAACTCCAACTCCGGATCATTCAGATATACACTCTAATATTGTTTTTAAGCCTCTTTATCCAAATGAATGTTCTGATGGAGTTGGGTGTAAAAATCCTCAAAACCATAACCTAAAAAATGATATAGAAATGTATTTATAATGTTTCAAAATCGCAAGCTTGCTTAGCCCGTGCAGAAGCCCGCTCAGCGCACTCAGAAAAATAGAGAAAAATCAGAATTTGTTTTCGCCATAACTTGAGAACCATAACTCCGTTATACACACGATTGAAAGTGTTGAAAAACTTACCCAATGCTCTATAAGATAATGACTAAATATCATTGTTTAAATACCCACAAAAATGATATAAAAATAATTAAGCTCAATGATATTACATGATAACACAATATATACAATATAACATAAACTATACAAAATATACACAAAAGTTGAAGTTTATTGGCATAAAACGAATGAATTAAGTCGATAGTGCTAATTATTCACACTCAAATTTATAATAATTTAACACATATCAATATCCTAGGCAAGTATAGTTGGCATGCACCGTCTACCCCGAGGCTTGGTAAAACTCATTAAAACCTCAAGTTTAATCCGTGCAAAGAGGAGGAAGATAAAGACGATAATAAAAATGATGAGGAGAGACAAGCCTACGAAACACAAAACAACCTTTGCGACATAGACCATAAGAAGGAGTAAATATTAAAAAAAATCCCAATCTTTTTCCATCACTGAACATGTTCATAAAAAAAACAGCAATGAAAACTTCAACCACCCTTACTGTTTCAATAGATGACCAAAACATTCACTCTCGATGAGTCGTCTCCCTTATGAAAAATTAGTCAAATTTGCTATAAATCATCTGATTGTCGTCAAGATCAAACCAAACAACATGGTCGATCTTACTTTTCTTAACACCGTCGAGCATGTTATAATCTTTTTAACTTTTATTCGAGGTCGAGCAAAGATGATACCTCCAAACACAACTTACACCTCTTAAGAGTATGTTTTATTATCTATCAGAATATGAGCTTTTATTAACGCCGTTAGAAGGTAATAAGTTGGCGTAAGATGCAACTTAAAGCTCAACATTCTTCCGTCTCAATTTCTCTTACTAAAACTGAAGAAGAAATCAAGCTTATAATCTCTGCAAACTATCTTGAGTAAGGTTTAAAATCTGACTCAACAAACTTGGTCACCAAATTCATTAGCGAACCATCTGACATAGCACTTAATCTCCACACATTAGGTATAGTGAGTCGCACCAAGAGAGTTTTATTGAGTCAATACTACCTGATTATGTTAGTGAAAAAATAGAATCGGTTCACCGGCTCACCAAATCAAAATTTCACGCTTTATAATCAATTAGACCACGACTTTAATCGATTATGGCGTAATAAATTAGGAAACAGATTTTCAAATCCAAACCTTAATCGATTAAAAATCTTATAGAGCGAGTTCGCTCCATAATAAATTAGACTATTGTCTCTTTAATTTTCGTTTTCTAATTAATTAACTAAACTCCTTGATTGGTTAGACAATAATTAAAAACATTTCAGAAAATACTTTGAAAATAAACAAAATGTTAAAAAATATTTTAATGTATTGCGCACATTATCTTAATACTTTAAAAACTACTGCTATTGTTTAATATTACATAAAATTTTATATAACAAATAAATATATAAACCAAACAATATATATATATATATATATATATATATATATAACTTTGATTATCTTTTTACGTATATTATCTGAAACCTTCTACTTTTTAATTTAATTTACATTTCTTTCTTTGCTTATAATTTTTCTTTACTTTCTTTGATCTTTATCAAAATCAAAATTACCATTATAATACATAGATATAACTACGGTTTATACCTTAATATCTTTTTTTCCGATCTTTTATGATTATTCTATACGAGATTTTTGTTGCCATTATTGTAAACACTATGCTAACAAAAATGACCATAAATGAATTGAGAAAAAAAATATAAATATTTTAGGCTGTTAATCATATCAATTATAATTATGTATTAGAATAAAATATATTTTTATTTTAAAATGTTAATATTATAGGATACTTATAAATATTTTAATTAGTTACTGAAGTACCTTTAAACTTAAATAAAATAGGATAAAAAACTTAGAAAAAAAAGGTTTTTAACTTGGTGATCAAAATTCATTTGTTTGAAAGTAGGAGGATAAAAGGAAGATTAACGCCGTCACCGTTACCGTTAGCTCCATTTCGATTATTCTAACTGAATGTATTCTTCGGGGCCAAAAAAAATAACCGCCAAACTGCTTCCGTTCGGTTTTTCATGTACCATCTCTGTTCAGGCAAGTAAAAAACTAGTAAATACTTTGAAAACCGTAGCCGCCAAAAATGACATCACCGTCCTCTTGTAGCACCGTAACCATCATCTTCTTAGTTTATTTCTTCCTTACAATCCATGTCGCCGGAGTTCAAATCATTTCCAAATCAAAGCTCGAGAAATGCGAGAAGAATTCAAACTCCGATGATCTCAATTGCACTACCAAAATGGTTGTCAGTATGGCTGTTCCCAGTGGCTCGGTAATTCATCAACTACGCTGTTCACTGTTATTGCATTTTTTTTTGGTATAATACTGATAATGATGATGATGATGATGGTGATTTTTGCTAGAGTGGAGGAGAAGCGTCTATTGTTGCGGAATTGGTGGAAGTAGAAGAAAATTCGTCCACCAAAATGCAGACATTGCGGATTCCACCTGTCATAACTATCAACAAAACTGCTGCTTATGCAGTGTATGAGTTAACATACATACGAGTATGGTGATGTTCCTCTCTTGCTTCATATCATTTTTCCTTTTAATTACTACTTGTTTTTAGGGTTTTTACATTCAGCATTATGCAATATACAAGGTAAATAATTTGGATTTGGATGATTCTATTGTTTAATTAGGGTTTTGGATGATTTTATTAACAAAGCAGTTGGATGAACGAGGATTGTTGTTTTTATAGTTTGTTTGATTTTGTTAGATGAAAGTTTTTGCGGTTATTTTGCAGGATGTTCCTTATAAGCCTGAAGAGTATTATGTTCAGACACGAAAATGTGAGCCAGATGCTGGTGCGAATATTGTAAAGATATGTGAGAGGTGAGCCATGTTTTGTTATTGTTTTCCTATCAACTAGAGCGGAAAAAGTAGTTGATTTCGCTGCTTACTTTCTGGTACTTGTGTTGCAGACTGCGAGATGAAGATGGTCATATCATCGAGAATACTCAGGTGGCCTTTTCTTTCATTCTGGGTTTGCTTTGTAAGTTGTAGTTTTGAAGAAAAAAACAGCCTGTGGTTTGGTATTGTTTACTATTTTTCACAATGTTGACCAGGACAACATACCATATTTATTTTACGGTCCAGTTTTAACCTATGTAAGACTCCAAAATCACAATTGAGCTCTCAACAATATTATTTTATTTGTATTTGAAGCACGATGCCCAAGTTATCTTCAGAGAACACTTACATTTAAAGTCATTAATGGATTGGTAGTCATAGCTGACAAGCTTACTTGAGTCTTTACTTTGCAAGTAGTTTAATATAGATTTATGTAAGTAGTTTAAGTAATTTGAAGCAATCTTCATAGGCCTTCCTGCCTTTGTGCGGTGATATTGATGTGCCTGTGCACACTTCACTACACTTCACCTTTGTTGATAAAAGATATATTCTTGTTTTCTGAATCATGATATTTTAAAATGTTACCTTGAATAAGATTGTGAGCCAATCTTAGTTGTCATTTACAACTTCTGTGCTAGGGGCTATATTGTCAACTTAAAAAGAATATACTGATACTCAGCTAGAAGAATAGTTCTTGATTTGCCACTATATTTTTTATCGTTTTACCGTTCACTTCTGACTGGCGTTTGATATCTCTATTTCCATCTTAATTTAGCCAACATGTTGTCCATGTGGACCCCAGCGACGGATGCCTTCATCCTGTGGAAACTTCTGTAAGTGTTTTTATTGCCAATGTTCTTAAGCTCTTTTCATAAAAAAGGCTCTTATGTTTTTACATGAATCTAACTTCTATCACATTATTTAACTAGTTGACAAAATGACAAAAGGAAAGGCCAATACTGCACATTGTGTGCGCTTTCCAGGTGAATGGTAAGCATCCATCCTTTTTATTTCAATTGTGATTTTTTTGGGCCAAGCTGGTTGTTATATGGCCTTGCATCGATTTGTTTGGAGTTGGTACTGTTTATGTTTTAGACTTATGGTTTCTTAAACTTCTAAACTTGTTTAATAACTTGTAATAATATTTATTTTAAATATTTTAATTTTCTCTGCATGAACAGTTTAATTTTATCTTACTTTTCTGTTAGTTCCAAATTTAAGAAGCTAAGAAATTGTGTTGATTGCAATAATGCAACAGTTGTTACGAGAGTATGTTCAAATTTTAAGGATCAATAATTTTAGATAAGAGGTGTTAACTCTTTGTAACTGTGTAGTATGCTGTCTTGTTTTAACCTTATTCACCTCTTAAATTAAAAAAAAAGAAGGGAAAGTGACTTCCTTGTTTGACACTAGGTAGAACTCATATTCCCTCTTCTTTCTATCTTAAATCATTTCAGGTTTCATGTTTTTGGCATTGGGCGGCGAACATTAGGATTTAGTGTTCGAATCCAGGTGAAGAGTGGAACTAAAATTTCGGTATGTAATTATTGGTTTTCTTATAAAATACTATTATATTTAAATGTGTCATTAGTCATGGGAAGACATTTACTATACACACATTTTCAAATGGTACACCAATACACATTATTATTTTTTGGATTAGCCAAAAGATATACTAAGCAAAGTGTTCTAAGCAAGAGGCTTACCAAGTACACGAGAAAACAACACACACCATATGTTATTAACGCCGTTAAATTGTTTACGGTATATCGCCATACGATAATAATATCATATTTAATTGGTGCAGTGTAAGTGCAACCTTGCTGTGGAATCTATTTTGCTTCCTGATACTCGTATTTTTTGATCATTTGGGATAACTTTTGGATCAGCAACACTAGTTTTAATATTTATTCTCTTATAAATTTGAATGAATAACAAAAGGGCTAGTGCTTGGTATTTCTTTTTCTCTTTCTCTATGAATTTGAATGGGTAATAGGCTAAGAATACCATGTCTGTATTCATTTGTTGTAATTTTATGTAAGAAAAGGAAACAGTTTAGTCATTGAAAGTATCTTAACCTTACAATTTATCCTTGAAAAAACACATATTTCTTTTACATTTCTTGAATATTACAAAAATTGTTCATCCATAATTCTTTTGGCAGGAAGTAGTTGTGGGTCCTGAAAGCAGAACAGTGACATCTGATGATAAATTTTTGAGGGTTAATCTTATTGGTGATTTTGTTGGCTATACGAATATACCAAATTTTGAGGATTTCTATCTTGTTGTTCCAAGGCAGGTAGGTATGCTTCCTTTACTTATCTACTATAATTAACCTCTATTGACTATTTGACTTAAGCTAAATTCTGTATTGTTTTTGCAAGTCTGAAGCTCCATATATTCTCAGCAGTCTCCATCAATCCCTGGTTTAGTTAGTCACTTTATTAATGTCAAGGACCTTTTTTGTGACTTTTAAATACATAGAAAACTCATTAGCAATGAACAAAGTTTACATACCTTGGCATTATTCACAACTTTTTCAAGCTTAAACCAAATATTAACAGGTTTTTCTTTGGCAGGGTGACCCTGGTCAACCACATGACTTGGGGAGAAACATTTCTATGTGGATGCTTCTTGAGAGGGTCAGATTTACATTAGATGGTATTGAATGTAACAAAATTGGTGTCAGTTATGAAGCTTTCAATGGACAACCAAACTTTTGTGCTTCACCCTTTTGGAGTTGCTTACATAATCAATTGTGGAATTTTCAGGAGGTTAGTACTCTAACAATTTTAAAACATCCAAACATAAGTCATCTCACTTCAAAATCAACTGTAACAAAATTATCTCGCAGTCAATTTCATTCAAAGTCATTTTTTATGTTCACCCAATCACACACGGCGCCTATAACACCTGACGTTGGGCTTTTATGCTTTTGTGCACAAAGATTTCAATGACTTTAAGAAATGAATTTTATATCAATGAACATAAAGTTTCTTTGTTACAAATCTTATTTCTTATATTAACCAATCATTAACTGAAACTTCATATCCAGTTTTCTTATAGTTGTTTAAAATTTGAAAGAAACTTTTTGTCCTTAACAGGCTGACCTGAATCGATTAAGTAGGAATCAGGTTCCACTCTATGGTTTGGAAGGAAGATTTCAAAGGATAAACCAGCATCCAGTTATGGCACAAAGATTGTATTTTTTATTTGATATGGTTATTCTATTAAAAATGAAATCTTATTTGATTTGTCTGCAGAATGCTGGGAGTTTCTCTTTCTCCATTGGAATTACAGAGGTTCTTAATACAAATATTGTGTTAGAATTAAGTGCCAATGATGTAGACTATGTTTATCAAAGGTACTATTGTTTCCTTGGTACAGGTATTATTTTGAAACAATGGCATTCTTTTCTGTCATGTTGGCTATCATCATTAGATTCATTACCTACTGCTCCTACAAAGTCTACACATGCTTCTATTTTTCTAATCACTAGTTACTGAAATTGGCGATCATTTGTAACATTTCTTTTTGAAGCTGATGTGCCGACTCTTTTTGTTAACTTGAACGAGATTGTGCTAACAGAAAACAAAATGACATTTTTGTTCACTTTGGTTTTCATATTTTCCCCCCATTAATACTACAAATTTGTCACCTTGGTTTCACTTTTGTTTGCTTTCTTTTTCTTAAAGAAGGAGGCAAAATACTTGTTTGTTTGGTAGTTATTAGCTAAAATAGAAAATGAAAATAAAGTCTTTCTCAAATTGAGCAAACTCTAAGATATGATGTTAACCTGGAATTATTTTTGGGTTGGGAGTTGGGGAGGGGGTATCTAATTTCACTTAATTTTTTATTAAGAAGTCTGTATTACCAATAATAAAGTATACATACTGAAGTTCTGGCCTAAAATATAAATACAAAATTTGAAAATAAGATGGTATTTACAAAGAAAATATGATGGCAAAATGATTCTGTAATTCAGTCAATTTTCTTTATTAATCATAAGGAATGACTTTTGATTTGGTATGATGTTCACCAATCACCAGAGTTATTGTCTCCATGGTAGAGCTTTGGAAAATTAGTTTGACAAGTTTCCTTTTCTCTAGGAGCCCGGGAAAGATCATAAGTGTAAGTGTCCCTACATTTGAAGCCCTTACTCAATTTGGACTTGCTACAATCACAACTAAGAATACTGGTGAGGTGGAAGCATCATATAGTTTGACGGTATTCTGATTCTCAACCTTCCTATCATATATTTTTTTTACATTCTTGTATATATTTAACTTCTATGTTGTGCTTCATTGAATCTATTTGTTACAATTCTACTTTTACTTTGACGATGGAATGTTGATTTGATTTTTTTATAATTCAATGTCAAATATGCATTGTATAATTTTTATTGTCGTAACTTGCTATATAAAAATTTCACGGTTAAAATGTCATTTGTGTTCCGTTCTATTTCCTTGCTTATAAGATCTGATATGAAACCGGGGGTTATAAATTTCTATGAAGAACTGGAGGATCTGTGATCATAGTTTATATAAGGGCATTATTGAAATTATAGAAAAGGAATATTTTAGTACTATTTGCTTTGGGTATAAAACATACAAAAAGCAAATTCGCATATACTGTCTAACCCGGTAAGTCATAAAGTTGTATAGTAAGCAGGGGGAATTGGAAGTACAATCAATAAATTTAGGAAATAAGAGAATATAATAAATTGTTAATATTGACTGATTATGTTAAATAATTAACTGTATCAATTACGCCCAATTACGCTAATAGGCACAATGTTTATTGTTAAGTTTAGCACTTCACATCTTCCTTCTCACCCATAAGATTCAGATAAAAATATGTTTGGTTAAATTATCTCTGGTCAGTTAATTGAATTGGCTGCTTCACATGGCAAGGAAAATAACAGATGCATGCTCCAGATACTTATGTTTAACTAGGGTAATTACTCACAATATTAAATTCAAATGCATTTGAAATTTGCTTATATTGTGTTGCAGTTTAATTGCTCCAAAGAGATCACCCTGATGGAGGTACTATGCTGAAATCTTTTTTCAACTTCAGCATATTGATTTTTGACCATTCCAGTTTTATAGTTTCATTGGTCTTCAAGTTTAGTTAGGTATTTAACTTTTATTGAACATTGCTTAGGAGCAATTTTTGATCATGAAGCCAAACGAGATTACATCCCGATCATTCAAAATCTACCCAAACACTGATCAAGCTTCCAAATATTCCTGTGCAGGTAAAGTTGACGCTTAAGATTAGTACATTGTTATTTGTTACTAGTATAAGGAAAATGCTGATGTTCATATTTTGCCTATTTTTGGGTGTTTTTAATGAAGCCATATTGAAGGACTCTGATTATGCTGAAGTTGATAGAGCTGAGTGTCAATTTACTACTACTGGAACTGTTCTTGACAATGGAACACAGGTTTGTTCCTTCCTGAGTAAGAGTCTAGAAATGTTAAGTGCTTATTCTCCTATGACACGAAAACAGCAGTATTGTCTGTTCGATGTTGACTCACCTAGTGGGAAAAGACTTTGGTTATTATATTTTCGTATTCAAAGCAATATATTTTTGTTCTGATGTTTCTTAAAATCTTTAATGAGTCAAATAATGAGAAAAAAGATTTCCCTCCCTCTAAAATAAGGGCGGAACTTGCTGCATTTGTACTGATGAACTCCACACAATATTTATATGCTCAAGGAATCAGTTAGGGTTCATTTTTACATGAGATATGATCAATAATGCATGGACTTGAGGTGACTTAAGGCTTTTGTTTTTCCATATTCCTTACTAACCAATTTATTTTAATATAATTTCTCAACCTTAATTGATTTTGTTGGTGTTTATAATTGGAGTTTCTCACAATCTCAAACTTTCTAAAAATACCATCAATGGTAATGGCTATTCAATTTTTTTTTTTTTTTGGAAAAGATGTTAGAAATCATAATTCAGAAGTGGCGCAGTTAAGGGTGTATGTAAGAAGAGATCGTGAACTCATACTTGAACACCTATTTCACTTACCCGATGAGTGTACTTGTGTTGGATGACTAAATAGCAACTAATTAGTTAAAAGGGGTGTGTTACAAAGTATGGTCTTTGTGTAAATATTGTTGAAGATTAGGAAAAGAAAACTGAAGAGAATGGACAATGGAAAAACAGTTGAACCAGATAATGTAACCATGGAGGCATTAAACGGTCTAATAGAGGAAAATCTAGATGGCTCATAAAATTGTTTAATAAGAATGTGAGCTCTAAGAGAGTGGATGAAAAGTTCCTTAATCCCTATATATCAGAGCAAGGGGGCATACCAAACTGTGATAATTATCTCTTGAGGTATACTATTGAGTTTTAATTGAGTGGAGATTACACAAATGGTTCCATAATATCTCTTTTACTAACAATAACACATATACTACAACTTGTCATAGGAAAGATAGTCTGGTAATATGTTGTTAAAAAACATGCTTGTTATTATAGGTGATGTAATGAAGTATGTTACGGAAATTGTAATCATGAAGTCATATCATCAAGTTGATCACTAAACTGTTGATAATTGCAGGGGATACCTTTTCAACCCTCAGAGACTGGTATAAATGGGTTCTTTGATTCTATTGAAAGAATGTGGAATAAACTATGGGCAGGCATAATAGAATTTATTACCGGAAAAAATTGCAGGTATCGTTTTCTACTATACAGGTTATATCATTTGTATTCTAGAATGTAAGTGGCAGAGAGGGTTTCTCAAATTTTGTATCATTTAACATGCACTAACTGCTGTGAACAAGTTGAATGCTGTATATTTTTAATGGAGGATTAATTTGCGCAAAACTTATAATTTGAAGGAAAGTTGGTTTACTCAGTGATTTAAATGTATTGTTGTAACTTTAATAACCGCGTATAAATCACTTATACGAGAAGTAGGGTATTGGTAGATCAATAACCATCTATATTCCCTTACTTTACCTTTACCTTTGTCCTGTATTGATTCATTTGTTTGGACAAATTATCTTATCCATTCCTATCCCATGGTTTGGGTGGGTGTACAGACAGAAATGCTCTGGCTTTTTTGACTTCAAGTGCCACATACAATACGTTTGCTTGAGTTGGATAATGATGTTTGGTCTGTTTTTGGCAATTTTTCCAACAGGTATGGCTTCTATTTTATGTATATTAATATACTGCATTTCGTAAATTAAGCAGAACACATTGACATAAATGCTGTTCTTTGAATTGTAGTACTTGTGCTATTATGGCTTTTGCACCAGAAAGGTCTATTTGATCCTCTTTATGACTGGTGGGAGGACAGTTTTGGTGCTGACGAGCAATTCATCATGAATAAACATAGAGTCAAAATTAACCAGGCACACCATCATATTCATGACAAAAAACATCATAAACCAGACCTCAGGCACATGAACCGCCGTACTCCAAATAGGCGAAAGGCCACTTATGAGCACCATCACAAGCACAAACATTCTGAAAGGAATTCTGATCATCTACACCACGTTCAGAAAGAAATGCACAAGCACAGACATAACAAGCATATGAATAGTTTGCAGCATAATGATGATAACAATCCTGAACAACATCACAAACACAGAAAGGAGCAGGCCCCTTCAACGGGACTGATCAAAGAGCTGAGGCATGATAACATAAGGCATGCAAATCATGACAAACACAAACATGTTTTGGTATATGATCCTGGGTCTGAGTAGAGAAAGTTGCGCACAACTTTAAAATTTAACCCAGTCAATTATCTCTTAGAAAGTAGTGTTTTAGAGCAACTTCGTACCTACATATAACCATAGGTATATCCTTTATTTTTATTTTGTTTCCACTAGTTTTCATTCTTAATTTCTATCCTTCCTTATAGGGTGTAGAGGACAAGAATCGAGGAATGGAAGTTATTGAATATATCATTGTTGTAATGTGGTCACAAGAATATATTTGTATAGTGAATATATAATATATATAATCTGAAACATTTACACTTACAAAGTGAAGCTTCCCTTCCCCTCCCTCATTGCATTCATAATTACAAAGTCAAACTTCCCTTCCCTAGTAAAGCACACTCTGGTACAATTTTCTCTATACAACCCTTCCCTTAGGTGCAGTGTATTTTGGAGGAAATCAAGTGGAAGCATGATTTTTAAGTGAATTTAAACTAAGAGGCCGTTATGGTTACTTTTGCGGCTTTCGTTACAAAAATGTTGCATTGTGCATTGTAAAAAATGTTGAATGATTGAAAAGATGTCAAGTCTACATTTCTACTATGAGTCTTCCTTGCAGGTTGTCTTCTAATGTGTAGTGATATATTCTGGTTCGCGCTTTCTTCAATCTTTATTCGTGATCTGGACGTGGAAGCCATTTGGAAATTGTAAACCCGGAGTTCGAACAATATTCCCTCCTTTGATAGGTCGCCACCTGAAATGTTCAGACGTTAAAGAGGGTACTTTGCTTTCTAAATTAATTCAGGCATAAAGTATGGTACGTTATTTCAATTTAAAGTAACTATATATTCATGGCATTGCTTACTACCTATACTTTGTTACCAAGCAATGAAGAAAAACAGCCATCTGAACCTTAGCGAAGTCTGTCCCAACACAAAATCTCATGCCTCCACCGAAAGCCATAAAATGTTTGGTAGCACCATTCAGTTCCATTCCCTGTAGGCCATTTCTTTTTGGGTCACTAAATTGTAAAAGAGAGATGATAGGCTAGAGTCTAAGTTACTTGAATTTTTATTTATATTACTTGCTAAAGAAGCTAAATATATTACTTTTTGAATTTCTTTGAAGCAGCGAGCTCCGAAAAAGATGTAAAGTTTTGGAAAGAAAATGATAAAAATACTAAACACACCTCCCATCTCTTTGGGTTGAAGGCAAGAGGATCCTGATATTTTGTCGGGTTCAAATGTACAGCTGGGGGACACACCATGACTGCCCATCCTGCTGGTATGGTGTATCCTGCACATGTTCATTATTGTAGACCAAATGAGGTAAGATAATATAGTTAAATACAGTGTGCTTTTCCATTGCTTAAACATCAAGTTACCAATGCACTGGAACATTGAAACTTGAAAATTTTGTATTGTTAAATCAGTAATCACATACCCTTAAAATTAATTTCCCTTAGTGCCTTTCGGAAGATTCCTGGAACTATATTTGCGAGTCTCACAGTTTCAGTTATAAGCTGTGCAAATCATCATTGAATTTCAAATAAGATAAATTAACAGAAAACCTGTCCCTCATTATAAATATAAAGAAAATTTTAACCAACCTGAAATGTAAATGTCATTGATTTGTATTCTTGCCATGTGACTCCAGAGTTAGGATCTACACGCCGTTCAAGGATGGCTTCATGTTCTTCCTAAAAGACATAGTGCCAACAAAGTTGAAAAAACTAGGCCACGTAAAGCCATAAAAATAGTCTCAAAGATTCTGATTTCTTTTATAAAAATATATATATTTTTAACATACTTGTAGTTGCTTGAACACCAAGGGATTGTCGGTGAGTAACTTGATTGCATAAGTAAGAGCCAAAGAAGTGGTTTCAAAGCTTGCAAAGAGAAGCACAAACATGAGGTCCAGAGCGATTGCTTCAGTTAAGACTGTTCCCTCTTTCCTAAGTTCTTCAATAACATAGTCAAAGAAATCCTTCTGTTGTTTCCTAGGCATTTCCCTTCTTTCCTGCAACATATTCTTCAGCATTTTCATTGCCTTTTTCCTACCCTGAAAAGCCAAAACAAATTAATATTGCTGTTTTCTCAATAAAAATAAAATACTACTACACTTTGTTCGGCACTTCCTCTGTCTCATATTAAGGGTCATTTCAGGTTATGCACATTTCTTAAGAGAATTAACAATGTGCTAATTTTTTAATTAAACAAGCTTCATTTAATTAAGTACCATTATTAATAAAATACTTACCTGCAAACATTTGTGATAAGCTGTTCCTGGAATGTCGAGAGGGAATGAGATGAGTCCTTGTATAAATGCAACAAAGTTCTCTCTTAAATTCTCAGAGGACTTTGTGGAATCATAACTGATGAGTTTCTTTGCAGTCAAATCGAATATCATCTGAATGATAATATAAATAGAAAACAAAGGTTTAGATAAGGAAATGAAGAATGTGATAATAGAAGGGGAATGGAAAAATAGTTAGTGTAATAATGTTACAATTTTACCCTTGCTGTTGCGTCCTTTAGCTCAACGCTGTCCTGGCATGACGATTGCTGCAACGTTCTGCAGGCTGCTTCTTCAACCTCTGAGAGCATCTTTTTAAGACTCTCTGGACCAAACAGATTGAGCATCATGTTTTTAAGGTACTTGTACATAAAGCCGTGTAAGGAACCTACATTTTGCTTCCCAAATATCTCTGTGAATGTATCTGGATACCAGCTCTGAAATATTTTCCCTTCTTGTTGGAATATGAAATAATTAAGATCAGGGTCTGCAGACACTACAACTGGTCTTCCAACCAAGTTTGTCTTGAAGATTGGTCCATATCTGAAAAAAGACAAAACAAACCATCACATTCCTTTTCTTTTTTTGGTTTTAACCCTCAGTTCCCTGAAAATAGGGTCGGAAGGTGAGTAAAGTCTGACCAATAATTGTTCTAACCAGAATTTGAATTCTGGTTGTCCTGATCAAACTATGATATTCCTAATTACCCTCTAATGAAAAATTTAAACTTAATTACTCTGGTAACTTGAAATATACTTTTATATATACCTTTTCATTCTCTGCTTGATGAATGGAGGAATATCAGAAGAAGTGTTAGGAGAAAAAAACTGAAGACTCTCACCAAGAAGGGGTAAACCCATTGAACCAGGTGGAAGTTTTCCATTACAACTAGGATTTCTCCATCTATAAATCCAATGTGTAACAATGCATATAATAACCAGCACTCCAACACACAAATCCCACATTTTTCTTCTAAAAAAGAGTGAAATAAAACTCTAAATATAGAGTGAAGTAGCAAAAATAGAGGAAAAGACTTGTTAGAGTGGTGAAGGAGGTAAGAATGAGAAAATAGGAGTATCGGAAAATGCTCTTAAATAGACAGAGCAATTCTTAGAATCAGTTGAAGAAAATAATATAAATATATTGGGATTGATATAGTTTTTTGTGAAGTTGGTTGTGAAAAAGAGCTGTACTAGTAGTTGCAGATAAAATAGAATAATATGAATTATATATCTGTCTATAATATTAAACCACTCAATGTTTTGTCAACGGCATACATATGATATGATGTGTTTAATAGCTAGCCTTGCATTATATGAATCTTAATAACTTGGGATGCTTCCTCTTCCCCACGTCTTGTTTCTTCAAGGAAACATTAGTATTATATTTCATTATTATCCTTATTATTGTGGTAAGGTATTGTACCTATAACTCTAATATAAAAACTGGAGCACGAGGCAGATGTATATGGCAGTTTTTAAGGAGATTTTTCCTAGATTTGATAAATGAGTTAGGAATTTGTCTGACCAAACTAAGCATCTCAAGTAAATCTACTCATGGATATCATATCATTGAATGTTTCAACTCCTAAACTTGTAATGCTCTTTGTCAAAGTTTAAATCTTTCAAATATCTATACTAAATTCTCAACAGAAGATACATACATGCTTTTCTTATTAATTCCTTTGTTTTTATGTGGAGCAAGATCTTTTGATAGATCTTTTTTCTCAGCAACCAAAATGGATAATTAATAGTCTCACCCTAACTAAAATTTCATGTCTTAAATCTCAAGATATACAGTACGTCATTGGTGATTCAACTTTGGATAAATAATTTAATTAAGAACTTATTGTATAAATGTTTATGTTTATGTTTCTCTGTAACAAAATTCAACCTATTTTTATATAAGCTATAAGTTGTTTCAGTAAGCTAGTCTAGGAAGTTTATGGAATTAAGTTGAAAATAAGTTGTTTCAGTAACCTATTGTAGGGAGTTTTTTAGACGTTCTTTCAAACAGTCTATCAAATACTTATGCAGTAGATAAATTTAAACAAATTAATTTAACAGATCTTATAAGTTGTATTTTATTTATTTATTTATATATTTTCTTGGTGACAATTATTAGCAACTAATGGTAATCTAGCTAGGTCAAGAGACTTGAAAAGTAAAAAGCTAATATGCACGTACAATAGCTATTTTATCTGGTAGAAGAGTTTAGTTATTGAGCACCACCCCATTTGACCATTGAGCCACGAACTTGACCAAATTGCGGCAATTACCATGATATAGGTAGGTCACTGTTAATTAGTATATGTGTTATGATCATTGTTTTTGTTTATCTTAATTAATGTGGATTAAGTGTCACCAGACAGAGTACTGTATAACTTTTGTTCATACTCTAAGAAGACAAAGTGTACATAATGGTATGGTCAAATCCCAAATATCTGGCAAGTGGTTCTGAAATTCCCTTACATATGGTACACAGGTTATGTGATAGGTATTTTCAATACCTCCGATGCTAGCTAGTAAGCCTGAAAAGTACTTGGTATCATGCAGAGATATTATATTTGAATATAACAATGATAACTTTATCTTCGAGGGTCACTAAAATTGCAGAATCCTAAATTGTGTATATCTTTTTTCTTTTTGATCAGCTCCTTATATAGGATTTGTGATTCATTTCATACCTAAGGTCCATCATAGATAATTTAAGGTGATTGTCCCCCCGACCATCATGGTCTCTTATGGTAATTGCCAATCAGTCTTGATTGTCATAGGCCATAACACTCATCTCAATCAACCATAATTGTGGTACCTCTCGTATCTTAATTCAATATATTCTCGTTGTTTTAGTTTTAAGCCGATATGACCAATTTGATCCATTAGACGCATCAACCTGACATTGCTATGCTATATGAGTTATCATTTGGAGTGGGCTCTATTGGGCCTGGGATGCAACCCGACCCACTTTTGCTGACTCGATCCTAGAATCAAACATGAACACAACCTCCTAAACATGAGTCGCGTAGGAGCGAAATGCTTTCATGGGACCTACCAAGAGACTGGAGATGTGCACAACCTCTTAAACACGACTCACGTATAGGTGAAATGCTTTCCTAAGTCCTACCAAGAGATCAAACATGTATACAACCCCTCAATCATGAGTTGCTTAGGAGAGAAATTCTTTCTTGAAACCTACCGAGAGATCGAACATGTATAGAATCTTTCAAGCATGAGTCACATTGGGGAAAAATGCTTTCCTGAGACCTACTAAGAGACTAGACATGTATACAACCCCTCAAGCATGAGTCGCGTAGGGGTGGAATGCTTTCTTGACACCTACCAAGAGTTCAGACATGTACACATCCCCTTAAGCGTGAGTCGTGTAGGGGCAAAATGTTGTTCTGAGACAGATCAATGGTCGCCCAGTGTGCCCCAGCGGGCGATGCTTTTCATTTGTGGTGTTTTTTGGTCATGATCGACTAATGTCTGTTGGTTTCCTGACTTCCCCACTTACTGTTAGTCTTGAATTTCGACGCTCAGGTGGAAATGTTAGGTTTTTGAGTTAAGGCATCATTTTCGACTATGGTTATGCTGCGAGGATTTCGACCAGAAAACTGACGATTCGACAGACAAGAAGTTGTGAAGTTTGAATTCGAATTTTGAAGGGAAATGCAGTTATTTTCCGCCATTAGAAGGAGGCACGTGACACTGTTTCAAGTAATCAAAACATGCAGAGAGACATTTGTTTTAATCTAGTCCATTGAGTCATTAGGAGCGGTGTTTGCCGTGAAATTTGGAGAACAACCGCTGGTCTAACAAATCTTAAAGACTCATTTTAACTTGCAGGATCGACCACACTAAATTTTAGGACATCGCTAATCTGAGTTTAAAATCAAATGAAATCTAAAAGAGAATGATAGATACTTTGACAGTATTGAAAACAATAAAAAAGGTTTTGGCAATAAAGCAAGTAGAAAATGAAAGCAATTTGCGGCGAAGAAGATAACAATTCGAAGTAAAGGGTAAAGACCAGAAAATATAACTCGCATAAAAACAATAAAGTAAAGGAAGATTCTTATAAAAGAAAAGAAAAACTTTAATGCATTAAAATAAAAGATGGTGTTTTGACATGTAAATTCTCAGTTATAACTCTTTTCTCTCTTTGACTTGGATACTTTGAACAATTTTCTGAGTGACTTGTACAAAATGAACACACAAAATCCTAAATTGAGCCACTATTTATAACTAGTCGAAATAACCACTCCTAATGACTCAATGGACTAGATTAAAATAAATGTCACTCTGCATGCTTTGATTACTTGAAACAGTGCCACATGCCTCCTTCTAATGACGGAATATAATTGCATTTTCCTCCAGAACTCGAATTCAAACTTCAAAGGTTCTTGTCTGTCAAATCGTCTGTTTTCTGGTCGAAATCCTTGCAGCATAATCATAGTCGAAAATGGTGCCTTAATTAAAAAACCTAACATTTTCACCTGGACGTCGAAATTCAAGGCTAACAAATTGCCCCTCGAAAATCTCACTTTCGACCTTCGGAGAAAATGACATTTTTTGATACTCCGTTTCGACACCTCTCATGACCTTCGTATGTATTTGAAGTCACATCCTCACTGTTCTCCATACTTAATGACATCATTAGCATTTATTACAGCAGCTTCAACACGTTTTCCTCACGCATGCCATTAGTTGTGATCGTGCTATAGGTTCTAGGAAATCATGGCCTAAGAAAAGGTGAGTTTTAGACTTAACTATTCACATTCCCTCAAACCTTTTTCCAGTACAACACGCGTCCCACTATAGCCATGTTAATCGTCAACTAATCTTTTTTCATTCCTACGTTCTTTTACCTTTTGCTATAAGTGGCGCCATCTTTCCAAAATCACCTTTTACGCTTTCTAGTATTCCCCTTGTAATTCTCTCACAAAGAAACCCATATTTTTCCTTTCTTCTTCCACAACCTTCATTTTAACAATGTCTTTTTCCACCATGACCAAAGATCACAAGAAAGCTCACAAGAAGGATTTGAAAAGAACCTCTCAGCTTTCACCTTTTGAAACGCTGGTTGGGCCGAAGGTGGTGGGAAACCAACAGTTCGCGCCTGAGCCACTAGAGGAGGAAAAACGCATAATCTATGCTTCTCAGGTACTAATTTCTTTCACTATTGCTGGGAAAATGCATGTCCTCTGCGGGCCTCTACCTTATGTAGATTTTCATTCTGAAACCATTAGAGACTTCTTCCCATCTTATCGTAAGTCAAAACCCATAGGCCAAGCCAACAAACAGCAAGTAGAGAATACCACTGGGGATGCTATAGCCCTTAGTGGAATAAACTTAAGGTATATGGGCACCAATTTTAGGGTTTTTTGTGCCACACCCTCTTTCAAGGAGTCAAACGAGTACATGAACTGGCTAAACAAAGTTGAAAAGGTTAAGTCCCACCTTTGGAAACAAATGGGGATCTATGACCTCATCATGCTGTCGAAAACTGGTTTAAACTATTGTTCGTCCATATTAGTATCCTCCCTATGTTTTTGGGATAACACCCACCACACCTTTCATCTCCCTTGCGGGATGATGAGTCTGACACTGTTTGACATAGCCGTTATCACAGGGCTAAAATTAAACCCACGTATCCCCAATTCATCTCTCACCTCTTCGACAAATCTACCAGTGAGGTTTTTGACGCCGAACACATAGCTTTCCTTACCGACTGGCTGTCTCATTGTGTCTTTTGCTCCAAATCCCTTCAAGTAGCTAGGAAATTTCTGACCCTAGCCACCCAACTTCACCGAGGGCATGGCATCTACTTGAGTGAAATGATATTAGGAAACTTATATGAATCCTTGAGTGAAGGAGTGACCCAACTAAAGGATCTAGGTGTGAAAGACAACCTATTGCTGTTAGGCCCTTTTTGGCTACTACAACTGTGGATGAATGCTTCCTTCGAAGCTAGCCTTCCCAACAAGGGTGCTGTAACTGAAGAAGAGGAAATAAAGAGCAGGAAAATCGAAGGAAATCGCGTGGGGGCTCACTCCCAGCGAAGAAGGATCGTCGTTGATGCCTGCTTTCTTCAGCTATGTCATGATGCTGGCGAAACGTCATGATTTTACATCGAACATGACCCCCTTTGCAACAAGGAAGTATGGGCCAGAATGGTTCACAACGCCTTTTCCTGCGTCAGCAAAAGCCCAAGAAGCAGAATTGACACAACTATGAGAGGCCTTTTTAACCCCAAGGTTAATCTCTCTTCGACTGAACATGCCTAAGTCTCAAGTTGCGTTGGTATTTTACCAACCAAACCTCGTGGCTCGACAGTTTGGACTGGTGCAGGCACTTCCTAAGTGCCTTTTCGAGAAGAAGGGCGCTCTCTTGCTTCCTGTTACTAAACTCAGTGAAGACACTTGTTTGAAGCAACTAACACATTATTAGGGCAAGGCTCAGCTGACCCCCGTTCGCTTCGAATCTTGTTGCTTACGTACACCAGAGTTTCATACTTGGTGGTCAAAGTATTATGTTGAAGAGCTTTTTGATGCTCCTTCCTTCAACAAACTAATTAACCAGACTTTCCTCACTGTGCAGGATAAAGCGAAAAAAGGTACTTCAACTTATATCAAAAAAATTCAAGCATTCCAAAAGTTCTTTAAAACGGTTTACCGGCCAAGAGAACTTAGTCGGACTTTCCGCGACACCGCTGTGACTTTGAAGGAACAATTTCTAAAGAAAATGGAGAGTCTTCGACTCCCTTCATACGTTCCCCATGAGAAATGTTATGAATTAGCCTTCAATCTGTATCCTCGATTGCCATCTGTTGTTTTTGGAGTGGCTCTTGCCCCTCCATTTCCAGATTGGTTGATCTGTAGAGATTCGATTAAATTCCTTCGAGAATAATCCAAACCCAAGGCACAACGGGTAATTTCGACTAAGCACACGCTAGACAGTTTCAAAGGCCATCTTCATATCGGTATCGAAGATGTTCACATCGAATCTGAAATACACGAAGGTGTGGAATGGAAGACTTTTCAACTCTTTTCTTTTCCCTGAATATATATATATATATATATATATATATATATATATATATATATATATATATATATATATATATATATATATATATATATATATATATATATATATATATATATATATATATATATATATATATATATATTGTTGTAATTGCTTGCTTTTGTTTCAGCTGTCAAGGTCCAAGTGAAAAGGAAAGAGAGCTTCGAAGAAAAGACTGAGGAAAATGCCCCAATGTCCAAGGTAACAATCTCAAACTTGCTTTGTTTTTTTTTTTGTTTAGAGTTCTCTAATACCTTGGTTTTCTTTCCTTTTTTCAGAGTTCCAAAAAATCCCTAACCACTCTAAAAAAACCAAAGGCCAAAAGAGCCTCTAGTCAGGTGATTATCGACAGCGACGAAGATAATGAATCCCCTTTGGTGATCAACCTTTAAAAAGGAAAAGAAAGTAGGCAAAGATTATTGAATCTTTTGCACAGAAGACCACTCCAACCGCTCCTGGCTCGACTTAGGTAACCCATGTCGAACCAATTCCTGAACCAACGATCTCAGAAGTTGTGCCTTCGCCATAAGGTTGTAATTCAAGCCCTGATAGTGAAAACCCTAAGGTGATCATCCTAACTCATTTATTTTTCTATCATTCTTCTCAACATGCTCCCCCTTTTTAAACTCCTTTCGTTTCAGGCTGTTGTCACCACTCAAGCAAGCCCTACAATTCAACCAAGTTCTCCTACTTCAAGCAGAGATCACAACTATCATTCTGGTACCGCATCTGGGATATCTGATAAAGGTTCAAATGAGGTGAACTAACCTCAGAAGCCCCCCAAAAAGGCAAGCTTCGCGTTGAACCTTGTGGTAGTCCCTCCACAGGCAGGGGTTGCCAACCAGCCAATCATTGTACTGTCAGAGGACACCCTTATTCCATATTTGGACTTGGAAGAGGGTAGCGAAGAGATGTCTCCTCGTTACTTACTGAGTGAGGTAAACGACTCTGATGACCAAACAAGTGACGGAGAGGAAGCTGGAGACAAAGACGTCGAAGATGACAACAAGGAAACTAGAAAGAAGGAAGAAGAAGGAAAATAAAAGGAAGGAAGTGGATGAAGAGGAGGATTAGGAGAAGGAAGTCGAAAGAAAAAGAGAGGAAGATCAACTCTCTGAGAAGGAAGTTGAAGATCCTGCTAAATAAACAACTTCCTCTCAGGTTACCATGACCACCTCGACAAGTTCAGTTCCTACCAGCCTTTCTCATGAAGAACTTCAGTCAATGAAAACGTCAAATCCTCGTGAGCACCTCAAAACCATGCTCAGTGCCGAATATAACTTTTGTGATTCCAGCATGAGTGGTTTGACAGCATCAGGAGGAACTCCTGTCGTCGATGATGTACTATATGAGATCAAATTAGGATATTCATTGTTGATTTGTTCGAGCTTTTGGAGAAGGACAATTTAGTGACCTTTGGTTTGAAGAAGCTCTTAAAGCAGGTTGATCTTGTGACCACTTCACCATAAATCTCTGATGTTATCCTGGAGTTGCTGACAATGTTAACGTAGTGGCTGCTGATTTGAATCGACTTAGAGAACATTCTGACAAATTTGCTAAGGCAACCACTGATCAAAAGGCTTCCTGGGAAGCCGTCTCTGCTTCATCCAACCAAGTCTCCCAACTTGAGCAACAAAAAGAGAAAAACAAAAGGCGTTGGAAAAACATGATCAGAATATTACTGAATGGGAAAGACAAATCCTTATTCTCCAAAGAAAGATTACTGAAGCTAAGTAGAGTAAGGCACAACTCCAAGGTGGTGTCGACGACAAGATAGATCAAGAAGCAAATGCGGGAATCGAACATCTTGAAAAAGCTCAGAAGCTTGACAAGGAGATCGAAACCATTTCCTATAACAAAAGCTTGTGTGAGCGTCAATTGGCCCACCAGAAGAAGTATGGGAAACTGAAAGCTTCACTTCCTTTCTGAAAATTTATCATGTAATTTTTTATTTGACAATCTAGGCCCTTCGTGGAATTTTACTTTGTATTGAACACAATCATCTTGGCTTTTTATAACCATCTTAGCTTTTATTATATTGCTCTTTATATTTATTCCACAATTTTTATTTCTTGAAGCATAGTGTCATATCCCAAATTTGTCCTACATTCTCATTTTTCTTTTACCAAGTTTTTGTGCGGATTCATGATATTTTCTCGGTAATCGTCTGGCCTCTGGCCATGATTCCCTAAGACTTTGTTTATAAAGACCTTGTGTGTGCTCATTGTGGTTATTATCCCTAGTAATTTATGTTGAATTCTTGTGGAAAGGATGTGCCCTTATTCCCATGGCTAATTTGTCAAGACATGTTCAGTTGGTTTCTAGTTGGTGTCAGACTATTTCAAAATTAAAATCCAAGGCTGATGCAAACAAAGTATCAAAGAGCTCATGTCGTAACCCATGTGTGATCAAAGTACATGCTCAATCTAGGTCATGTGGGAGGGTGTCAAGGCGTAACTAGATTCGGAAGTAGTATCAAAATCATACTTTGAATTGTGTTTTTGTGAGTGGCTAAATTAGTTAGAGCATGAGGAAATGTGGTGCATCATTCAAGGTTTTATTTTTTAGGTAAGCCACACATTAAGGTCATGAAAAGGTCACCTTCCTAACACGTTTTGTTTTATTGATAAAGTACGTAAAAAAAACAGACCTGCAATTAACAGCAGGAAAGACCAAGGGTTTGTGGTTATGATTTTCAAATTATAAAAAGTCTCAAGAATGTACCAAATCAAGGGTGATAAAAGGTAGAAGTCTTCTTTATACCTGACAAACCATGCAAGGGAAATCTATGGATTACTTATATAAAGGACGGAACCACCAATTTTGTTGAAGATTTAGCCATGAAAATGTACTCTTCAGGAGCATGTGTTGTACACTCTAAGAAGGTACCATCAACTCACTTTAGGAAAGTAATTGATTCAAACTACCAAATAGTTTAATAAGAAGATAAAATTAATTAGTGTTCATACCATAAAAGCAAAGTGATGAACGGAAATTTGAAGGTAGAAATATGTATTACATAAAAGGTTGCATTACATAAAATATGAGTCTCCAAAGAGATAATTCTTCATGTAGTATATGAGGTGTACTCTGCTAGAGCTCAGAGATACAAGAAGGTTCTAGTTTTGTTACAAAGCTGGTACCAATATTCAAGGGAGCTCCAAGATCATAATACTTGGATTCATGTAGACAAATAGACTTGCAAAGTTCCGCAAAATCTAATCCTATAAGTCACTACCAAGCATAAGCTATGAGCTAAATGACCGAGCTTCGTATTGTTGTTTTTCCTTTGAGCTAAAACGTAAATTGTTACAACAATGGGGGATGCTACTAAGGTCGGCACGCGACATTTTTACAACCTTCACTCGCGGGTGACAGTATGTTAAAATTTCAAGAAATGATTATAAAGAGAAAACTCATTTAGACGATTCGCCTGGCTTGCATGACTAAGTGTCACACTACAAACAACTTTTGACATCTTTGTAACCATCTTCCTATGCCTGCTGCAATAAGCTCCTTCTCATTTTCCATCCTTCAAGCCTCCGCGCCAAGTGCATACGAAATAAAGAGATGCGAGGAATTAGTTTAAGCTCAACAATTAACACACCAAAGTACTGTACAATAAGCTTACCAACCATTTTTCCTCATGAATAACGCAATTCATCCCCAATCTTGCCCATTCCTACAAGCAGCATTTCGTTTCCTTCAAGTTATAACCAAAATCTGCAGGAATGCAACATGAATACAAGGAATCAAAATAATAATCTTACTGTTGCGGTGAAATTTGGATGTCAAGCTATTGATTAACTTGAATCTTAATTCATTTACAATCGGTCTTTGATTTATCCAAAGGAAAGGTTAAAGAAAGGAAAAACCTAAAAGGGAGAGATCTAAGGTTCGGGGGTTGGTTAAATTTAGGGAAGGTATTAGCACCCTAAACTTCCGTAGTACTCTACGGGAACCTTTTGTTTATTTTTTTTTATTTATTTCATTAATTATTTTGCTTTAGGGTATATACAAAGGATTGAAAATTAAAAAAGACCTAGGGGTTAATTCTAAGTTTACTCGGCAAGACATCGCATCTTGTGCCTACATATCCTTACGGGAATGGAATCAGAGTAACTGTAGTTCCCCTCAAAAGGGAGGTTAGAAACGTCTTGACTGTGGCCAAGGTTTCAATGGGGAAGTAAACACATCTTAAGGACATGCTTACGTGGAGTCCTAAACTCCTGTTTCTAAGTTGTAAAAATGTTAATGAATTAGGGTTAAATTAGGGATTCCACGGCGGAAAACCCTAAAACAGAGTACGGTGACTCAGACCATAAGGTTAGGGATAAAATAGGGATTCCACGGCGGGAGACCCTAAAACAGAGTATGGCGACTCAGATCCTAAGGTTAGGGTGAGGGTAAAGGCATTGACACGGGGGTCAAGCATGTGAACCTTTCCTTTGGAGGGGATAAAAACTCTAAATTATGCAAATATGACAAATCAATTATATGGAGGCATTTTAAAAGTACTGCAGTAAAAGAAGGTAATAAAGGCGGAGGATATAAAGAAATAAGGAAACATTTATGAAAACATGAAGAATATGATGCACATTTATAATAAAGTGAGGGAGGAAAATAGTATGGGGCAGAAGCCGCCACAAGCGCGTCTCAACCTCAAGCATGCAAATGAAATGCAGGAATAAAGAAAATAAAAGGTACACAAAATGACACGGCAAACATAAGGAGTTTCTTACGAAAAGGTTTTAATTTTTTAATATTTTAATTATGTAAAAAAAGGTTTTAATTTTTTTAATATTTTAATTATATATATAAAAAAAGGTTTTAATTTTAAAATGGAATTACTTAGTTAAAAAAATTTAAGTTTAAATTATAAAAAAATGTTAAATTTAAATTATATATAAAAAAAAATGTTTTTGGGAAAAAAAGGTTTTTTTGGAAAAAAAAGTTTACGGGAACAAAAAAAAAGGCTTTTTTTGGAAAAAAATGTTTACGGGAACAAAAAAGGTTTTTTTGGGACAAAATGTTTATGGGAACAAAAAAAAATGCTTTTTTTGGAAAAAAATGTTTACGGGAACAAAAAAGGTTTTTTTTGAGAAAAAATGTTTACGAGAACAAAAAAGGTTTTTGGGAATAAAAAAAAGGTTTTTTTTTTTGGGAAAAAATGTTTACGGGAACAAAAAAAAGTTTTTGGAAAAAAAAAAGTCTTAGTTTTAATAAAAAAAGATTTTGATAAAAAATAACAATAGAATTGCAAATGCAAACGGACAATTAATGGACATGCAAACAATCCTATACGACACAATCATGGTTCATACAGATCAAAATCTACGGATCTAAACAACAATGAAAGTTAACATGGCAAGGATGCAAATAAATGTGAAAAATGCAAAGGATTTAGGAATCTAACCTTCGAAGCGGAGACTTGCTTCGGTGAATGTTGGTTTGGTTTGAATAAGAGAACACTGGAGTGAGGGTTGTGCGTTGTAAGAACAGCAGCCTTTTTCCTTCTCTGGTGTCTTCTTCTCTCTGTCTGAACCTTCCGCCCCCTTTTTTTCAACAAGTCAACACATGTATATATAGGGAACAAATTAGGGTTAACACCAAATTGTCAATAATGTCCCTAAAGCCCATTTTAAAGCCCAAACTAAATAATTAGTCAAGAAAAAATATAATTTAAATAATTTAAAATAATTAAAATAAACTTAAAATAAAAACTAATAATCCTATTGATTCCTAAAATCAAAAATATTATAAAAAGAACAAAATTTTTTCCAATATTTTTTATTTTATGATTTTTTGGATATTTTTATGAATAATTTAGAAAAAAGTGGAAAAAAATAATATTTTAAAAAATGATTTAATTAAAATACGAAAATAATAATTAAATAATAATAAAAAACTATTTTTGTTATTTTTTAATGAAAGATAGAAAAATTTAGAGTAAAAATAATAAAAAACAAAAAATGTGACAAAGGTGAGATTCGAACTCTCAACCTCTCACACTCACAACTCCTTACACATGTCCTCTTGCCAATTGTGCCATTTTTACTTTTTAGAAAAAAATGCATGCCATATGATATTTACCTGCAAAAAGTCAAACGACTACACAAACTTGTTAGTAATTGATTAAATGCAATAAAAATGCAATGAAATGCGACGACAAATCTTAGGGCAAAATTTGGGGTATTACAGTTGCCCCTATTTAAATAACTTCACCGGGTGATTTGAGCAACGGAGACTCGAGAAATCATGGTGGAGGGATTTAAATACAGATAACCGAAAATTTTGCCTTTAGACGCAGTGCTATGCAATGATATGGACAAAACAAAACGAACTATAATGCTAAATATGATATGAATCTGATATGATGCGTATGATGAAAATGACAAATGCACGGATACAGACGAAACAACGTCACAGGGGACGACCCATCGAGGAATTGCACTAGGGAAGAAGACATGTCATATCTGGAAGAACGTCGGGTAGACACGACACATAATTGTTGATAGGTGCCATGTAAATTAGAAATTGTCCGCAAGGTAAGACGCGGGTAAAACACGAGCTCAGGAGAAAAACGCAAATGGGGATAAAACACCCATGATGCCAAGTAAATAAATTTTGCCCACAAGGTAAGACGCGAGTAAAACACGACCTTAGGGAGAAAAAAAAAGTAAATGGGGGTAAAACACCATGATGTTAGGTAAACCCAGGAATATCTGGTAAACGGGGAATAAAACACCCGGGATAAAGGTACATGGGGGATAAAACACCCAAGGATAGAAGGTAAATGGGGAGTAAAGCACCCAAGATAGACATGTAAATGGGGAGTAAAGCACCCAAGATAGACATGTAAATGGGGAGTAAAGCACCCAAGATAGAAATGTAAATGGGGAGTAAAACACCCAGGATAGAAATGTAAACGGGGAGTAAAGCACCCAAGATAAAAATGTAAATGGGGAGTAAAGCACCCAGGATAGAAATGTAAATGGGGAGTAAAGCACCCAAGATAGAAATGTAAATGGGGAATAAAGCACCCAAGATAGAAATGTAAATGGGGAATAAAGCACCCAAGATATGCACATGTATAGGAATTATGCTATGACATATGATCAAATGCAAATGCAGACGTCGACGACAAGGCTCGACTCTTTCGGTGAGATGACAAAACTGGAGGACTGATTCCTCAACACGGAGATCACTGTCATTCTGTTAAACTGTATCAAGTTGATAGTCACTGTAGGAATGATGAATAACTGCTTAGGGATTATGCAAGTAAACTGCCCTAGGTCAAATGAATTGATAATTGCTTCAGCTGTCTAATTCATGGAATCGACTGTTTTGCTGTATCCTCGGAGGGCTTGCCCCACTCTGAGTCTTGAGCAATTCTCTGGATAAACCAAATATGAGAAGATATTGCCTTGAACAAATCTTGAACTGATTCTTTGACAGGATGTAAAAGGAACTTGCCCCTGATAAGATCACTTGACCAAGTTTCTTATTGTTTGAAAATTCCTTAGAGGAAAGCCAGTTTGCAAACAAAAACATTCATACAAACATGGTAATGAAAAGTTCATGCGACTTTTGAAATCAAAATTATTTTTGAAAGATGGAAAATACATGAGTCGTTAGTCAGAACAAGGCGGTTCAAAGCACTCAAAGTTTAAAACAAAGGTGTACTGCCAAAATAAATGATTCACAAAGATCTTTAGGAGTCAGGTTACGCAACCTTGCTGTAGTATACTTTCAAAATAACCTTGCTGTAGTATATAAGGAGTTTCTTACGAAAAGGTTTTAATTTTTTAATATTTTAATTATGTAAAAAAAGGTTTTAATTTTTTTAATATTTTAATTATATATATAAAAAAAGGTTTTAATTTTAAAATGGAATTACTTAGTTAAAAAAATTTAAGTTTAAATTATAAAAAAATGTTAAATTTAAATTATATATAAAAAAAATGTTTTTGGGAAAAAAAGGTTTTTTTGGAAAAAAAAGTTTACGGGAACAAAAAAAAGGCTTTTTTTGGAAAAAAATGTTTACGGGAACAAAAAAGGTTTTTTTGGGACAAAATGTTTATGGGAACAAAAAAAAAATGCTTTTTTTGGAAAAAAATGTTTACGGGAACAAAAAAGGTTTTTTTTGAGAAAAAATGTTTACGGGAACAAAAAAGGTTTTTGGGAATAAAAAAAAGGTTTTTTTTTTTGGGAAAAAATGTTTACGGGAACAAAAAAAAGATTTTTGGAAAAAAAAAGTCTTAGTTTTAATAAAAAAAGATTTTGATAAAAAATAACAATAGAATTGCAAATGCAAACGGACAATTAATGGACATGCAAACAATCCTATACGACACAATCATGGTTCATACAGATCAAAATCTACGGATCTAAACAACAATGAAGGTTAACATGGCAAGGATGCAAATAAATGTGAAAAATGCAAAGGATTTAGGAATCTAACCTTCGAAGCGGAGACTTGCTTCGGTGAATGTTGGTTTGGTTTGAATAAGAGAACACTGGAGTGAGGGTTGTGCGTTGTAAGAACAACAGCCTTTTTCCTTCTCTGGTGTCTTCTTCTCTCTGTCTGAACCTTCCGCCCCCTTTTTTTCAACAAGTCAACACATGTATATATAGGGAACAAATTAGGGTTAACACCAAATTGTCAATAATGTCCCTAAAGCCCATTTTAAAGCCCAAACTAAATAATTAGTCAAGAAAAAATATAATTTAAATAATTTAAAATAATTAAAATAAACTTAAAATAAAAACTAATAATCCTATTGATTCCTAAAATCAAAAATATTATAAAAAGAACAAAATTTTTTCCAATATTTTTTATTTTATGATTTTTTGGATATTTTTATGAATAATTTAGAAAAAAGTGGAAAAAAAATAATATTTTAAAAAATGATTTAATTAAAATACGAAAATAATAATTAAATAATAATAAAAAACTATTTTTGTTATTTTTTAATGAAAGATAGAAAAATTTAGAGTAAAAATAATAAAAAACAAAAAAGGTGACAAAGGTGAGATTCGAACTCTCAACCTCTCACACTCACAACTCCTTACACATGTCCTCTTGCCAATTGTGCCATTTTTACTTTTTAGAAAAAAATGCATGCCATATGATATTTACCTGCAAAAAGTCAAACGACTACACAAACTTGTTAGTAATTGATTAAATGCAATAAAAATGCAATGAAATGCGACGACAAATCTTAGGGCAAAATTTGGGGTATTACAGTTGCCCCTATTTAAATAACTTCACCGGGTGATTTGAGCAACGGAGACTCGAGAAATCATGGTGGAGGGATTTAAATACAGATAACCGAAAATTTTGCCTTTAGACGCAGTGCTATGCAATGATATGGACAAAACAAAACGAACTATAATGCTAAATATGATATGAATCTGATATGATGCGTATGATGAAAATGACAAATGCACGGATACAGACGAAACAACGTCACAGGGGACGACCCATCGAGGAATTGCACTAGGGAAGAAGACATGTCATATCTGGAAGAACGTCGGGTAGACACGACACATAATTGTTGATAGGTGCCATGTAAATTAGAAATTGTCCGCAAGGTAAGACGCGGGTAAAACACGAGCTCAGGAGAAAAACGCAAATGAGGATAAAACACCCATGATGCCAAGTAAATAAATTTTGCCCACAAGGTAAGACGCGAGTAAAACACGACCTTAGGGAGAAAAAAAAAGTAAATGGGGGTAAAACACCATGATGTTAGGTAAACCCAGGAATATCTGGTAAACGGGGAATAAAACACCCGGGATAAAGGTACATGGGGGATAAAACACCCAAGGATAGAAGGTAAATGGGGAGTAAAGCACCCAAGATAGACATGTAAATGGGGAGTAAAGCACCCAAGATAGACATGTAAATGGGGAGTAAAGCACCCAAGATAGAAATGTAAATGGGGAGTAAAACACCCAGGATAGAAATGTAAATGGGGAGTAAAGCACCCAAGATAAAAATGTAAATGGGGAGTAAAGCACCCAGGATAGAAATGTAAATGGGGAGTAAAGCACCCAAGATAGAAATGTAAATGGGGAATAAAGCACCCAAGATAGAAATGTAAATGGGGAATAAAGCACCCAAGATATGCACATGTATAGGAATTATGCTATGACATATGATCAAATGCAAATGCAGACGTCGACGACAAGGCTCGACTCTTTCGGTGAGATGACAAAACTGGAGGACTGATTCCTCAACACGGAGATCACTGTCATTCTGTTAAACTGTATCAAGTTGATAGTCACTGTAGGAATGATGAATAACTGCTTAGGGATTATGCAAGTAAACTGCCCTAGGTCAAATGAATTGATAATTGCTTCAGCTGTCTAATTCATGGAATCGACTGTTTTGCTGTATCCTCGGAGGGCTTGCCCCACTCTGAGTCTTGAGCAATTCTCTGGATAAACCAAATATGAGAAGATATTGCCTTGAACAAATCTTGAACTGATTCTTTGACAGGATGTAAAAGGAACTTGCCCCTGATAAGATCACTTGACCAAGTTTCTTATTGTTTGAAAATTCCTTAGAGGAAAGCCAGTTTGCAAACAAAAACATTCATACAAACATGGTAATGCAAAGTTCATGCGACTTTTGAAATCAAAATTATTTTTGAAAGATGGAAAATACATGAGTCGTTAGTCAGAACAAGACGGTTCAAAGCACTCAAAGTTTAAAACAAAGGTGTACTGCCAAAATAAATGATTCACAAAGATCTTTAGGAGTCAGGTTACGCAACCTTGCTGTAGTATACTTTCAAAATAACCTTGCTGTAGTATATAAGGAGTTTCTTACGAAAAGGTTTTAATTTTTTAATATTTTAATTATGTAAAAAAAGGTTTTAATTTTTTTAATATTTTAATTATATATATAAAAAAAGGTTTTAATTTTAAAATGGAATTACTTAGTTAAAAAAATTTAAGTTTAAATTATAAAAAAATGTTAAATTTAAATTATATATAAAAAAAAAATGTTTTTGGGAAAAAAAGGTTTTTTTGGAAAAAAAAGTTTACGGGAACAAAACAAAATGCTTTTTTTGGAAAAAAATGTTTACGGGAACAAAAAAGGTTTTTTTGGGACAAAATGTTTATGGGAACAAAAAAAATGCTTTTTTTGGAAAAAAATGTTTACGGGAACAAAAAAGGTTTTTTTTGAGAAAAAATGTTTACGGGAACAAAAAAGGTTTTTGGGAATAAAAAAAAGGTTTTTTTTTTTGGGAAAAAATGTTTACGGGAACAAAAAAAAGATTTTTGGAAAAAAAAAGTCTTAGTTTTAATAAAAAAAGATTTTGATAAAAAATAACAATAGAATTGCAAATGCAAACGGACAATTAATGGACATGCAAACAATCCTATACGACACAATCATGGTTCATACAGATCAAAATCTACGGATCTAAACAACAATGAAGGTTAACATGGCAAGGATGCAAATAAATGTGAAAAATGCAAAGGATTTAGGAATCTAACCTTCGAAGCGGAGACTTGCTTCGGTGAATGTTGGTTTGGTTTGAATAAGAGAACACTGGAGTGAGGGTTGTGCGTTGTAAGAACAGCAGCCTTTTTCCTTCTCTGGTGTCTTCTTCTCTCTGTCTGAACCTTCCGCCCCCTTTTTTTCAACAAGTCAACACATGTATATATAGGGAACAAATTAGGGTTAACACCAAATTGTCAATAATGTCCCTAAAGCCCATTTTAAAGCCCAAACTAAATAATTAGTCAAGAAAAAATATAATTTAAATAATTTAAAATAATTAAAATAAACTTAAAATAAAAACTAATAATCCTATTGATTCCTAAAATCAAAAATATTATAAAAAGAACAAAATTTTTTCCAATATTTTTTATTTTATGATTTTTTGGATATTTTTATGAATAATTTAGAAAAAGTGGAAAAAAAATAATATTTTAAAAAATGATTTAATTAAAATACGAAAATAATAATTAAATAATAATAAAAAACTATTTTTGTTATTTTTTAATGAAAGATAGAAAAATTTAGAGTAAAAATAATAAAAAACAAAAAAGGTGACAAAGGTGAGATTCGAACTCTCAACCTCTCACACTCACAACTCCTTACACATGTCCTCTTGCCAATTGTGCCATTTTTACTTTTTAGAAAAAAATGCATGCCATATGATATTTACCTGCAAAAAGTCAAACGACTACACAAACTTGTTAGTAATTGATTAAATGCAATAAAAATGCAATGAAATGCGACGACAAATCTTAGGGCAAAATTTGGGGTATTACAGTTGCCCCTATTTAAATAACTTCACCGGGTGATTTGAGCAACGGAGACTCGAGAAATCATGGTGGAGGAATTTAAATACAGATAACCGAAAATTTTGCTTTTAGACGCAGTGCTATGCAATGATATGGACAAAACAAAACGAACTATAATGCTAAATATGATATGAATCTGATATGATGCGTATGATGAAAATGACAAATGCACGGATACAGACGAAACAACGTCACAGGGGACGACCCATCGAGGAATTGCACTAGGGAAGAAGACATGTCATATCTGGAAGAACGTCGGGTAGACACGACACAGAATTGTTGATAGGTGCCATGTAAATTAGAAATTGTCCGCAAGGTAAGACGCGGGTAAAACACGAGCTCAGGAGAAAAACGCAAATGGGGATAAAACACCCATGATGCCAAGTAAATAAATTTTGCCCACAAGGTAAGACGCGAGTAAAACACGACCTCAGGGAGAAAAAAAAAGTAAATGGGGGTAAAACACCATGATGTTAGGTAAACCCAGGAATATCTGGTAAACGGGGAATAAAACACCCGGGATAAAGGTACATGGGGGATAAAACACCCAAGGATAGAAGGTAAATGGGGAGTAAAGCACCCAAGATAGACATGTAAATGGGGAGTAAAGCACCCAAGATAGACATGTAAATGGGGAGTAAAGCACCCAAGATAGAAATGTAAATGGGGAGTAAAGCACCCAGGATAGAAATGTAAATGGGGAGTAAAGCACCCAAGATAAAAATGTAAATGGGGAGTAAAGCACCCAGGATAGAAATGTAAATGGGGAGTAAAGCACCCAAGATAGAAATGTAAATGGGGAATAAAGCACCCAAGATAGAAATGTAAATGGGGAATAAAGCACCCAAGATATGCACATGTATAGGAATTATGCTATGACATATGATCAAATGCAAATGCAGACGTCGACGACAAGGCTCGACTCTTTCGGTGAGATGACAAAACTGGAGGACTGATTCCTCAACACGGAGATCACTGTCATTCTGTTAAACTGTATCAAGTTGATAGTCACTGTAGGAATGATGAATAACTGCTTAGGGATTATGCAAGTAAACTGCCCCAGGTCAAATGAATTGATAATTGCTTCAGCTGTCTAATTCATGGAATCGACTGTTTTGCTGTATCCTCGGAGGGCTTGCCCCACTCTGAGTCTTGAGCAATTCTCTGGATAAACCAAATCTGAGAAGATATTGCCTTGAACAAATCTTGAACTGATTCTTTGACAGGATGTAAAAGGAACTTGCCCCTGATAAGATCACTTGACCAAGTTTCTTATTGTTTGAAAATTCCTTAGAGGAAAGCCAGTTTGCAAACAAAAACTGTTCCGGTGTGGGCCTCACCTCGGCAGGCCCAATGCCAAATACGGCCCAACAGGCGAACTGAGCACACCTGGCACACGCCCCTTCGGACGAGCAGGACCGTCCGCCGGGCACAAGCCATCACGCCGCATCCCCTTCGTCGTCCGTCTCACCAGACGAGCGAGACTACCCGGGCTCCCTCCGCGGGAGAATAACGTGCTCGGCGCACGTTCTCCACGTGCTCCCCTCCGCGGGGACACGTCATCGGCCAACCGCCCACCTCCGAAAGAGCAGGTCAAACCCACTTTCCGGAGACCTAGGAGCGGTTGAACTAGGGCGAAGACCACGTCCTGGTCTTCACTACGCCACGTAAGCCCTAGCAGTCATTAGGGTTGGGCCTGGTCGTCTGGCCCACCTCGAATGACCGTTGGCCCAGCGCTGGGGTCTCTCTATAAATACCCTCTTCTTCAAGAGGGTCAGGTAACTCTTCTTGCCCCCTTTTCTGTACTATTGCTTCCTCTCTGTCCAACTTCTTACTTGGGCGTCGGAGTGCTTTGCAGGTACACCCCCTCCTCGTTCTTACCTCGGCGAACAGATAACCGTCCGGCGAAGCGTGGCCAGTCCGTGATCCCTCCTGATCAGGTCAGATCAGTGGCGCCGTCTGTGGGAAACGGAAACTTCCCCGTTACTCCGAGCAGAAAAACCAAAAGTTTCACCAAACCTCCACGGTCATGGCCAGCCCACGCCGCGATGACACTCCGCACGATCTCGCGCTCAACACTGCCACCAACGGGAAGCAGGTAGGAACGGCGCGCCTGAATGAAGCCGAAGAAAGAGACGGGCAAACTGCCTCACCATCGTCCGAGGAAAGGCCCCTGCATGCCGACCATCGCCCCCCGAGCCCGCCGGCGTTCCACCCCGTTCCCATCCCGGCGGGAGCGGACCCCACGGTAGCCGCCCTCTTTGCAGCCATCAACCAGACGAACCAGCTGCTGTCCCAACAGAACGCTAGAATTGGAGCGTTGGAACGCGGCGGCTCCCCGAGGTACCCCCAGCGGGAAGACCAGAACGGAGGTTCGAGGAGCCCCTCACCTCGACCCAGGAACCGCCGACCGCGGTTGGAGAGACGCCGCCCCCAAGCGACACGGGAGCGCACCAGATCCCCGGCAAGACACGGTCGCGGGAGGAACCAGAACGCCGCGGCGACCCCAACCGAGGAAACCCGAGGCGGGAGCACAGGCCGGAGATCGAGGGCCCGAAACCCGGGACACACCGCGATCGGCTCATCCCCCCTGAGATCCCCGGCGCACAGCGACGAGGATGACTACCGCACCCCACTATCCCGGGAGATCATGGCGGCCCCTATACCCCAAGGAATGGAGAAGCCACCGACGCTGTCAACGTACGACGGCACCTCCGACCCGGACGATCATCTGGAAGACATCGAGGCCATGCTCGACTACCGCAATGTCCGGGGAGCTATCAAATGCAGACTCTTCCCGACGACTCTGAGGAAAGGCGCTATGACCTGGTACAAAAGCCTGGAGCCCGAATCAGTTACATCGTGGAGGGTCTTGAAGGACCTATTCTCCAAACACTTCACAGCGTCCCGGCGTCACCCGAAGACGGAAGCAGTCCTCGGGGCGATCATCCAAGGCCCCGACGAACCCCTCCGGAAATACATCGAAAGATTTACTCGGGAAGCCGTACAGGTGACGACTTCCGACGAAATGAAACGCTACTTAATGGAGCAAGGCCTGCGCCATGACTCCAAATTCTACGAGGCCGTGGGCATACACCGGCCCACGTCCCTCCAAGACTTCCTCGACAGGGCCGCCCACTACATCCGGTTCGAGGAAACACAAGCGGCCAACTCCGCCCGCGACACCCGAGACAGAGAAGCCCCCCGCGGGCACCGAGACGACGGAGCTTCGAGCCACCGGCGAGGAGGGGACCGCCGTCGGGATGACCGCCACCGCGAACCCCGCGAACAGCGCGAGTCGCGCGGCCCGGCAGGAAGGTTCACCGAGTACACCGCCTTGGTCGCTTCCCGCGAACGCATACTGGCCGAATGCGCTAAAACCGAGTTTGTGCAGGGAGGTGTCCGTTTTCCACGACCAACGCCGCCCAAACCCAACGTGGACAAGTCAAAGTACTGCCGGTTCCACAGGACCCACGGGCATGTAACGGAAGACTGCATCCATCTCAAAGATGCGATCGAAATCCTAATCAAAGATGGGCACTTAAAGCGATACACCCGGGGAGGTGAACCACCCAGATCGGAGGCCCCGGAGGCAAAGAAAATCGAGGAGCTCCCCTGCCCAGAAGACGGTGAGAGACTCCAGGTCGCGCTGTGCGTCAGCCGCCCCGAGGACTGGTTCGCAAGCAGAGGACTCGGCATCCCCGAAGCACCCAGCTTAGTCGGCGAGCCAATCCGACCAACCAGCCGATGGGAATACTTCCCCAGAGCCATGGTCATCTCTGATGGCGCTACGAGGAGTCTGTCCATAGGATCTGTGAAAAGGAAATTCGACGAACTCATCGCGGGCAACTCCGGCAAGATGAGCACGCTCGACAGATTCCGAGGCCGCTCCAACCCGATCACGTTCTACCTCGAGGAACTACCCGGGGGATCTCCCAATTCCAACATACCCTTGCTCATACGCGCACGTATGGCAAACTTCGACGTCAGGCGCCTCCTCGTCGACGGAGGGAGCTCGGTTGACATAATGTACTCACATTTGTTCACAACTCTCCAGCTCAACGAGTCCAACCTCTCCCCCTACGTAGGCTCCGACCTCCAGGGGTTCAACGGGACGACGACAAGACCCTGGGGATACGTGGAACTGAAAGTCACCTTTGGGGAAGAGGAAACGGCCAGAGACATCAGCATCCGCTTCTTAGTCATCGAATGCCCGTCCCTGTATAACTGCATCCTGGGCAGGACAACGATAACAGAACTCACCGCGGTACCCTCCACCGCCCACCTGAAGATGAAATATTACACGAGAAGGGGAGCCGTGGTCACCCTCAACGGCGACATCGAAGCTGCCCGAAGGTGTTTTGAAGCCGCGCTGAAAGGCTTCGACTCCATCGCTCCACCGACCAAAAAGAAAGCACCGAGCGCTACGCCAAAGGACAAGCCAACAGAGCTGGTCGGATCAGTTGAGCTCGACAGTCGCTTCACCGACGAGCTCGACAATAAAAAGACTGACGCGGCCAACGAGCATCCAGCGCGCCCCATCCCGGATGGCGATTTCGAGCTCATTCCCCTCGGGGACGACACGACCAGAACCGTAAGGGTAGGCGCAGGACTCCCCGACCTCGCGAAACGACAGCTCCAAGCCTGCCTCCGCGAGAATGCCGACCTCTTCGCCTGGAGCGCCGCGGAAATGCCGGGACTCGACCCTGAGGTCGCCTGCCACCAGCTGTCCATCAGCCCGACCGCAAAGGCCGTGGTGCAACGCCGTCGCCGCCAGTCTCCAGAAAAATCGGCAGCAGCCGAACAAGCTGTAAAAGACCTCTTAGAGGCAAATTTTATTTCGGAAGCCCGGTATTCCACCTGGCTGTCCAACGTTGTACTTGTTAAAAAGAATAATGGAAAATGGCGCATGTGTGTTGACTACACTGACCTCAACCGGGCATGTCCTAAGGACGCCTACCCCCTCCCCAACATCGACAAGCTCGTCGACAACTCGGCGGGCTTCAAACTCTTGTCCTTCATGGACGCATACTCGGGATACAATCAGATCCCGATGGCCGAACACGACAAACAGGCCACGGCCTTCATGACAGCATCGGGCAATTACTATTACAACGTAATGCCTTTCGGCCTCAAAAACGCCGGGGCCACGTACCAACGGATGATGAACCGCGTCTTCCACGAGGAGATCGGGGACATGCTCGAAGTCTATATGGACGACATGATCGTCAAATCCGGCGCGGAAGACGACCATGCGGCACATCTCCAGAAGGTCTTCAAGACCGCGAGATCATGTCGCATGCGCTTTAACCCGGAGAAATGCACTTTCGGCGTCTGCGCCGGTAAATTCCTCGGCTACTACTTGACCGAACGGGGGATCGAAGCCAACCCGGACAAGTGCCACGCCTTCTCCAATATAACCACGCCGACCACGAAGCGTGCCATCCAGTCCCTCAACGGCGTACTAGCCTCCCTCTCACGATTCATCGCGAGATCGGCCCAACACGCCCTCCCGTTCTTCAAACTGCTCAGGAAGGAGACCAAGTTCGAATGGACGGACGAATGTGAGAGAGCCCTTCGCCACCTCAAACGCGTCCTCTCCGAACCACCAGTACTGACGCGCCCCGCGACGGGCGAAACCCTGTACTTATATCTGGCCGTCTCTAACGAAGCCGTCAGCGCCGTCCTCGTGAGCGAAGCCGGGGAAGGACAAAAGCCCATTTATTTTACTAGTAAAGCCCTCCACGGCCCGGAGGCCCGATACCAGCTGATCGAGAAAGTCGCCCTGGCCCTCGTAACAGCGGCACGCCGACTCCGGCATTATTTTCTAGCACACACCATCGTGCTCCGCACCGACCAACCCCTCCGCCAGCTACTCGGCCGCCCAGACATGGCTGGGCGCATGCTGAAATGGTCGTTAGAGCTCTCCGAGTTCGACATCACATACGAGAGCCGGCACGCCATCAAGGCTCAAGCGTTGGCTGACTTCGTAGCCGAGATGACCACGCCCCCCGACCCGACCACCAGGAACCACCTCTGGACCATCTTTGTGGACGGCTCCTCCAACTCTACGGGGAGCGGCGCCGGCATCGTCCTCGACAACGACGAGGGTACGGTCATCGAAGTCTCCCTCACGCTAGCTTTCCCAACGACCAACAACCAAGCCGAATACGAAGCATTTCTCGCCGGCCTTCGCCTAGCATCCGACCTGGGAGCCAGGGACATCCGAATCTACACGGATTCCCAGCTGGTCGCTTCGCAAGTCCGAGGTGAATACCAAGCAAAAAACGACACCCTCGCCGGATACCTCGCGCTCATCAGTGACAAACTAAGAGGGTTCGACTCAGCAGAAATTCAACACGTTCCTCGGGAGCAGAACACCCGCGCCGACATCCTCTCCAAACTAGCAAGCACCAAGAAACGAGGCGGTCACAAATCGGTCATTCAAGAAATCTTGTCCCAACCAAGTACCAGCCCGACCACCACACCCCTCGACATCAACGCCATTGGAGACGCGGACTGCTGGATGACCCCCCTCCACACCTATCTCAGCACCGGCCGTCTGCCGACCAGCTCTAGCGAGGCCAACGCAACGAAACGACGGGCCTGCTCGTACGTCCTCCTCGAGGGACGACTGTACCGCCGAGGCTTCGCAATCCCACTCCTCAAATGCATAGACAAATCCCAGAGTACGGCCGTTCTAGAAGAAATCCACGAAGGTATCAACGCGCAGCACCTCGGGGGCAGATCCCTAGCGCGCAAGGCCCTACGCGCGGGCTACTACTGGCCGTCAATGCAGTCCGACGCGAAAGAACATGTCAAACGGTGCGATAAGTGTCAACGACACGGAGACATGCACCTGGCCCCGCCAACCGACCTCACGTCCCTCTCATCTCCGTGGCCATTCGCCTGGTGGGGGCTGGATATCCTCGGACCCTTCCCCCTCGGTTCATACCAGAACAAGTACCTCATCGTGGGAGTCGACTACTTCACCAAGTGGGTCGAGGCTGAAGCTCTGGCCAAAATCACCGCCCACAACATTCTCCGATTCTACAAACGCAACATCCTCGCCAGGTTCGGGGTACCACTCGCCATCGTCACCGACAACGGTACACAATTTACAGACAAAAACTTCCGCGACTTCGTCACCAACCTCGGGACCAAACATCACTTCGCCTCGGTCGAACACCCTCAGACGAACGGCCAGGCGGAGTCGGCAAACAGAGTTATACTCAGAGGACTCAGACGACGCCTCGGAGACGCCAAACGAGCATGGGTCGAAGAACTCCACAGCGTCCTCTGGGCATACCGTACTACTCCTCACTCAACTACAGGGGAGACCCCATTTCGCCTCACGTACGGAACCGAGGCCGTAATACCGGTCGAAATCCGCGAACCGTCCAGACGAACGGAAGCTCCCCTAGACACCGACGACAACGACGGCTCCCTCCGAGAAGAGCTCGACCTCGTCGAAGAAATCCGCGCAGGAGCAGCCCTCCGGGAAGCCCGGCTGAAGCAACAAGTAGCACTTCGCCATAACCACAAAGTCATAAAACGCGATTTTCAAACTGGAGACTTAGTTCTACGCAGAAATCAAAAGGACTCCCACGAGGGCAAACTGGCGGCGAACTGGGAAGGCCCATACCGAGTCCGGGACAAAACGGAACACGGGGCCTATTACCTCGAAAACCTGCACGGTGAACAATTAGCTCGACCATGGAACGCCGCGAAGCTTAAGCGGTACTACAGTTAACACATTGCCCGCGACGACCAATCGTCCCGGCCACTGGGGGGGCGACATGGTACCACCGCACACCCCCGCGTCCACCAACGACCAAAGAAAGCAAAGAAAGCAAGCCCTGCCTCTCGTGTGCGCGGGCAGAAGGCCTTGCTCGGCAGGGAATACCTCGACCGAGGCTCCTCGTCGCCGTACCAAAACAGGCAGGACACCCAGCTCGCGATGGGCCGTCCACGCCCCGGGAAAAACTACCCCCGAAAAGGCCCGGCTACATCCCCGGCCAAACCGGCCAGTCCCCTACACTACCGGTAACAAATTGTCGAGCTAAACACACCGAGCGAACACTTAGAAAATCTACAAGAAATGTCATACACATCAAAGGCATTCGAACAAATACGAAAAACGAGCATAAAACAACATGCAAACAATGAGCGCACACTTAGAAAATCCATGATAAATATATTTAACAAAAGCGGGCACCAGCCCAGTAGTCAATAGTACAAAAACGAGCACGCAGGCCCAAAGCAAAAGATAAACACCGGCACGCAGGCCACAAAACAACGAGCACGCAGGCCCAGCAACCTACACTTCCTCATCAGCTCGGTCAGCAGCCACGGTTTCCTCGTCGGGGATAACGAAATAAGGATCGATCACCCTTCCATCAACGATCTCGTGGTACGGCCCTATCCCGTCCACGACCAGCTCGACACCAGGGTTGGCGACCTGAATCTGCTCGACCGCATTCTTGAACCCGACCTCGACGGCTTCCAGACAATCGCTCTCCAACACCCGGATACGGGCGATCAAGTCAGCACGGGTGATTAAACGCCGATCCCCCTCAGTCTCGTCCTCGGCCGGACGAACAGCGCTGTCCAGAACCTCAGTACGAACCTTCAGCGCCTGCACCTCGGCCGTCGCCATCCCCAGCTTCTCTTCCAGCGAACTCACCTTCCCCTCAGCACCCTCTGCTCGTTTCCGCTCCTCGGCAACGTCCTTCTGGCTCTTCTCCAACTCCTCAGTGAGCTTGGCCAACCGCGACTGCGTAAAGGTGAGATCCCCTTGCAGTTTGGACAGCTCAGCAGCAGAGCAGCCCTCCTCGTTCAGCACGAGAGCCGTCGTAAACGTCCGCATCATCGCGGCCAAGTCCTCAGCCAGGACACGCCGACGGGCCTCCCGATCAGCCTGGCGAACAGCCTTCACCTCCCCGGCGGAAACGGTGGGGGAACGGGCACCATGAAAATACCCCGGGTGCTGGTGGCAGGGAGGAACGACATAACCTTCCTCGACGGCGCCGACCGTCAGATCCACCACCCGAGGCTCCTCGGACCTCTGCCTCTTCGACACTCCTTGGGACACAGGGGATTGGCTCTCTTGAGGCGACGAGGACGAAGTTTGGCCCCCCTGCGTCGCGACCTCCTGACTGACCAGCTGACTCACCCTCGTCCTCGGGACCCCGGCACTCCTGGCAGCACGCAACTGCTTCACCCGCTCGTCGACAGTAGACATGTTCGCTGCAAAAACAAAGAAATAGGTTAGCGACGATCAAAAACCCCGACAACGAGGGAAAACGAAACATCCCTACCTAGATAATCTAGAGCGGCCGCCCCGGTCGCACAGCCGAGCAAAGTCTTAGTATTTATCAAACGCTTTTTAGTGCGTACGTTCCCCTGGGCATCGAGGATGTACCGACCGTCGGGCGTCACCAGCTTCGACGGAGGAAGTGACCGCACAAAGGCAATTATTTTCAGATAAGCGGCCATGTCCTTCTCCTCGAGGGTTCCCGCCCGGACGATATACCTATCCGTCCCTCGACTGAAATGCTCCGAGGTCCACAGCAGATGTATCTTGGGAAGCCACGCTCGGAACCACTGGCCATCTACCGTGCGCTCGCCCTCGTCAAAGAGAGTGTCCGAGCCGTGCTGCGTGATCGGTTTGACGAGGTAGAACCGACCCTTGAAGTCTTTGACAGAATCACTGTACGCTTTAAAAATTTTGGTCGATTGTTTGAAAGAGACCCATCCGTGACGACCTCGCACCGTCTGCCGCTGCAAATGAAAGATGCGAAAGAACAACGGCACCGTCGGCTCCACCGAGAGGTAGAAACACACCACCTCGAAAGCCCGGATGAAAGCCAGAGCGTTCGGGTGCAGCTGAGACGGGGCAAGACGCAGCCAGTCAAAAATCCCCAGATGGAAGGCAGAGAACGGCAACCGGAGCCGAGCTTCTTTAAAATAAAATTCATACATCGGGAACATCTTCCGCCCATAGCGCGAACAGATCCGATGGTGCGCTTTCGGGCGATACACCTGCCAGTGTTGCGTTTCTCCTAGCGGCGTATCCTCGACCGTGGCATACACGTCGGACGGGTCGACCACAAAACAAGAAGGGATGGTAAGTGGCTCCTCGGCCGCCCACTCCTCGGGCAAGGAGACGCGCCCGTCGTCATACTCCGGAACCTCGGGTTCATCATCTTCAACCATTATCCCCGGCACCAGAGCCGACATCTACACCTGAAAGCAGAGGACCTCGGTGAATTCGATAGCCAGGATCAAATCCACCCTTCCACCGCAAGTCAAGTGAAAGGGCGACAAAGGCCGAGGGGCGGCGAGCAGACATTCGCTCCCCGCCTACCCTCCTCGGGGATCGAAGAACGACCCCTCAGCCCTTCGGGGCGGCCGTCGGAGAAGATACTTCTCCCCGGGGCAGTCATCAGAAAAAGCCCCCGTCCTCGGGGCATTCATCGGAGAAAAGCCCCCGTCCTCGGGGCATTCATCGGAGAAAAGCCCCCGTCCTCGGGGCATTCATCAGAAAAAGCTCCTGTCCCCGGGGCATTCATCGGAACTAGCCTACCGTCCCCGGGGCATTCATCGGAAAACTCGCCAGACGCGGCGGAACTCGCATCCCTCCTCGGGGCGCTCATCGCGCCCCGACCACACGTCCCAGTTAGACGACGAAAATAAAAGAGAGGGAGAAGAGGAACTCACTTGTAACGGCGGCGGACGGAAGAAAAAGCGAATGGCACGGCGTTGATCGGCGGCGAACGGCGGACGGGCAGAGACGATGAAAGATCAACAGGGAGAAAAGTAGCAGAATGAGCGGGGACCGCCATATTTATAACCCGGCGCGAGACTCGAAGCGACCCTAGGCTCATTAATGACATAGGTTAGCCGCCCCTACGACCGCTCAACGCAAGACACGTGGAAGCAGCCTGACAGTCGCGTCTCTCCATCTGCCTCCTCCCCGTTCTACCGACGACCGGAGCCCTTCGCACGAGTCCCCCGCTCCAGACATGACGACCTTAAGTCCTCGCTCTTCCCCAGAGCTTCGACTTGGGGGGGCTCCTGTTCCGGTGTGGGCCTCACCTCGGCAGGCCCAATGCCAAATACGGCCCAACAGGCGAACTGAGCACACCTGGCACACGCCCCTTCGGACGAGCAGGACCGTCCGCCGGGCACAAGCCATCACGCCGCATCCCCTTCGTCGTCCGTCTCACCAGACGAGCGAGACTACCCGGGCTCCCTCCGCGGGAGAATAACGTGCTCGGCGCACGTTCTCCACGTGCTCCCCTCCGCGGGGACACGTCATCGGCCAACCGCCCACCTCCGAAAGAGCAGGTCAAACCCACTTTCCGGAGACCTAGGAGCGGTTGAACTAGGGCGAAGACCACGTCCTGGTCTTCACTACGCCACGTAAGCCCTAGCAGTCATTAGGGTTGGGCCTGGTCGTCTGGCCCACCTCGAATGACCGTTGGCCCAGCGCTGGGGTCTCTCTATAAATACCCTCTTCTTCAAGAGGGTCAGGTAACTCTTCTTGCCCCCTTTTCTGTACTATTGCTTCCTCTCTGTCCAACTTCTTACTTGGGCGTCGGAGTGCTTTGCAGGTACACCCCCTCCTCGTTCTTACCTCGGCGAACAGATAACCGTCCGGCGAAGCGTGGCCAGTCCGTGATCCCTCCTGATCAGGTCAGATCAAAAACATTCATACAAACATGGTAATGCAAAGTTCATGCGACTTTTGAAATCAAAATTATTTTTGAAAGATGGAAAATACATGAGTCGTTAGTCAGAACAAGGCGGTTCAAAGCACTCAAAGTTTAAAACAAAGGTGTACTGCCAAAATAAATGATTCACAAAGATCTTTAGGAGTCAGGTTACGCAACCTTGCTGTAGTATACTTTCAAAATAACCTTGCTGTAGTATATAAGGAGTTTCTTACGAAAAGGTTTTAATTTTTTAATATTTTAATTATGTAAAAAAAGGTTTTAATTTTTTTAATATTTTAATTATATATATAAAAAAAGGTTTTAATTTTAAAATGGAATTACTTAGTTAAAAAAATTTAAGTTTAAATTATAAAAAAATGTTAAATTTAAATTATATATAAAAAAAAAATGTTTTTGGGAAAAAAAAGGTTTTTTTGGAAAAAAAAGTTTACGGGAACAAAAAAAAAGGCTTTTTTTGGAAAAAAATGTTTACGGGAACAAAAAAGGTTTTTTTGGGACAAAATGTTTATGGGAACAAAAAAAAATGCTTTTTTTGGAAAAAAATGTTTACGGGAACAAAAAAGGTTTTTTTTGAGAAAAAATGTTTACGGGAACAAAAAAGGTTTTTGGGAATAAAAAAAAGGTTTTTTTTTTGGGAAAAAATGTTTACGGGAACAAAAAAAAGATTTTTGGAAAAAAAAAGTCTTAGTTTTAATAAAAAAAGATTTTGATAAAAAATAACAATAGAATTGCAAATGCAAACGGACAATTAATGGACATGCAAACAATCCTATACGACACAATCATGGTTCATACAGATCAAAATCTACGGATCTAAACAACAATGAAGGTTAACATGGCAAGGATGCAAATAAATGTGAAAAATGCAAAGGATTTAGGAATCTAACCTTCGAAGCGGAGACTTGCTTCGGTGAATGTTGGTTTGGTTTGAATAAGAGAACACTGGAGTGAGGGTTGTGCGTTGTAAGAACAGCAGCCTTTTTCCTTCTCTGGTGTCTTCTTCTCTCTGTCTGAACCTTCCGCCCCCTTTTTTTCAACAAGTCAACACATGTATATATAGGGAACAAATTAGGGTTAACACCAAATTGTCAATAATGTCCCTAAAGCCAATTTTAAAGCCCAAACTAAATAATTAGTCAAGAAAAAATATAATTTAAATAATTTAAAATAATTAAAATAAACTTAAAATAAAAACTAATAATCCTATTGATTCCTAAAATCAAAAATATTATAAAAAGAACAAAATTTTTTCCAATATTTTTTATTTATGATTTTTTGGATATTTTTATGAATAATTTAGAAAAAAGTGGAAAAAAAATAATATTTTAAAAAATGATTTAATTAAAATACGAAAATAATAATTAAATAATAATAAAAAACTATTTTTGTTATTTTTTAATGAAAGATAGAAAAATTTAGAGTAAAAATAATAAAAAACAAAAAAGGTGACAAAGGTGAGATTCGAACTCTCAACCTCTCACACTCACAACTCCTTACACATGTCCTCTTGCCAATTGTGCCATTTTTACTTTTTAGAAAAAAATGCATGCCATATGATATTTACCTGCAAAAAGTCAAACGACTACACAAACTTGTTAGTAATTGATTAAATGCAATAAAAATGCAATGAAATGCGACGACAAATCTTAGGGCAAAATTTGGGGTATTACACTTACCAAGAAATTTTTAGGCCCATCTTAAGCTGAAGCGAAATTCAACATCTACAATTATCACCATGAACAACAAGGAGTAAAGAAAATAAAAACTTTTGATTCATGTAAAGTTGTACCCGATGATTATCAAAACCTCTCAAAACTACAGCTTGTATCCTAAAAATTCTGACTTGAAAAGAAGATATGTCCATACAATTCACAAGGCTCTAGAGAGAAACATGAAAGATGATTAGTATAGGTGAATTAACGGTAATGTGCAAAACAAGGTTTGATATAGGACCCAAAATGTAGTAGTTATGCATACAAATTCATTCAAAATTTCACAATAAGCAGAGATCCAATTGAAAATCAACAAAATGACTTGTTATTAAGTCAAAGATACTCCCACGTCAGCGTAAATTCAAGAATGGTGAGGCACATGAATTGCATATTTTTACAAACAGTAAAAAACTCAGGTAACAATTAGAAGTACGCTACAGAAAAACTAAAGAGTCGCTATCCCTAGAGGTCCCCCCAAATCCCACACCAAAAATTCTCTTTAACGGCCTTGAGGGCCAGCTCACAACCTCACGTGATTTTTCCACTCAAAATCCTCTCAAAACCTCACATGTACGAGGTACCCCAACGTTACCCTGCAAAAATTGATCCCCAACCCCTCTAAAGCTCTTTCTTTCAAACGTTTTCAGAGCTCACATCAGAGCTCTGAGCAAGGTGAGCTCAACCGCATCAATACACTCTCAGAATACGACATAACAAAGGAAAGGAACGAAGGATAAGCAGCTCACGTTACCTGAATCATTCACGTGTTACTGGAGTTGGAAAGCGGTCGTCGTAAATCTCGTCACTTCGTCAAGGTAACTGTTCTGGTCTGGGCCCAACCTCGGTCCAGCCCAATACCACGCATGGCCCAGTAAGTGAACTAGCCCGACCGGGCACACGCGTCCCCTAGGAAGGGCAGGGCACGCCCCCCCGGGATAGGCGACGCGTCCGACAGCATCTCAACATCCTCTCTTATCGGTCAAACAGGGCACACCCCGGCCCGTCAAGCGAGACCTTTGGTTCCTCCACATCCTCGCGTTCCCCTCGCGGGGAACGACGTGCCTCCGGGGAGCCTCCCGAGCTCCCCTCCGCGGGGAGAACAACGTGCCCGGCGCACGTTCTCCACGTGCTCCCCTCCTCGGGGACACGTCATCGACCAACCGCCCACCTCCGAAAGAGCAGGTCAAACCCACTTTCCGGAGATCAAGGAGCAGTTGGACTAGGGCGAAGACCACGTCCTGGTCTTCACTACGCCACGTAAGCCCTAGCAGTCACCTAGGTTGGGCCTGGCACTCCAGCCCAACGCAAGTGACCGTTGGCCCAGCGCTGAGGTCTCTCTATAAATACCCTCTCCCTCAAGAGGGTCAAGTAACACACTTCTTACCCCTTTTTCTGTACTTCGCCATCGCTCTTCCCAACTTCTCACTTTGGCATCAGAGTGTTTTGCAGGTACACCCCCCTTCTCCTCCTCATCACCGGTGAGCAAGCAGCAGTCCAACAGCGTGTGGCCAGCCCGTGGTCCCCTTCTGATCAGGTTAGATCAGTGGCGCCGTCTGTGGGAAAAGAAACTTCCCCGTTATTCCGAGCAGAAAACCAAAGTTTCACCAACACTCCACGATCATGGCTAGCCTACACCGCGACGACACTCCGCACGACCTCGTGCTCAACGTCGCCACCAACGGAAACAAGCAGACAGAAGCGACGCGTCCGACGGAAACCGACGAGAGAGACGGCCAAACTGCCTCACCGTCGTCCACGGAGCGGCCCCTTCAGGCCGACCACCGGCCCCAGGGCCCGGCGGCATTCCAACCCGTTCCCATCCCGGCGAGAGCGGACCCAATAGTGGCCACTCTCTTTACGACCATCAACCAGACGAACCAGCTGCTGTTCCAACGAAACGCGAGAATTGGAGCATTGGAACGCGTCGGCCCTCCGAGGTACCCCCAGCGGGAAGACCAGAACGGAGGTTCGAGGAGTCCCTCACCTCGACCCAGAAATCGCCGACCGCGGCTGGAGAGACACCGCGCACAGATAGCGCGAGAACGCACCAGGTCCCCAGCAAGACAAGTTCGCGAGAGGAACCAGAGCACCGCGGCGATCCCGACCGGGGATCCCCGAGGCGAAAACCCAGGCAGGAGGTCGAGAACCTGAAACCAGGGCCCCATTTTGAACGGCTCGTCTCCCCATCGGTCCCCGGAACCCAGCGACGAGGACGATTACCGCACCCCGCTGTCCCGAGAAATCATGGCTGCCCCCATACCCCAAGGGATGGAGAAGCCCCCGACGCTGTCGACGTACGACGACACTTTCGACCTGGACGATCACCTAGAGGACATCGAGGCCATGCTCGATTACCGAAACATCCGGGGAGCTATCAAGTGCAGGCTCTTCCCGACGACTCTGAGGAAAGGCGCCATGACCTGGTATAAAAGTCTGGAGCCCGAATCAGTTACGTCATGGAGAGTCTTAAAGGACCTGTTCTCCAAACACTTTACGGCGTCTCGACGCCACCCGAAGACGGAAGCCGTCCTCGGGGCGATCATCCAGGCCCCCGACGAACCTCTCCGAAAGTACATCGAAAGATTCACTCGGGAAGCAGTGCAAGTGACGACGTCAGACGAGATGAAGCGCTACTTAATGGAACAGGGTCTACGCCACAACTCCAAGTTCTACGAGGCTGTAGGCATACACCGGCCAACATCCCTCCAAAATTTCCTCGACAGAGCCGCACATTATATCCGATTCGAAGAAACACAAGCGGCCAACTCCGTTCGAGACACCCGAGACAGGGAGGCCCCCCGCGGGCACCGAGACGACGGAGCCTCGAGCTATCGACGAGGAGGGGACCGCCGTCGCGAAGACCGCCCCCGCGAGCCCCGCAAACAACGCGAACCGCGCGGCCCTGCCGACCGATTCATAGAGTACACGGCCTTAGTCGCTTCCTGCGAGCGCATACTGGCCGAATGCGCCAAAATCGAATTCGTACAGGGAGGTGTCCGTTTTCCACGACTGACACCCCCCAAACCCAATGTGGACAAATCGAAATACTGCCGATTTCACAAGAGCCACGGGCACGTGACAGAAGACTGCATTTATCTCAAGGACGCGATCGAAATTCTGATCAAAGACGGTCACCTGAAGAGATACACCCGAGGAGGCGAACCACCGAGGCAAGAGGCCCCAGAGGCCAAGAAAGTCGAGGAACTTCCCTCTCTATAGGACAAGAGCAGGCTCCAGGTCGCGCTGTGTGTCAGCCGCCCCGAAGATTGGTTCGCGGACAGAGAATTCGGTCTTCCCGAAGGACCCGACCTAATCGACGAGCCAGTCCGACCAACCAGCCGATGGGAATACTTCGCCAGAGCCATGGTCATCTCTGATGGAGCCACGAGGTGCTTGTCCATCGGATCCGTGAAGAGAAAATTCGACGAGCTTATCGCGAACAACTCCGGCAAAATGAGCACGCTCGAGAAATTCCAGGGCCGATCCAATTCGATCACATTTTACCTCGAGGAACTCCCCAGGGGATCCCCCAATTCCAACATTCCCTTGCTCATCCGTGCACGGATGGCGAACTTCGACGTCAGACGCCTCCTTGTCGACGGCGGAAGCTCGGTCGACATCATGTACGCGCACCTGTTCACAACTCTCCAACTCGACGAATCCAACCTTTCCCCTTACGTAGGCTCCGACCTTTAGGGGTTCAACGGGACGACGACGAGACCTTGGGGGTACGTGGAGCTGAAAGTCACCTTCGGAGAAGAGGAAACAACCAGGGAAATCAGCATCCGTTTCTTAGTCATCGAGTGCCCATCCCTCTACAACTGCATCCTGGGAAGGACAACGATAGCAGAACTCACCGCGGTACCCTCCACCGTCCACCTGAAGATGAAATACTACACAAGACGGGGGGCCGTGGTGACCCTTAACGGAGACATCGAGGCCGCCCGAAGGTGTTTTGAGGCCGCGCTAAAAGGCCTAGACTCCATCGCTCCAGCGACCAAGAGGAAAACTTCAGTCATAACACCAAAAGGCAAGCCAACGAAGCTAGTCGGATCCGTGGAACTCGACAGTCGCTTCACCGACGAGCACGACCCCGAAACAAAGACCAGCGAAGTCAACGGGAAGCCCTCCCACCCAGCGCGCCCCATTCCGGATGGAGAATTCGAACTCATCCCACTCGGAGAAGACACGAGCAGAATCTTACGAATCGGCGCCGGACTCCCAGACCTCGCGAAACGACAACTACAGGCCTGCCTCCGCGAGAACGCCGACCTCTTCGCCTGGAGCGCCACGGAAATGCCCGACCTCAACCCCGAGGTCGCCTGCCACTAGCTATCCATCAGCCCTACCGCGAAGGCCGTTGTGCAACGCCGGCGTCGCCAGTCCCCCGAAAAATCGGCAGCAGCCGAAAAATCTGAAAGACCTCCTAGAGGAAAACTTTATTTCGGAAGCCCGGTATTCAACCTGGCTGTCCAATGTTGTACTCGTTAAAAAGAATAATGGAAAATGGCGCATGTGTGTTGACTATACTGATCTCAATCGGGCATGTCCTAAGGACGCCTACCCCCTCCCCAACATCGACAAGCTCGTCGACAACTCCGCGGGCTTCAGGCTCCTGTCCTTCATGGACGCCTACTCGGGATACAATCAGATCCCGATGGCCGAGCATGATAAACAGAGCACGACCTTCATGACGGCGTCGGGCAACTACTATTACAACGTAATGCCCTTCGGCCTCAAAAACGCCGGGGCCACGTACCAGCGGATGATGAACAGTGTCTTCCACGACGAAATCGACGACATGCTCGAAGTATACATGGACGACATGATCGTCAAATCTAGCACGGAGGACGACCACACGGCACACCTCCAGAAGGTCTTCGAGACCGCAAAGTCGTGCCGCATGCGTTTCAACCCAGAGAAATGCACCTTCGGCGTCTCCGCCGGTAAATTCCTCGGCTACTACTTGACCAAACGGAGGATCGATGCCAATCCAGACAAATGCCACGCCTTCTCAAATATCACCATGCCCACCACGAAGAAGTCCATCCAATCCCTCAACGGCGTGCTCGCCTCCCTTTCCCAGTTCATTGCCAAGTCCGCCCAGCACGCCCTCCCATTCTTCAAACTGCTCAGGAAGGAGACCAAGTTCGAATGGACGGACGAATGCGAGCAAACCCTCTGCCACCTTAAATGCGTCTTGTCCGAACCACCAGTGCTGACGCGTCCCGTGATGGGCGAAAACCTATACTTATATCTGGCCGTGGCTAACGAAGCCGTCAGCGCCGTCCTCGTCAGCGAAGTCGGGGAGGGCCAAAAGCCCATCTACTTTACTAGCAAAGCCATCCACGGCCCCGAAATCCGATACCAGCTGATCGAGAAGGTCGCCCTAGCCCTCATCACAGCAGCGCGCCGACTCCGGCATTATTTTCTCGCACACGCCATCGTCCTCCGCACCGATCAGCCCATCCGCCAGCTCCTCGGCCGCCCCGACATGGCCGGACGCATGCTAAAATGGTCACTAGAACTCTCTGAGTTCGACATCACCTACGAGGGCCAGCACGCTATCAAAGCTCAAGCCTTGGCTGACTTCGTCGCCGAGATGACCCCGCCACCCGACCCCACCGCCAGGAACCGCATCTGGACCATTTTTGTGGATGGCTCATCCAACTCCACGGGGAGCGGCGCCGACATCGTCCTCGACAACGACGAAGGCACCCTCATTGAAGTCTCCCTCATGCTGGCCTTCCCGACGACCAACAACCAAGCCGAATACGAAGCATTTCTAGCCGGCCTTCGCTTGGCATCTGACCTTGGAGCCAGGGACATCCGAATCTACACAGATTCCCATCTAGTCGCCTCGCAAGTCCGAGGAGAATATCAAGCGAAGAACGAAAACCTCGCCGAATACCTCGCGCTCATCACCGAAAAACTGCGAGGTTTCGACACAGCAGAGATTCAGCACGTCCCGCGCGAGCAGAACACCCGCGCCGACATCCTCTCCAAACTGGCAAGCACCAAAAAGCGAAGCGGCCACAAGTCGGTCATCCAAGAAGTCTTGTCGCAACCGAGTACCAGCGCGACCACTACCCTCCTCGACATCAACACCGTCGGGGATACTGACTGCTGGATGACCCCACTCCACGCCTACCTCAACATCGGCCACCTTCTGGCCAACCCTAGAGAAGCTAGCGCAACTAGATGACGCGCCTTCTCGTACGTTCTCCTCGAAGGCAGGCTGTACCGCCGAGGCTTTGCAATCCCACTCCTCAAATGCATAGACAAGTCCCAGAGCGCAGCCGTTCTAGAGGAAATCCACGAAGGCATCAACGCGCAGCACCTCGGCGGAAGATCCCTAGCACGAAAGGCCCTACGAGCAGGCTATTACTGGCCCTCGATGCAATCGGACGCGAAGGAACACGTCAAACGATGTGACAAATGCCAACGACACGGGGACATGCACCTCGCCCCCCCAGCCGACCTCACATCCCTCTCATCCCCATGGCCATTCGCCTGGTGGGGGCTGGACATCCTCGGGCCCTTCCTCTTAGGATCATACCAAAACAAGTACCTCATCGTGGGCGTCGACTACTTCACCAAATGGATCGAGGCCGAAGCTCTGGCCAAAATCACGGCCCACAACATACTCCGATTCTACAAATGAAACATCCTCTCCAGATTCGGGGTCCCACTCGCCATCGTCACCGACAACGGCACACAATTCACGGACAAAAACTTCCGCGACTTCGTCACCAAGCTCGGAACCAAACACCACTTCACCTCGGTCGAACACCCTCAGACAAACGGCCAGGCAGAATCCGCGAACAGGGTCATACTCAGGGGACTCAAACGACGACTCGGAGACGCAAAGCGAGCATGGGTCGAAGAGCTCCACAGCGTCCTCTGGGCATACCGCACCACTCCCCACTCAACCACGGGGGAAACCCCATTTCGCCTCACGTATGGAACCGAGGCCGTGATACCCGTCGAAATACGCGAACCATCCAGACGAACGGAAGCTCCCCTGGGCACCGACGACAACGACGACGCCCTACGAGAAGAGCTCGACCTCGTCGAGGAAATCCGGTCAGGGGCAGCCCTCCGAGAAGCCCGGCTGAAGCAACAAGTAGCACTTCGCCACAACAGCAAAATCCTAAAACGCGACTTTCAAACCGGCGATCTAGTTCTGCGCAGAAACCAGAAAGACTCCCACGAAGGCAAACTGGCTGCGAATTGGGAAGGCCCCTACCGTGTCCGTGACAAAACGGAGCACGGGGCCTATTAGCTCGAAAACCTGCATGGTGAACAACTAGCTTGACCATGGAACACCGCGAAACTTAAGCGGTACTACAGTTAGAACATTGCCCGCGATGACCCGTCGTCCCGGCCACTGGGGGGCGACATGGTACCACTGCACTCCCACGCGTCCACTAGCGACCAGAGAAAAGCAAGCCCTGCCTCTTGTGTGCGCGGGCAGACGACCTCGCTCGGCGGGGAACACCTCGATCGAGATTCCCCACCGCCGTACCAAAATCGGCAAGACACCCAGCTCGCGATGGGACGTCCACGCCACGGGAAGAACTACCCCCGAAACGGTCCGGCCACACCGCCGGCTAAATCGGCCAGTTCCCTTCACCGCCGGTAAACAAGTTTGTCAAGCTAACACCCGGACAGGCCCAGAGCATATCGAAGCATACACATCAAACATCATTCAAGCAAACAAATAAATACGAAAAAACGAGCATAAACATCATGCAAATACCGAGCGCACACGTAGAAAATTCACAAAAATATATTAAGCAAAAGCGGGCACCAGCCCAGTAGTTAATATTACACAAACGGGGCGCGCAGGCCCAAAGAAAAACAAGTTATAAAATGTCGGCACGCAGGCCATAAAAAACAACGAGCACGCAGGCCCGGGAACCTATGCCACTTCGCCCTCCTGATCAGCAACCACGGGGACCTCCTCGGGAACGACAAGCTCGGGGTCGACCACCTTCCCGCCGACGATCTCATGATACGGCCCAATCCCATCCACGACCAGCGCGACGCTCGGGTTGACAACTTGGATCTGCACGACAGCGCTCTTGAACCCGACCTCGACAGCCTCCAAACAATCGCCTTCCAGCACCCGAATCCGGGCAACCAGATCAGCACGGGTGATCAACCGCTGGTCCTCCTCTGTCTCGTCTTCGGCCGGACGAAGCGCGCTGTCCAGGACTTCCATACGAACCTTCAGCGCCTGCACCTCGGCCGTTGCCGCCCCCAGCTTCTCCTCCAGCGAGGTCACCTTCCCCTCAGCGCCCTCCGCTCGTTTGCGTTGGTCAGCAACATCTTTCTGACTCTTCTCCAGTTCCTCAGTAAGCTTGTCTAGATGCGACTGCATAAAGGTAAGGTCCCCCTGCAATTTGGACAACTCGGCGGCAGAGCAGCCCTCCTCGTTCAGCACAAGGGCCGTCGTGAACGTCCGCATCATCGCGGCCAAATCCTCCGCCAAGATACGTCGACGGGACTCTCGATCAGCTTTGCAGACAACCTTCACCTCCCCAGCAGAGAAGGTAGGAGATCTGGCACCGTGAAAATAGCCCGGACGCTGATGGCACGGCAGGACGACATAACCCTCCTCAGCCGAGCCGACCGTCAGATCAATCAAACCGCTGGGCTCCTCGGATCTCGGCCTCTTTGCTGCTCCCTGAGACGTAGGAGACTGACTCCCTTGAGGAGAAGAAGACGAACTCTGGCCTCCCGGCGTCACAGCCTCCTGCCCGACCAATTGACTCACCCGCGTCTTCGGGACCACGGCGTTCCTTGAAGCACGCGGTTTCTTCACTCGCTCCTCGATAGAAGACATGTTCGCTGCAAAAACAAACAGAGAGTTAGCAACGGCCAGAACAGTAACCATCATCCTCATTTTTACTGATGTCTTGATATTTTGTGAAATTTTCTCTGCCCTGTTGGTTGTTCTTGCATATGCATTATAATCGTAAGGCTAGGGTTATAATTCGTTCACCTCATGAAATTTTTCTATCGTGTTCTATTTTTATGCCAAATCGTGAGTGTTGTTTGTTCCAACGGGAATCCTTCTATTCGTTTCACTAATCTCCTATGTGTTTGAAGTTTGAGACGAGGATTGAGGGATTTTGTTTGAACTTGGTAAAGGGACTCATCATCGTGAGGGATTGGATCCGTTTTTCTCACGATTTTATTAGTAGAAGAGGAAGGATTAAGGGTTTAGGTATTGTTGGAAATTTAGGAATTTAGGTTTTTTTAACTGACTGAGTTTCTAGAATAGGGTCGTGTAGCTTACCAAGAAGGTGGTTTGAGTGAATTAATGAGTTGGATGTCGTTGTGGTATTTGATGATAATGCCTTATAGAATCTCTCTTCTTTCCATGAGAAACTCAAAAATAACGCCTTGGTTGTTGTGTTGAGGCGGCATGCGACCATCATCTAGAGGGTTCCAGCTGTTCATTTTCTTTTGTTTTTTTAATAGTCAATACAGAGAAGGTAAAAAGCCATAATATTGGTTTGCTTTTTTAATGGATATACAAAATCCGAGTTGGGCCTACTAATATGGGTCGTTCACTTCTTTTACACTCCCAGTCTGTTTAGGATTTAATTTAATTGAATATGTTTTAGTGGTTCATGAATATAATTAATTTTATTCCAACCCTTGGATAGTTAATTAAAAGGTTTTCTAAGCTAATTTGATAAATTTTTATTTATTCAATTAACTAATCTTAATTGTATATATAAAATGGTCTAACTTAAAGAAAATGTTATCTTTATAAATTAAAACTATAATTCATTCTAGTTGATACCTGTAAAATACTTTTCTTAATTAATCCATGAAAGTAGTGGGTTCTTGGGGGTCTAGCACTCCTTGGGTCCTTGGACAATCGCTCTCGAGGCGCACGCCCTTGAGTTGTGGTTGTTCCGTCTTTCGGTTTTCAAATTGTTTTTTCACTCAATTAAAACTTCTAAAAGATATTTTTTAAAACAATTTTTATTAATTAAATATTTTTATAAGAAATTCCAATTATTCCTTCTTTTAAAAAATATATTTCAAAATTATTACCAAATAGTTTTTTTTAATATTAAACCTTTAGGAAAATATACTTTATTAATTAAGTTAAAACCTTTTTCTAAGATATTAAAATTTTCTCAAAATAATTTTCAAAATAAATTTCATCGAGCCAAATTATTTTCTTAATTAAATCACGAAAGAATCGAATTCTTGGATTCGCGCATTCCTCGAATTTGAGAGTGCCCATTATTGAGGCGTACGCCGTGAGTAACGTGTCGTTCAAACTTTCGTTCCTAAAACACTTTCCCTAATTATTTGGACAAGTATTCACTGTCCAACAAACATATTTCATAATTATTGGAATGAAAATGGTGTCGTTGGGATCTAGCATTCTAATGATATCCCGATTGATTGATTGCGAGGCCGATGTCTTGTTTATCGAATAATCGTCATTCCTTCTAAAAAATTCAACTCGTCTAACCTCGCTTCTCACCCTCGTGCAATTGAGTCTAAACCCTAATACACGTGTAAACCGTGCATCAAGTTCAAATTATTTTCTTAAATCAAAGTACGAAATAATTGAGTTCTTGGAGTCTCGCACTCCTTGAATTCTTGAGTAATCACTCTTAAGGCGTACACTTTAGGTTGTGGGTTACTTGACCTTTCGTCTATAAAACACGTGCCCTAATTATTTGGACAAATACCACCATTGTCCATTCAAATACAATTTCACAATTAATTAAATGAAAAAGGTATCGTTGGGATCTAGCATTCCAGCGATATCCCAACTAATTGGTTGCGAGACTGACGTCTCGTTTATCGAGTAGTCGTCATTCTCTCTTAAAATATTCAACAATTCCAACTCTTTTCTCGCCCCCGTGCGATTGAATATTTTCAAACACTAAATTCCTCACCCTCGTGCGATTTCCAACTCAAACATACATGTTCCGAAGGGCATTGTTTAGTCCTTTCTTCCGCGCATATGAACTCGTACTTCAGCCTCCCATAGCGAGCAGACAAGTCAACGTTTAGCAGTTAGAATGTGACCTAAGCTCTTGTTCATTCCAAACACAAAACTTTTACCGTAGTTGTCCGAACTACGGACGCTCTGATTCTTCATTCTCTTATGAATGTAAGATACGTAGGCACAAGATTGCGATGATCTTGGCGAGCATAATTCCTTCCTTTTCCCGTGGTCCCACGAACTACGATGCTCTGACTTTCCCATTGCACAAGGGAGTACGTAGGCACAAGGGCCCCAATCCTTGGCAAACACCCTATCTTAAAACCACCCATTTCCCCCTTAGAAACGAATCTTTAAAAGAAAACAAACAAGCGTAGCTAACTTTACTCTCGAATCGAATCAAGAGGTTCCCGTTGACTACAACAAATGTAGAGGGTGCTAATACCTTTCCTCTATGTAATCGACTCCTGAACCTAGAATTTGGTTGTGTCGACCATTTTCTTATCTCTTTAAAGGTTTTATCAATATTTTCCTATTCCTTCCTCGTAATGAATAAAATTCGGTGGCGACTCTGTTCAAACATTTTTTCCGCGTCCATCGCGAGGATCGTATTTTTCGAGGTACGACAGATGGAGACTCTGCTGGGGACAACATTTCCCTATGAAAGAGAGAGTCAAGCCTAACTTGACTCGGTTCGAGAGTGCTAACTTCACTTAACTGTTTTCTTTATGATGCTTTTCTCCCATTGTTTATTTATTGCTTTCTCTTTCTATCATATGCTGTTTATTGTATTTGCTTGTTGGATTCTGGGAAAATATCACAAGTAAAGCTCTACACCCGAGCTTTGGAAAAAGAAGAGAGAAAACATTATTTAGAATTGGTAGTAATTAGTGTTAGTCCCTAAGGACTCGCTCCTTGTGTGCCTAGTATGAAAGCTCCTCCAGAGTAGACCTTTTCGTAGATCCTATCGTAACGCAACTAGCCTGTTGCATGATTTGATTCATGAAGGGTCCATGACTCTGGGAACCGCTCTTAGAAGCAGTTTCTATATTGGTAGTCACGTAGTGTTAGTCTGCGAGGACTCGCTTCTCGTAGGCCTAGCATGAAGACTCCGCTCAAGAGAGACTCTTTGGTACTACCGTCATAATGCAGCTCGCCTATTGCGTGACGATGGTATCATTTGTGTCTATGACCTTGAGAACCCCATCCATCAACGTAGAAACTATCCCGTGAGTGGGCCATTTTGGGTAAAGAATCTAGAACTATCTTTGTACCTATTAGGAGGGTGGGAGATACTTGTGATAACCTGGATCCTACACTGTTGCATTCCTAAACATTTACATATGCATCATGACTTACACTAGTTTTTATTTTCAGGGAAGCATTTATCTTGACATGTTGACATACATTCATAATGGCCACGAGTTTAGAAAAGAGAAAGACTATTCATCTTAAAGCACTTAAACCCGATGTCAGCGTAGTCATGAATTGTTTTAGAGAAATGCCTTCAATCTTCAAGAAGACTTTGATAGGAAGGTTTGGTCAAGTAATTGATCTGCTAATGGTTGAAGTACATATTCCTACTATTACAGCCTTGACACAGTTTTATGATCCGCAAATGAGAAGCTTCCTGTTTTGAGATTTATACTTAACACCCGTTATTGAAGAGTTTGAAGGATTTCTAGGCTTCCCGGTCAAGGGTAGGGCACCCTATACTATGCTAGGTCAGACTCCAGAAGTGGAAGAATTGGCTGACGCTCTCCAAATATCGATTTCAGTAGCCAAAGTTGGTTGGAAGAAAAGAGAAAAGTTCTCTGGCTTTAGAAGTAATGTGTTAGAGAAAGAAGCAATGAAGATGTTGAAAAATAAACAATGGGATGCTTTGGTAATTGTATTGGCTCTCATCATATATGAGCTAGTATTATTTCCCACTTTCGAAGATTTCATTGATTCTGCAGCTGTCAGCGTTTTTTGGGCCGTTTGGAAGAAAGAGCAAAGCTCGGTGCACCCTCTCTAAGCCGACGTTTTCTACACTTTGCACCTTCGTCATGAAAGAAAAGGTTCATTATTTACATTTTGTCTCCCTATTCTCTACAAATGGCTTACTTCCCACATATTCAAGCGTCATGCTACTGTCCTTGATTTGAACAGTGGGGAGTGAGCTCAACTTTTAGTATCTATTTCTGAAAGGAACATCACTTGGTACCCCAACAGATTGGAAGTGGGTGAAATCATCATGAGCTGTGGTAGTTTTTGCAACGTGCCATTGATTGGATCAAAAGGTTGTATAAGTTATAACCCCATAATAGCTATACGACAATTTGAGTATCCAATGTTGGGGAGACCTGAAGACAAAAAGCTAGAAGAAATGATCCTTCATGAAAAAGGTTTCAAAGATCCCTCACTTCTATGCCGGATTGTACGATCTTGGCAGAAAATTCATACTAAGGGATCTGAGTTGAGAAGAAGGGATGGTGTGGCCAGGATGCCTTATCAGCAGTGGGTTTTGGAGAGGGTCAAAATAGTTAAGCTCCCTTTTTCTATTGAAGCGCCTCCTAGACCCACCACTCCACAACCTGTGCCCATATCGGTTGAAGAGGTTGAAGCGTTAAGACTCAAAGTAGTCCAATTAGGGAAAGAAAATGAAGAATTGCAAGTCAGACTTCAAGATGTGACTAATGAAAAGAATCACATGAAACATGAGATTGCAAGAAAAAATAGGTAACTTGAGGAAATCAGAAGCAAAATCGACAAAGATAAGGGTAAGAGGAAGAGGACCAAAGTGTGTATCAACCAAGCTGACAGTTGTTTAGATTCCCTCAAGGGACAGTTAGACTACGCTCATGGAAAATGGCGAAAGAACGAATAATGGTACATTCTAGCCACTAAGCAAAACAAGGAGCTCAGAGATACATTAGGAGCTGAAGTTAAGACACTTGGTGTTGCGCTGCACCTTTCAAGAGCTGGTGAGGATAGAGAACATTAACTCAAGGAAGAGGCCCTAAATTCATCTTGGGTTAGACCAGAGGATTGGCGTAAAGTATGTGCTGAAATAGATGAGTTCAAAAGGTTCATTAAGTATCAAGAGAACAAGATAGGAGTTGTTATGGAAGACAAAGCTATTTGGTCTGCTGTGAGAGACCAGTTAGCTCATAATGTTGCGGCATATGAGCAATCCATTCACATCATGAGGAACAACCGAGACATATACCGCAACAAGCTAAATGGGTTGGTTGAGTTTTGCAATTGGTTGGCCAAAGATCTGGTATGGAAATATAGAGATACCATGGAAGCCATTGATGACTCCATCGCTCCGGGTATTTGCGAGTTCATATATGTGTGCAAGGAAATGTTGGCAAGATTCAAAGAAGAGCTCAAGGAGCGAAAAGCAAGAAGAAACGAAGCTTGAAGTTTTCTTTGTTTTATTTTCCTGTTGTTTGTTTGAACTGCAAATTTAATTTCCTTGTTAGCTTGTACTCTTGTTATGTTGGAACAATTTGGGATGAATGAGAGTAATTTATTTTAAATTCTTTTTTCTCGTGTTGTTTGAATGATTGATAAATAACCGCAGTTATAAATGCTTCTCTAAAAAGTAAAAACGCAAGCATAATAATAAGCATAAACATAAGCATTTTGCACCTTCACCCGACATTGCAACTCATTGGACTTTTCCTTTCTACCTTCAGAAAAACTGAAAGCTGACTACTCGACATCGCTACGAGACCAGGCGCAACTTTCAAATGACACTTGAACAAATTGAAGAGACCCAAAACAACATGAGAGGTGATATTGACACCCTCAAAGCGAAGATGGATCAACTCCTGGAAACAATGATGACGTTAGCACGCAAAGAGAACAATGCTGAGATTTTTGCTGATGTTAGGAATACGGCGGATAATATTGGAACTTCTGGGATCATTAAGACTCCCCCTCCTATCCACGTAGACCTTGCCGAGCATTCTACATCCTCACATCATGGCTCCGAAGTAGGAATGGATGAACAATATGATGCTTTCTTCCAACCTCCTCCGCCTCATCCTCAACCTAATATGAAGGTTACAACCGACCTTTCCACAGATAGGCTACAAACTGTTGAGGAGAAACTCAGGTCATTGGAGGTCAAAAAGACTCCAGGCTTGGATGTTGTTGATATGTGCCTAGTTCCTGGATTGGTGACACAAAACAAGTTCAAAGTTCTATACTTTGAAAAGTACAAGGGGGTCAGCTGCTGTTAGATGCCAAATTTCACTTATTTGATCTATCAAAAGTTGGCATCTTTCACTCAATTTCGTCAAGAAAGTGTTGAAAACCACTCTTGTTTTGTTTGGTTTGCAATATAGTGTGAAAAGCTCTTGGTACCTTTGATTTGTGTTTTATTGTGCAGGAATTAGGCACAAAACAAGTGAAAAGTAAGGCACAAGAAATGGGCAAAGGAACCAAGAAAGCAAGCAAACAAACAGCAAGCTCGCTAGGCGAAGATGCAACAATGGAGTAGCGAGCACTCGCTAGGCGAAGGCGCAACGAGTCTCCAGCGAACACTTCCAATGGCAAAATGCTGTCATGCTCGCTAGGCAAGCTGGTAGCGAACAGGTAGCGAACGCTCGCTAGCTTGCTCGCTAGGCAAGCAGGTAGCGAACGATCCCAGAATTGGACAGATCTGAAAGTGCCAAAAGTTCGCGTTCGCTAGTTGTTCGCTAGGTGAACGTGACAAATTCTGAACTTGTATTTAAGTGTCTTTTTTGCTTTTTTAGGTCATAACTGGTATTTTTTTTTTCCATTCTAGACATCAGAACTTATTTCTCTTCATTTCTTCTAGAGAGAGAAACATAAAACCCCAAGGGGGAGGAGGTAAGATCTTCGATCTCTTGTTGGGGTTTGGATTGTAATCTTTTGATACCTTATGTATTTCATCTAGTTTATGTTTGTGAACTATTTTGGAGTCTCTATTGATTGAATATCTTTGATTATGTATTTTTGGGTCTTGACAAAACCTTTTCACATCTTTGATCTCAGATTTTCTTCTATCAATAAATAAACTTTTGACATGGTTTTGAAGTTGATATTCATTTTATCTTCTATGGTGTTGTGTTGATTAAGTAGCATGGGTAGCATGGGTAGGATCAATATGATATTGTGTGGGTATGTGATAATAGTGATGAAGAACGATGTTCTCCGACATTTGGCGGATTATATGAATACATGTAAAAAAGGGTTAAGCGTGTGTACGTATTTTGATCATTGTGTTTTATGCAAAACAATCGTTTATCCGATATGGGTGTTATCCTTGTTTACCTGTTAATATTCGATTTGAATCGTGATAGAGATATACTTTTCAGATCTGGAACTAGGATGATTACCTTTTAGGTCCTAAATACTAGAGATAGATTTAGGCTTAGCATTTGCTTGAGTATCAGATCTTAATGCTCTGTGTTGTGTTTTTGTTGGTAGAGAGATCACCAATGAGACAACATGGTTGTTCTCTCGACGCTGCGTTAGAGATAAGCTTTGTCGTGAGTGATACACAAGGGTATTAGACGAATGATTGTGTTGTGTTTAATTTGATCAAAAGAATGCATATGTTATCAATTGATGAAATCCAATCCCAACAAGGCTCCGTTTATATTTCCGTCTGTATTTTATATTTTATGTTTTTATTCATGGTTCTTTGAACCTTTTAAACCAAACATTTTGAAAACAAGCTTAGAAATATGGAAATTGTTGAACGACGTTCATATCGCACTAATCCCTGTGGAGACGACAAAACTGGGTACTTAATAATGTTTTTTGCTTGCTGCTTTACCGCTTTAACAAAATGGCACCGTTGTCGGGGATTGGTGTTGAGATTTTGAAGTGCATTGCAACGGTTCTATGATTTTTAGCTTTGTATATTTTGTATATATTTGTTTCTTTTTATGTTTTTTCTAGTGTGTTCAGGAATGACGAAAACTCTTTCTAGAGTGGGTACTATCGGCATAAAAGCATTTAATGAAGCTTCAACCGAGTGTGGATGACGATGATAGTATGAAACAAGTGAATGTTGTCAAGGTACATGTTTTCCTTTGTTTAGAATTTTAGAATGCTTAAGAACTTAAGTCTTTGTGCAAATGAAATTTGTTCTTTTGGCAACTTGTTTGAATGATTGTTTCACTTAGGATCAAAAACCACAATTTGTAGAAAGCTTCCATTGTTTACTAAATGCTGGATTTCTGATAAACTTTGTTGATTCGTACGATTCATGCTTTATCTTTTTATTATTGTGAATTTGTGGAAGCATTAGAAATGATTAAGGCACTTGTTTTTATTGAACACAACTAGTTCCAAATGCAACTTACCTGTGAGTAGAGAGAATTCGTTAACCCCTTTGAGCCTAATCAATGTGAATCTCATTCTTAATTTTGTGAGATTCTAAAAAATTTCTTGAACCCTTGAATTTTGTTTTAATTGTCTTCTTTTCCATAAAAAGCTAAGAGCATTCACTTGAGGGTTGAGTAAAAGTGAAGTTGGGGTGAATGAAAAAAGAAGATAGTAGGTTGTTGCAACTTTTGAAAAATTCAAGCAAGCACCAAAAAAAAAATTGCGTGAATATGAAAAAAGAAAAGAAAAAAAAATGAGAAAAAGAATGCTTGCTTGGAAAAGAAAAATAGTGAAAGAATAAGTTGTGAAATAAGTTTTGTGAAGGTTTGCAACTAAGAAACAAATGGAATGAAAGTTGAGATGTGTAAATAATGTGTGCGGTGAATGCCTCTTTTGCATCGACAATTTCGTTTCAATGGCCTTAGAAATGTCCCTTGTTTGTAAACCCGACCAAGCTACAATCTTAAAGACCTTAGTGATCTTCTGGCTTCCATATTTTCGCTTTTGATTGTTAGATTTTGTATGAATTGAATTGATATTGGCATTGTTTGTTAGTTGAGAGAAATTGTCCCCGCGGTTGCAAACGCGTAATTTCTTCAATCCTTATTCGAAGAGGAGAGATAGGGTGATTCATTCATGAAAAACATAGTTGTTGATTGATACATGGCTTAATATTTGTTTTAAGAATTTAGTTCTTGTGCATTGTTTGATTCTAAACATTTGAAACCATGGCTTGTTTGCATCATTTGTGTTTGAGCCAATTTTATCCATTCTTGGGTGAATCTTAGTCTTGAGCAAATCCTCTTGTTGCGAAATGAGAGGTATACTTTGCTTGAGGACAAGCAAAAAGCTAGTTGGGGCGAGTTGTTAGATGCCAAATTTCACTTATTTGATTTATCAAAAGTTGGCATCTTTCACTTAATTTCGTCAAGAAAGTGTTAAAAACCACTCTTGTTTTGTTTGGTTTGCAATATAGTGTGAAAAGCTCTTGGTGCCTTTGATTTGTGTTTTATTGTGCAGGAATTAGGCACAAAACAAGTGAAAAGTAAGACACAAGAAATGGGCAAAGGAACCAAGAAAGCAAGCAAACAAACAGCAAGCTCGCTAGGCGAAGATGCAGCAAGGGAGTAGCGAGCACTCGCTAGGCGAAGGCGCAACGAGTCTCCAGCGAACACTTCCAGTTGAAAAATGTTGTCATGCTCGCTAGGCGAGCTGGTAGCGAACAGGTAGCGAACGCTCGCTAGCTTGCTCGCTAGGCAAGCAGGTAGCGAACGAGCCCAAAATTGGACAGATCTGAAAATGCCAAAAGTTCGCGTTCGCTAGTTGTTCGCTAGGCGAACGTGACAAATTTTGAACTTATATTTAAGTGTTTTTCTTGCTTTTTTAGGTCATAACTGATATTTTTTCCATTCTAGATATCAGAACTTATTTCTCTTCATTTCTTCTAGAGAGAAACACAAAACCCCAAGGGGGAGGAGGTAAGATCTTCGATCTCTTGTTGGGGTTTGGATTGTAATCTTTTGATACCTTATGTATTTCATCTAATTTATGTTTGTGAACTATTTTGGAGTCTCTATTGATTGAATATCTTTGATTATGTATTTGTGGGTCTTGACAAAATCTTTTCACATCTTTGATCTCAGATTTTCTTCTATCAATGAATAAACTTTTGACATGGTTTTGAAGTTGATATTCATTTTATCTTCTATGGTGTTGTGTTGATTAAGTAGCATGGGTAGCATGGGTAGGATCAATATGATATTGTGTGGGTATGTGATAATAGTGATGAAGAACGATGTTCACCGACATTTGGCGGATTAGATGAATACATGTAAAAAAGGGTTAAGCGTGTGTACGTATTTTGATCATTGTGTTTCATGCAAAACAATCGTTTATCCGATATGGGTGTTATCCTTGTTTACCTGTTAATATTCGATTTGAATCGTGATAGAGATATACTTTTCAGATCTGGAACTAGGATGATTACCTTTTAGGTCCTAAATACTAGAGATAGATTTAGGCTTAGCATTTGCTTGAGTATCAGATCTTAATGCTCTGTGTTGTGTTTTTGTTGGTAGAGAGATCACCAATGAGACAACATGGTTGTTCTCTCGACGCCGCGTTAGAGATAAGCTTTGTCGTGAGTGATACACAAGGGTATTAGACGAATGATTGCGCTGTGTTTAATTTGATCAGAAGAATGCATATGTTATCAATTGATGAAATCCAATCCCAACAAGGCTCCGTTTATATTTCCGTCTGTATTTAATATTTTATGTTTTTATTCATGGTTCTTTGAACCTTTTAAACCAAACCTTTTGAAAACAAGCTTAGAAATATGGAAATTGTTGAATGGCCTTCATATCGCACTAATCCCTGTGGAGACGACAAAACTGGGTATTTAATATTTTTTTTTGCTTGCTGCTTTACCGCTCTGCCCAAAAACCTATCTGAGAGCCTAATGTCGCAAGATGGCGGCTCACACTGACAACGACTTTCTCTTAACACATTACTTCCAAGATAGCCTCAGTGGGGCATCGTTGGAATGATATATGCAGTTAGAGAAAGGACAAGTCAGTGCGTGGAGAGATCTAGTAGACACATTTTCCCAGCATTATCAGTATAATACTGATTTGGCACCGAATCTCACGCAACTACAAGATATAACCCAACATAATAATGAGTCGTTTAAAGAATATGCCCAAAGATGGAGGGAATTGGTTGCCCTTGTTCAACCACCATTATTGACCAAGGAGTTAACTGACATGTTTATGGGAACACTACAACCTCAGTACTTGGATCACATGCTTGGGTCCAGTTTCCCTAACTTCGCTGAAGTGGTATCAGTGGGTGAAAGAATTGAGAGCACATTGAAAAAGAACAAGGTTGCAGTCACAACAAATGGAGGAAGAAATCCTTTTGTGAAGAAAAGGGAGGATGAAGTTAATGTCGTGATGAGGGGGCGAAGAGATAGAGCTCCAGTGGATATCCAATATCAACAAGTAGCTGCAGTAACCCAAGCTCCTTATCAACAGCCAGCCCAACAACAGAATCAACAACAGAATTATCATAGGGTTCTTCCACCGTAATATCAGAATGCTCTAGCTCAAAGACATCCAAGGACAAGGCAGCCAAGAAGACAGATTGATTTGTTGCCTATGTCATATGGACAGATCTTTGCTCAGCTAAATCAGAGTGGACACTTAACCTTGCGAGACTTGCGTCCGATAACCTTTCCGTACCTTCCCGGGTACGATACCAATGCTCATTGTGAGTTTCATAAGGGAACCCCCGGACACTCCATAGACAATTGCTATGCATTTTAGAACAAAGTACAAGATTTGGTAGAATCCAAAGACCTCAATTTTACACCCAGAGGTGCCAATGTTAAGAACAATCTGTTACCTGCACATGGAAGTTCTTCTGTCAATGCTATGGAGGAGAACAATGGTTTGAGACTAATTACAAATGTTGAGGATGTCCGTACTCCGATGGCTGTCACTGGAGAGCAATTGAAGAAAAGTGAAATGATTCCCCAAGGTGAAGTGATTGATGAGTTGGTGAAGGAACATTTACAAAGATTCCTGGAGCAGGGGATAATACAGATAGAACATAGAGACTCGAATGTGTCTGCTATTGAGATCCAATATGATGAAACAGATGCTTATCCACCAAGGCGAGTTCGCCGAACAACATTAGTTTTACAATATGATCCTTCAAAAGCCTTTCAACAGAGGGCCGCTTGCCCAGCACCCATAATTATGCAATACGATGAAGATGATGTTAACAGACAAAGAGCAACACGGCCAGCTCTGGTAGTAATGAAGTATCATGTTGGTGAATCTGAGCCTAAAGTTTTTAAACAAAGGCCAGAGAAGCTAGTAATCGAGTATGACGCTGCCAAACGAGATCTGGTGGTTGGGCCTAGCGGAATGACCCGTAGTGGTCATTTATTTGCCTCCAGACCAGTGGAAGCGCCTGCTAAGAATAAAGGAAAAGTTGTTGATGCATCAATTGAATTTCCAAGTGTAGAGCCACCTGCTGAGGTATCATCACCAAAAGCAGCGGTTACGCCGAAGGAAGCTGAGGAATTTTTGAAGATCATCAGAAAAAGTGACTATAAAGTGATTGATTAACTAAACCAAACCCCTGCTAGAATTTCTATGCTCTCGTTGTTGCTCAGTTCAGAGGCACACATATTGTCTTTAATGAAGGTGTTGAGCGCTGCACATATTGCCAAAGACATCACCGTAGCCCAATTCGATGATGTGATAGCTAGCGTAATAACTATGAACTTTCTTAGATTCAACGACGATGACCTGACTGCAGAGAAGAGAAACCACAACAAAGCTCTCCATATTTCCATCAAATGTCAAGACACGCTGATATCCCGAGTCTTGGTGGGTACAGGTTATTCTCTAAATGTGCTTCCCAAGATCACCTTGGAGAGAATGCCAGTAAAAGGAGTTAGCATGAAGTCGGGTGCTCTAGTAGTCAAAGCTTTTAATGGTTCTAGACGTGCTATGATTGGCGGTGTGGGTTTGCCAATAAAAATAGGACCAACGGTCTTCACCATTACATTCCAAGTAATGGATATCTATCCAAGGTACAATTGTTTGTTAGGAAGACCTTGGATTCATTATGCAGGAGCCGTTACATCCACTCTCCACCAAAAGCTAAAGTTTGTTAACAATGACAAAGTGGTTTTGATTGGAGGAGAGGAAGACATTTTGATAAGTCACCTAACATCCTTCAGGTACATTGAAGTCGAAGGGGAAATGGTGGAAACACCTTTTCAAACGTTTGAAGTGGTGAATACATTGGCAGTGCAGCGCATTTCGGATAGTCAGAGTTCAAGATCAGCAATGGAATCTTATGAGGAAGCCGAGATGGTTGTGAATGAAGAGAATGCCCAATGCTGGGGCAAGATGGTGGAAGTTGCTGAAAAGTTCGACAAATTTGGGTTGGGATACCATCCCTCGTCCAGCACGATAGCATTTGCATATGGCCAAAAACAGATTCCCCCTGTGGAAGACATTTTCAAGAGCGCTGGACACATCTTCGATCATACCGCTGCTATAGTAATTGAAGATGTGGTCGACAATAAAGAAATCTTTGCGAGTTGGATCCAACAAGCTGAGCTCGACGAAGAATTGCAGAATTGGAAGACCATCGAAATACCCCAATTCTACCCGCATCAAAAGTAATGTTTTAATTGATTGTCAAAACGCTACGCTCTGCCCAAGGCGTAGTGGAACTTTGTAGCGGGCCTCCTGATGTTTCAAAACATGATTTACATGAATAAACATTAAGTTTGAATTCAATTTTCGCTCATTTTCTTTTTGCTTTTTCATAATAAATGGCATTTCTTTTACGCACTCACTTTCCTAAATAAGCTGCATAAATCATAAACATGCAGAGACACCACTGAAGTCCTTGACATCGACACTGCTATAGGCCTCTATGATTTTGATTGTCAAATATACCAAGAGGACGAGGAAGATGAGGAAGATGGTGAGCTCCCCAACGAACTGGCCAGGTTTCTGCAGCAAGAAGAGAAGGCTATTCTGCCGCATAAAGAAGAGCATTGAAGTTATCAACCTGGGCTCTGAAGAAGATAAAAGGGAGATAAAGGTCGGAGCGTCTCTCTAGGGTGCTGTCAAGGTAAAGTTGATAGAGCTTCTCCGAGAGTATGCTGACGTGTTTGTGTGGTCGTATCAAGACATGCCTGGTCTAGATACGTACATTGTTGTACACAAGTTGCCACTCAAGGAAGAATGTCATGCCGTCAAGCAGAAGTTGAGAAGAACTCGTCTTGATATGGCTTTAAAAATCCATTATGAAGTCTGAAAACAATTCGATGTAGGATTATTAGCAGTGGCTAAATATCCGCAGTGGGTTGCCAACATTGTTCCGGTACTGAAGAAGGACGAAAAGGTACGCATGTGTGTGGATTACCGTGACCTAAGCAGAGAGAGTCCTAAAGATGATTTCCCATTACCTCACATTGATGTATTGGTATATAATACAACTCATTTCTCTATTTTTTCCTTCATGGATGGATTCTCTGGTTACAATCAAATTAAGATGGATCCAGATGACATGGAGAAGACCACATTCATTACACCATGAGGCACATTCTGTTATAAGGTAATGCCATTTGGGTTGAAGAATGCTGGGGTAACATACCAACGTGCGATGGTGACACGCTTTCATGATATAATTCATAAAGAGATCGAAGTATACGTTGCCGATATGATTGCTAAATCCCAGACTGAAGAGGAGCATTTGGTTAATTTAGAAAAGTTGTTTGTCAGACTGAGGAAGTTCAAGTTGAGACTTAATCCCAACAAATGTATGTTCAGGTGCGGTCTGGAAAGTTGTTGGGATTTATTGTGAGCCTGAAAGGGATTGAGGTGGATCCAGATAAAGTGAGGGCGATTTAGAGCATGCCTGCACCGAGGACCGAGAAAGAGGTTCGTGGCTTTGTGGGGAGGTTGAATTATATCGCAAGGTTTATTTCACATCTTACGGCCACTTGCAAGCCAATTTTTAAATTACTCAGGAAAGATCATCCGGTTGTATGGAATGACGAATGCCAAGGGGAATTTGATACAATCAAAGAATATTTGCAAGAACCGCTAATCCTGATACCACCAGTTCCTAGAAGGCCACTCATTATGTACTTGACCGTGTTCGAAGAATCCATAGGTTGCGTATTAGGGCAACAAGATGATACATGCAAGAAAGAGCATGCTATATACTATCTCAGCAAAAAGTTCAACGATTGTGAGACTAGATACTCTTTGCTTGAGAAAACTTGTTGTGTACTCACATGGGCTACTAGACGCCTCAGACAATATATGCTGACACATATAACGTATTTAGTTTCTAAGATGGATCCAATCAAATACATCTTTGAGAAACCTGCTCTTACTGGTAGGATAACCCGGTGGCAAATGCTTTTATCTGAATATGACATCCAGTATGTCACTCAGAAGGCTATCAAGGGCAGTGTGTTAGTCGACCATTTGGCCCACTAACCCGTGGAAGATTACCAGCCGTTAATATTCAATTTCCCAGATGAAGTATCATGATGGCAAGAGATTACGAGGAGCCAGAACCAGATGAAGGGTCGGAACCAGGAAAGCGATGGACTCTCATGTTCGATGGCGCTTCAAACACTCATGGACATGGAATTGGGGCAATGATTACGTCTCCCAAGAACTTTCACCTGCCATTCACAGCCAAACTCTGTTTCGCCTGCACCAACAATATGGCTGAATACGAGGCATGTATACTAGGTCTAGAAGAAGCCATTAATCTGAGAATCAAAACCCTTGATGTGTTTGGGGATTCTGCTCTAGTGATACACCAGATTAGAGGTGATTGGGATATGAAACACGAAAATTTAATTACATACCAAAATTATGTGGCCAAGTTAGTTCCCCGATTTGATGATATCACTTTTGCTCATGTACTTAGAGAAGAAAACCAAATGGCTGACGCTTTGGTAACCCTGGCGTCCATGTACAAATTAATATGGCCCAACCATCGACCATCTATTGATTTGCAATGCTTTGAAGAACCTGGACATTGCTTGACTGTTGATAAAGAGTCAGATGAAAAGCCGTGGTTTTATGATATAAATCGATATCTGGAAAAGCAGGAATATCCTGAAGGAGCCCTGAGTATCGACAAAAGAACCTTGTGAAGATTGGCATCTAACTTCTTCCTTAACGGAAATGTATTGTATAAGTGCAATCATGACACTGTATTGCTCAGATGTGTAGAGAAACACAAAGCTGAACAAATCCTAAAGGACATTCATGAGGGTTGCTTTGGAACTCATGCGAATGGACATACCATGGCAAAGAAAATATTAAGAGCAGGCTACTATTGGCTCACCATGGAAGGAGATTGTTACCATCATGCTCGAATTTAGAATTTTATGGGTGTGTTCATTTTGTACAAGTCACTCAGAAAATTGCTCAAAGTATCCAAGTCAAAGAGATAAAAGAGTTAGAACTGAGAATGTACGTGTCGAAACACCATCTTTTATTTTAATGCATTAAAGTTTTTCTTTTCTTTTATAATAATCTTCCTTTACTTTACTGCTTTTATGCGAGTTATATTTTCTGGTCTTTACCCTTTGCTTCGAATTGCTATCTTCTTCGCCCCAAACTGCTTTCATTTTCTACTTGCTTTATTGCCAAAACCTTTTTTTTTTATTGTTTTCAATACTGTCAAAGTATCTATCCTTCTCTTTTAGATTTCATTTGATTTTAAACTCATATTAGCTATGTCCTAAGATTTAGTATGGTCAATCCTGCAAGTTAAAACGAGTCTTTAAGATTTGTTAGACCAGCGGTTGTTCTCCAAATTTCACGGCGAACACTTACCCTAGATGTGATAATTTCAAATTCCTTGGAAATAAAAATAACTCATAACCTATCCTTACTTTCTGTATCCCTAGGAAAATAGTTTTAAATGCAGTTGTTTTACTTAAACTCTATAAATAGGCCTTACGATTTCTCATTTGGCTCATCTCTTCGCTTCATCTCATACACTTGCAACAAGCATCCATTGTAATTTTCTCTCTTTTTTGTCTTGAACCCTAACAATCGCTCACAGCAATAAGTAACATTCTATTTTCTTTTGTGGTTTTTTATTCTTACTTTATGGTATTTATTCGAGAGTGTGATTTGCATGGAAGGGTCATAGAGCCTCAAAACGATGTTGAAATGTGTGATTTGTGGAATAAATGCTTGAAAAGCTTAAAACGGGGTACAAGGAAAATATATTGGAATTTTATAGAGATGGAGATTTTCGTTAGTTATGAGAATTAGTCAAGTGGTAGACTAGGAAATGGGTCTCCTACAATGACACTAACTTATGTCTTCTTCTTCAAGTTCGATTAAATCCGCCATGGCGTTCTCAACCTCTAACTAGATATTATTTTGTGAAAAGGATATGAAAATTGATTCGATTTGTTTTGAAGATGGTTGTGTACAAGCTTTCTGGTTTGATCTAGAGTTGTTCAGTACAAGGAGCGAGGCCGACGTGAAATTGGAGTCGTACTTGTTAGGAGAGAAATATGCATGTGACGGTCTCAAGGGGTGAATGAAGAGTATTTATACTTCTATATTTGGGTTATTGAGGACTTTGAGGTTGGTATTCCCTTTAACCACCTACAATCTCACATTTTAAAGACCATCAAATTGCTCATTTCCAATTGCATCCAAACAGTTGGGCATTTGTTCATGGTTTCATGATTCTCTACTAGGGCCTTAATGTCATGCCTACAACTGACATATTCTTCTCATTATATGAGACAGAAGGGGTGAACAAGGATGAACGAGTCTCTGTGATAGGTCTTTTCTCCCCTTACACTTCAACCTATAGAAAGTGGAAGGACAAATTTGTTCAAGTTAACGGCAGTGGTCATTGCCCCAAAGCCATGCATGAAGAAGATGAGACACATAGGTTTCCACTTAATTGAATAGAAAATCCCCTTGCTATCATGGGCTACTGTAACACCCATTTTAATTATTTAGTCTTTTTGGTGATTATTTTGTTTTGGTGTGTCCTTATGTGGGGGTGTTTAGTGATGAAGAGTGTATAATTGGTGTTACAAAGGTGAAATTATACAATGATTGAACTTAATTAATAAAATTGATTGGTGTGCAAAATATATATGATGCATGATGATGTGTGTAATATATGAATGATGTGTAATGATGTGATCAGGAGGATCGTGTGCACTTAGTGCGCTTGAGTTTAGTTATTGTGCATTTGGTGTTGTGCATATCATGGTGTCTTGGTGGGATGAATCATTGCTCAAGAGGAGTGTATGTGATTCATCCGTACTCCTTTGTGGATAATGGTGGGGGTAGATCATTGCCATGTAGAGGTGTATGTGATCTATCCGGGGTTCGATTGAATGAACCATTGAGTTGGTACCGCATGCATGGTGTTGAGTTGCATAATTGCATTATGTGTTGTGTTGATATTTGGACAGTAGGTCGTGATTGGTGTTGATTGGGTGATGAATGATATAGTTGCTATCTTTTATTCATGTATCTTATTACCTATGATTTTGATCATGTTTTCTCACCCCTTTGCTGTTGTTGTGGTCTGTGCTTCTTCGGGAGTACAGATAATCCAGGTACTTAGCTAACTGGATAGTGGTGTGCGAGTCGAGTCTAGGATGCTCTGATACGTAGCACAGGACTTGGGCGTTTTTATGATTATCTAGTTGAACTTGTTTATTTCCTGTGAACGTATCATATTGGTGAATTTTACTAAGTAATTTTATTTTTGGCGGATGGCCGTGATTGATGAATCAAAATGAATATTTTCCACTGCTTTGTTATGAAAACGTTTTAATGAAGCGTATGATGAACTTTTGATGTGATATCCCACTGTAAGGGGGGAAACTCTGATGTTTATTTGAATTAAATTTGTATTTTATTTTAGTTCGGAAAAGTGGGGTGTTACAATTGGTATCAAAGCAGGTCGGTCCGTCCGGCCAGTGTAGTAGTTGAGTCTGTCCTTAGGATAGAGATTGTGTAAGTTCTAACCTGGTGTTGTTGTTGTTGAGCAGTATGGCAGGAAGGAATGATGTTGCTTTAGATGCTGCTATGCAAGCGATGGCGCAGGTGGTTGCGGAGCAAAACCAAGCTACGGGTGCGCAATTCTGAGATTTGGCACAGTTTCGGAGTAACAAGCCACCAACGTTTGAAGGAGGAATTTTGGATCCTGAAGCTGCACAGAAGTGGCTGAAGGCAATTGAAAATATTTTCAGAACAATGGGCTGTAGCGATGAGCAGAAGGTGAGGTTTGGTACTCACATGCTGGAGGGTGAAGTTGAGGCTTGGTGGGACAACAGTCGCCAGAGATTGGAGACTGCAGGAACTGCAATCACGTGGGATGTAGTTCGGAAGGGCTTTCTGGAAAAGTATTTTCCGGAGGACATAAGGAGTGCTAAAGAGATAGAGTTCCTGGAGCTGAAGCAGGGTAACCTGACGGTAGCAGAGTATGCTGCTAAGTTTGAAGAGCTGGTGCAATATTGTCCTCATTACAATATTGACGGAGCAATGACCTCCAAGTGTTTGAAATTTGAGAATGGGCTGCATCCAGAAATTAAGTTGGGGATTGCTTGTCAGAAGATCAGGAATTATCCTGAGTTGGTAAGTAGGAGCAGGATTTATGATAATGATAACAGGGCGAGGATTTCACACTACAAGGCTGTGAATGACCGTAAGGGTAAGCAGAGATTTGGTGGTACTCCTTACAGTGTTCCTGCTGATACGGGGAGACATAAGGTTGTTACTGATAAGAAGTCCAGAGAAGGGAGAGCATCGACTGATTTGAAATGTTTCCGGTGCGGTGGCGCGGGCCATCGTGTTAATGATTGTCCTAATGAGGTAAAGAAGCGCTTCAAGTGTGGTAAGCCGAGACATGTGATAACTGATTGTAGGGCCAATATGCCTACTTGTTATAACTGTAGTGAGAAGGGTCACATCAGTACACATTGTGAGAAGCCGAAGAAGTCTCAAGCGTCTCAGGCCAGCGGGAAGGTATTTGCTTTGGCTGGAACTCAGCCTGCCAGTGAAGAGCGTTCCATCAAAGGTACTTGTTTTATCAATAATATTCCTTTGACTGCTATTGTTGATACGGGTGCAACCCAGTCGTTCATTTCTGTTGATTGTGTGAAAAGATTAGAGTTGACGCCGTCTACTCTTGAGCGGCGAATGACTATTGAAACTCCCTCTATTGGTTCAGTGACTACTTCTTTGGTGTGTTTGAAGTGTCCACTGACTGTTTTTGGCAGAGACTTTGCAGTATATCTGATTTGTCCGCCACTTGGTAATTTGGATGTTATTCTGGGTATGAACTGGTTGGAGTTCAACCGAGTCTACATCGATTGTTTTCGGAAGGTGTTGCTGTTTCTTACTCCAGAAGAGGAAGCATTGGCAGATTCCTTGTCTAATAAGGAATTGAGGACCTTGTTGGATAATGAAGCTAATATGTTTGCTTTATTTGCATCATTATCTGTTGATAGCAAGACGTCGATTGAAGAATTGGCAGTGGTGAATGAATTTCCCGAAGTGTTTCCTGAGGATATTGTGGAATGACCTCCGACGCGAGAAGTTGAATTTAGTATTGATCTTGTTCCTGGTACAAGACATATATCTATGGCGCCATACAGGATTTCAGCGGTGGAATTGGCTGAATTGAAATCTCAGGTAGGGGACTTGTTGGATAAAAAGTTTATCAGACCGAGTGTGACGCCGTGGGGAGCTCCAGTGTTGCTGGTAAAGAAGAAGGATAGTAGTATGCGTCTATACATCGATTACCGTCAGTTGAATAAAGTGACCATTAAGAATAAATATCCTCTTCCAAGGATTGATGATTTGATGGATCAGTTGGTGGGAGCTCGCGCGTTCAGTAAGATTGACTTGAGGTCGGGTTATCATCAGATCAGAGTAAAAGAAGGTGATATTTAGAAGACGGCATTTAGAACTCGATATGGACATTACGAATATGCTGTAATGTCTTTTGGAGTGTCTAATGCGCCGAGAGTGTTTATGGAGTATATAAACAGAATCTTCCATTCTTATCTAGATCAGTTTATTGTTGTGTTTATTGACGACATACTGATTTATTCTAAGTCAGATGAAGAGCATGCAAAACATTTGAGGATTGCTTTGCAGGTACTGAAGAAAAATAAGTTGTTTGCTAAACTATCAAAGTGTGAGTTCTGGTTGAAGACAGTGAGTTTCTTGGGGCATGTAATATCTGGTGATGGTATATCAATGGATCCGTCAAAAGTGAGTGCAGTGTTGCAGTGGGAACCGCCGAAGACAGCGACGGAAATTAGAAGCTTTTTGGGCTTGGCATGATATTACCGAAGGTTTATTGAAGGGTTTTCTAATTTGGCGTTGCCATTGACTCAGTTAACGAGAAAGGATCATGTTTTTGTGTGGGGTGCTGCTTGTGAAGAAAGTTTTGAAGAACTGAAGAAGAGATTGACTACGGCACCAGTGTTAGTGTTGCCGACTCCGAGTGAACATTTTGTAGTGTTCTATGATGCGTCTAAGATGGGATTAGGCGGAGTTCTTATGCAGGATGGTAAGGTAGTGGCGTATGATTCCCGACAACTGAGGGTGCATGAGAGGAATTACCCTACTCATGATATTGAGTTGGCTACGGTAGTGTTCGTGTTAAAAATCTGGAGGCACTATTTGTATGGTTCGAGGTTTGAAGTGTTCAGTGACCATAAGAGTCTGAAATATTTGTTCGATCAGAAAGAGCTAAATATGAGACAGAGAAGATGGTTGGAATTCTTGAAAGATTATGATTTCAACTTGAGTTATCATCCAGGAAAGGCAAATGTGGTAGCAGATGCTTTGATCAGGAAAACAATTCATATGTCGGCTTTGATGGTGAAAGAATTAGAACTAATTGAGCAGTTCAGAGACTTGAGCATGGTTTGTGAAACTACGACATATAACATGATGCTGGGCATGTTGCAAGTGAATAACGATTTCTTGGATATGATTAGAGAAAACCAAAAGCTGGATGTAAAGTTAGTGGATTTGATGCCTGGAATAGAAAGTGACTTTGATAGTGATTTTAAATTGGATAGTGCCGGTGTATTGAGATTCATAGGCAGGATCTGTGTGCCGGATATGATGAGTTGAAGAAGTCGATTATGAGTGAAGGATATCATAGTAGTCTGAGTATCCATCCGGAAGCTACGAAGATGTACCATGATTTAAAGAAGTTGTTTTGGTGGTCCAGTATGAAAAGAGACATAACTCAATTTGTTTATGCCTGTTTGACGTGTCAGAAGTCGAAGGTGGAGCATCAGAGACCTTCTGGGTTTATGCAACCGTTAGAAATTACGGTTTGGAAATGGGATTGTATAACTATGGATTTTGTCACTGGGTTGCCAAATACGGCGAGAGGATTTGATGCTATTTGGGTGATTGTGGATCGACTCACAAAGTATGCACACTTTGTGCCGATCAATATCTGTTTTCTGTTGGTGAAGCTAGCAGAGATTTATATTCGGGTGATTGTGAAGCTGCATGGTGTTTTGTCGAGTATCGTGTTGGATAGAGATCCGAGGTTTACTTCAGAATTTTGGAATAGCTTACAGGAAGCTTTGTGTGTTGGAAAAGGATGGTGCGTGGGATACTCATTTACCATTGATTGAGTTCACGTACAACAATAGTTACCATTCTAGTATCGGAATGGCACCGTTTGAGGCTTTATATGGTAGGAGGTGTAGAACTCCTCTATGTTGGTATGAAACAGGTGAGAATGTGGTATTAGGACCAGAAATTATGCAACAGACTACTGAGACAATACAAATGATCTATGAGAAAATGAAAGCTTCTTAGAGTAGGCAAAAGAGTTATCATGATAAGCGAAGGAAAGAGTTGGAATTCAGTGAAGATGATCACGTGTTCCTAAGAGTTAACCCGGTGACCGGTGTGGGTCGTGCGTTGAAGTCCAAGAAGCTGGATCCTAAGTTTATTGGACCGTATCAGATTTTGCAGAGAATTGGTGTTGTAGCTTATAGGGTGGCGTTGCCGCCAGAACTGTCGAATTTGCATGATCTGTTTCATGTGTCACAGCTTAGAAAGTATGTCTCGGATCCATCTCATGTAATTCCGAGAGATGAAGTTCAAATCTGGGAGAATCTTACTGTTGAGACGATGCCATTGAGGATCGAAGATCGTAAGATGAAGCAACTCTAAGGGAAGGAGATACCTTTGGTGAAGGTAGCTTGGGGAGGTGCTGCAGGAGGCAGTGTGACCTGGGAATTGGAAATCAGGATGCGGGAAGCGTACCCTGAATTGTTTCCATCAGGTAATTTTCGAGGACGAAAATAATTAAAGTGGGGGAGAGTTGTAACACCCATTTTAATTATTTAGTCTTTTTGGTGATTATTTTGTTTTGGTGTGTCCTTATGTGGGGGTGTGTGTCTGAGTGCGTTAGTGAGTGCCCTTAGACTATAAGTATCATTTATTAAGCTATAGAATGTAATATTGAGGTAATATAAATGATAACGATAATAATATAATAATTTACAGTAATGTGGTTATTATTATTATTATTATTATTATTATTATTATTATTATTATTATTATTATTATTATTGGATTAAGTAAAGAAATTGGGATTAAGGAATATTAGGAGGTTTTAGAGAAAAAAAAGGGAATTACACGATAAACCAGTTCTAGAACAAGATTAAGGAGGAAGATCAAGTAGGAGCAAGGACAAGGCTAGAACAATCAAAATTCGTAGGGATTCTGCACCAATTCAATCAAGTAATCGAGGTAAGGGGGGAGAAACTGGTTTTAATGGGTTTTATGCATGAATTGGGTAGAGGGGATTCCTTAACCCCGTAGGAGATGTATGAACTTGAATTGCATGTTGATATGTTGATTTTTGTTGTTGATGATGATGAATTCATACACACATTGGTGTGATTTTGGTGAAAACTCTGTGTAATTGCTTGTGATAACATTGAAGAACATAGATAAGGGTTTTGGAGATAAAACTGACAGGATGACGAATTAGAGTAGTAAAGAATTGTAGTAACAAAGATAGAACACAAGATAGATGATAATTACAGACCTAGGACAAATAATAGTAACATAATGGACGGATTAGAAGTGTGGAAAGAGTAGAAATCGTAGCAGAAAATGCAGATGAGAGGTCTCTGGTCATTTGCGTATGAGATCTGGCCATACGCGTATGGGAGGGGGGAAAACAAGGCAATACGCGTACGAGTGGGTGAAGAGGGGTACTGTGACACGACCCTCTGCCCAAACGCGTATGGTACGCGTACAGGGCTAGGCACTACGCGTATGGGGTTGTGGTACGCGTATTGGGTGAAGAATTGCCTCTGGGCATACGCGTATGACGAGGTGATACACGTATGGCCTTGGCGTATGAGTAAGGCATACACGTATGGCACAGGCCAATACGCGTATGGACAGTGTGAGGTGCCAAAAATAGGAATTTTGCTGGTTGAGCAGTGTGCTCTCGTTTTGGAGGAACCTTTGGGTTGTGATGGGTATAGAAATGACGTTTAGTGATGAAGAGTGTATAATTGGTGTTACAAAGGTGAAGTTATACAATGATTGAACTTAATTAATATAATTAACTGGTGTGCAAAATATATATGATGCATGATGATGTGTGTAATATATGAATGATGTGTAATGATGTGATCAGGAGGATCGTGTGCACTTAGTGTGCTTGAGTTTAGTTATTGTGCATTTGGTGTTGTGCATATCATGGTGTCTTGGTGGGATGAATCATTGCTCAGGAGGAGTGTATGTGATTCATACGTACTCCTTTGTGGAGAATGGTGGGGGTAGATCATTGCCAAGTAGAGGTGTATGTGATCTATCCAGGGTTCGATTGAATGAACCATTGAGTCGGTACCACATGCATGGTGTTGAGTTGCATAATTGCATTATGTGTTGTGTTGATATTTGGACAGTAGGTCGTGATTGGTGTTGATTGGGTGATGACTGATATAGTTGCTATCTTTTATTCATGTATCTTATTACCTATGATTTTGATCATGTTTTCTCACCCCTTTGTTATTGTTGTGGTCTGTGCTTCTTCGGGAGTACAGATAATCCAGGTACTTAGCTAACTGGATAGTGGTGTGCGAGTCGAGTCTAGAATGCTCTGATACGTAGCACGGGACTTGGGAGTTTTTATGATTATCTAGTTGAACTTGTTTATTTCCTGTGAGTGTATCATATTGGTGAATTTTACTAAGTAATTTTATTTTTGGCGGATGGCCGTGATTGATGAATCAAAATGAATATTTTCCGCTGCTTTTTTATGAAAACGTTTTAATGAAGAGTATGATGAACTTTTGATGTGATATCCCACTGTAAGGGGGGAAACTCTGATGTTTATTTGAATTAAATTTGTATTTTATTTTAATTCGGGAAAGTGGGGTGTTACAGCTATGACCCAAATAAACTTAGTGAGATGGAAAAAAGAAGTAGTCAATCTTCTGGAACAGTTCACTATTATGAGGGAGAGAGACCTATTTATACTTGAGGGAGATATTTCAACATTGATGATCTTTATGTGTGAGGCGCTTTCTTTATGTCTCAACCTTTTGCATTATTTCTAATTGATCATAACTAATTATTTTTGTTTTTTTAGGGAGGATGGCTCCCCTTCCATTAACAGAAACGAAAACGATGACGAAAAAGGCTAAATCCTGCATGGGCAAGGTGAAACCTATTCATCAGAGTGATCCCTCTGTCTTTCAAGCTCGGGAGGCCAAGAAAAGAAAAACTATCACAAAGGGAAAGATCGTTAGAGTTGTTGCATTGACTATCATCATGGTGCCCTCTAAAAGTACGAAGTCGTTCCCAACAAAGAGAAATAAGATAGATCTTGGAAATGGCTAATAGATATGGATGTTGTTTCCTATTTAGACCTAGAGTCAAGGAGCTTTATGGAAGGAAGTAGGAGCGGTCATTCAAAAGGTGACGTTCATACTTTTGAAGAAAAAAGTTCTACTTTTGAAATAATAGCTTTGACAGGATGACGTTCATATATGAACATTTCAATGCCATCAAGGATGTGGAAAAGGAAAATTGTTAGGCCCCCCACAAGGCATTCCAGCTCATTAGCTCCTATATGATGAGGAGTGTTGTCTTAGGTCGGACCTTTGAAGACTTTAATGCTTTATCTAAAAGAGAAAACGACTTAAACAACACACTCAAGAAGGAAAAAAGGGGTTATAAGCTCAGCTAAGTCTTGCAGACCTCTACTTACAAGTGGATAACCACTCTCAATAAAGATTTGAATAGTTCCAAAATAGTATTTTAAAGAGTCATACAAAAGGAGGAGACACTTCTAAAGGAAAATAAGAACCTTGAGGCTAATTTCCATAATTAGAGCATGAACCTTGATGGGCTTAAGACTGAGCTGAGTGTCCTTAAGGTGGATCTTGAGGAGGCTTACATGGATGGTCTCTTTTATAGAGACTATAGGTTCGAGAAGGCGAAAGAGAACGTGTGTTGCATGTATCCTAAGCTTAACATGGAGAAATATGATTCCGATGATGATCAACCCCTGGATGAAGAGCCATAGACAATGCTTCCTCCCATCGATGCGATGCCCACTAGGGAGGTTTTTAAGGAGGCAAGGAATGTCTTTATAAAGAACTCGTCTAAATGCGCTCCCTTTAACTAGGATTTTGTTTTTATTATTTTTTATACTTATTCAAACTTTGTTTGGATAACCTCGCTACCACTATTAGGGCCTTGTTAATTTTTAATTCATAACTTTTAATTATATCATTATCATTCTATTTTTAATCATTGTTGCTTACACTTTGCTTAGTTCAATCATGAGTTTTCGTGTGTACATTTTGATCATTTGTAGGCTCTCAATGTTCCATTTTCCTTAGGGAGTCACCCATAGTCTTATGATTCCCTGTAAGATTTTGGAAAATATCTCGTAGGCCCGGGGGTTTTTGTAGGATTCTAGAATATACCACATAAGGAGTCGCTCGTGGGTGCAAGGTTCTCTACAGGGTTCCAACATATACCTCGTACGGATTCACTAGTAGGCGTAGGGTTTCCCATAAGGTTCCAATATATACCTTGCAGGGAGTCGCCTTTAGGTGCAAGATTCCCCTGTAAGGTTCCAACATATACCCCATAAGGAGTTTCCCATAGGTGTAAGGTTCCTCGTAGATTCTTGTCTAAGAAGTACGTAAATCTTCTATCGAGTTATGTAACTGGTATACAACACATACATAATTAAAACACTTAGAGAGCCCAATTAAAAACTATGCTCTTGCAGGGGAAAAGAGTGTCATTGTAACATCTTATTGCTTTGCTGATCATAATATTAAAATTACTTAATATCTAGTCTCAGAGGCTTTGTTCAACTATAATAGTGTCTTAAGTTTAGGGATGGCAAACAAACCCGGGCCCGCCCGCACCCGTCCGGGCCCGCCCCGAATTTAACGGGGGAAATCCGATTTAATTGGGTGCGGGTGCGGGTGAAACCCGATTCTTAACTACGGGTGCGGGTGCGGGTAGACACTAAGACCCGCCCGCCCCCGCCCCCGCCCCGCCCCAAATAATATATTTAATTTTGATTTCCTTATTTTATTTATTTTAATATTTATTTATTACTTATATTTTTAATTAAGTTATTAATATTCTTATTGCAATTAAAATAATAAAATTAATCAAGTTAATATTCATTTATTAATTAAAATTTTAATTAAATAATTATTTAATTTATTAAAATAATCAATTTTTTTAATTAAATTACTAATTTTTATTATAATTAAAATAATAATAATTTTTTGCGGGTGGGGGCGGGGCGGGGGCGGGTGCACCCGTTTTCTACTGGGGGCGGGTCTGGGTGGTAAATTTTCACCCCCGATTAGATTTGGGGGCGGGGGCGGGTCTGTTGCATGAAGGCGGGTGCGGGTGCGGGTATAATTAAACCCGCCCCGACCCGCCCTGTTGCCATCCCTACTTAAGTTCATTATGTTCCTGGTTGAACCTCTTCACCCTATAAGATTTCTAACTTATATGCTCCATAGGATAACTTTTGTCATACTTAGAAAGCCCCTTCCAATTTGGGAACAACTTTCCCTTTCTGGTTGGTTCCACCACCTACTTCAATACTAGGTCACCTCTTCAAAGTTCTACGTTTCACCTTGGAATTATACCTTCTTTTTTATATGTGATTTGTTGTAAACTCTTGAACTTGATCCATTTCTCTAACCTCTTCTACTAGGTCAACACAAATTCTATTCTTGTTGTGGTTGCCTTCATCGTCAAAGTGCTCTCATCGCCATGTGGATATGTTGATTTCAATAGGGAGCATCACATCTGAACCCTATACAATTCTCAAGATGGTCTCCTTGGTTGATGAATACGACGTGTGACATGACCGCTGTCGCTTGCGCGAAAATAAGGTGCCGGCATGACAGAAGAGTCGCCACCTTTCGTTATTTATCCCTCAGAGCGGGAAAGGAAACGATCGGAAAAACCTGACGAAAAAGGGTAAGACAAGGTCATCGCAACCATTGTCTGGGTTCGGGAGTCGGTTACGCAAGGGGAAGGTATTAGCACCCCTCACGTCCGTCGTACTCGACGGGATCCTCGCTTGTTTGTTTACTTGGACGGGTTGGTTATAATCTATCTACCTATCAAGGCTGGCTGAAAAAGAAAAGAAAAATGACTCGGCAAAGCGTCGCGCTTTATGCCTACGTATTCCCGTCTGGAACGAGAAATCAGAGTCGACGTAGTTCGGCTAACTACGGGTGAAGGTTGAAGGTTGCTCGCTAGGATATCGCATCCTATGCCTACGTACTTTCATCTGGTATGAAAGATCAGAGCAAACGTAGTTCGGGAAACTACAGGAAAAATGGTTCAACTAGGAGGGAGACTATCAAGTCCTACTGTTATCATGCCATGGATTCATCCTATGGTTGAGGTTTGAACAGGGAACTCCTAGAAGTTGTCATGCATAGGTTTCAACCTAAAAGTCTATCATCAAATCCTTATCAAAGGAAATGAGAGTCCTACGGGATCATGTCAATGATACATAGAAACAGACAAAAACATCAGCTTTAAACAGTAAAATGCATGCAATGCAAGTGAGGGAGGAAATGTGTGTGTGGCTTCAGCCTCCACAAGCTCATCTCAACCTCAAGCCAGTCATGCAATAACAGTAATCATACTGAAAATAAACAACGTGCTATCAAGCAATAAACAGATAAAGGAAGTGAAGTGCTATCAGGCAAACAAAACTCACATGAGAAAGAATCATCTATTCTCTAACCCTAACCCTAATCACAGGATCTAAACAAATCAAAGCAAAGCCCTCAAGCACAACCCTAAACAGGGGAAATCATTCCCAGCCTTCAAGCTTCAGAATAAGCTTACCAAAGAAAGGGAGCTAAGCAAGCAAGCTCATAGTGTCTTCCTCAGGAGAACACTAGGAGGTGTATACTCAGGAGTCATACCCTATGTGGCTCAACCACTGTGATCAGTTTACATCCCTCCTCAGGAGAGATTAAACTCACAAGCAGGCTCCAACATCACTGGATATTTAAGAAATCCTATTTAAGCTAGTGGAGCTAAGTGAATAGACCCATAGGACCTTCCTCAGGAAAGTACTAGGAGGCTTCCACTTAGGAGTTGTATCCCATGTGGCTCAACAACATGTGATCAGTTTACATTCCTCCTCAGGAGAAATTAAACTCACAAGTCGGCTCCAACATCATTGGATACTTAAGAAATCCTGGATCAACTAGTGGAACTAAGTGAATAGACCCATAGGACTTTCCTCAGGAAAGTACTAGGAGGCTTCCACTTAGGAGTTGTATCCCACGTGGCTCAACAACAAGTGATCAGTTTACATTCCTCCTCAGGAGAAATTAAACTCACAAGTTGGCTCCAACATCATTGGATACTTAAGGAAGAGGTGAGAAGGAAGGATGAAAGTCATTCATAGTGCCTTCCTCAGGAAAGTACCATGAACTTCCTTCAAACTTCAGGCTCTCAAACCTCACCAACAGGGCATCAGCCAAGCTCTGGGTCTCTGCATCTTGGTCTACAAGCTCCTCTTCATGATGCTCACCATCAATATCCTCAAGGCAACCCAAGCCCTTCATCAAATTCCTCAGAAAGAACCCCACAGATGAACAGATAAACCACTGAACAAACCAAATCATCAGGCAATCTTCAGATAATACCTAAAAATACTAAACTAATGGGGAAAAAATTAACAAATATCCCTAAGGGTCCTCAACACTTACTCATAACATCTACAAAGGTCTCTACCTAAAAATCAAGATAAAACTTGCTCAAAGAAAATGATTCATCACCTAAACACCATTTCTAAACCCTAATTAGACTATCCTAAGCCAACCCTAATTAAACTAATCAAGATTAATTCTAAAAAATCTAGAAAAAATCCTATGGGGAAGTATGACTAATTATCTAATTGCACCAAAAAGAATGGGTAAAAAAGATTAATGGAAAGTACTAAAACAATTCCTACAAAATCAAATATCAAAATGAAACAATTAAAAAGCTATTTAATTGAAAAATCTACTAAAAATATTAAACCTAAAAATAAAATCTCAATTTTATTTTTATAATTTTCTACTCATTTTAATCTATTCACAGAAAAAAGAAGAATTGAAAAATCATTTTCTATCTATTTTTAATGAATTATACAAAACAGAGAAATATTAAAAAGAAATTAAAAGAATTAAAATAACATGAAATGGGAGAGGGGTGTAATCAGTAGGTGGGTTAAGTGTTAAACGCGCTGGGCCCTTAAGCTGGGGGTGCGCGTAGCACCTGGGGTTAAGCCCAATAACCCCTCAGAATTTAATTAAAAAAACAAAAGAAAAAAAAAGGCTACGCGGTGCAATTAGCAACACTTCCATGCGTGTTCTGGCTGGGCCTCGCTACGAGGGGGCGCGAAAAGCAAAGGCCCACTCCCCCCACTTAAATGAAACGCAGCGCTTAAGGGGGGAGGGAAAGCCTCAGCTTTCAATCTCGGCCGTGAGATTATTCCAAGAGTCCACGGTCAACACGCCTTTGGACGATGGAGATTATCTCTTCTCCAAATTGCCATGACACTTAGGGTTTTCTCCATTATCATGCATCTTCACACGTGAAATTTCAAGGCTGCGGTTCTCACTCTCTACTCAACCAAATCACACGCTATAAAAATGAAAATTGCTTAGAATCTCTCCCTCTACACGTGTATGCCATTGGTTCACTTTGAAACTCCCTCTACCATGACAACCGCGCGCAACAACATCTTGCCTCCATGGAAATGGTCTGAAACTTTTTCTCATAATTCTCACTAAAACCTATATGAATCTACTCTACATCTAGTGGTGATAATTCTGAACCAAATACCTAAGCTTCTAACGCCCTAATCATGGAGTTCTATGCCCATCAAGATTCAAGCACCTGCACTAAATTGTCTCTAAACAGCCCCAAAGTTATCTAAACTAATCTCCTAACATCCTAGATCAAGATTATGCTAATGAATCTACACGAATCTACTTAAATTAAGCAAGTGGAAGCAAAATGCACCTTGAGCAAAATGTGATGGATGATGAAGAATCTCTTGGATCTTGATCTTGTGAGGCTTGGATCTTGCTCTCCTCTTGCTCTAGATGATTCTGTATGCACGAGTTTGGAAGGGGAACACTTGTAGAGGATGAAATCCAAGGTTGCTTGAAATTGAAGAAAGCTCTTCAATGGCAATCTTTCTCTTTCTCTCCCTTCTGAAAATGCTCTCTATCACCAACCTTGCATTTAGTGTATTACCCTCTTTAAATAACAATTGGAAGAATAATCTAGAACTCCTTAGAATCATCTAGAAACTTCATGAAAGTATCATGTGATGATAAGTTCAAAACCTCTTATCTCATGCTCTTACTCCTTATTTTCGTGCCAAATACTCCTTACATGAGATATTCAAGTGTCATGAACCAAAATAAGGCTTTACATTGGCTTGTGTAAAGATTTTCAAAGTTAACTTCATTTGCAAGTAACAAATTAACAAAGAAACCTCATTTTTTGGACCTCAAATGGAAAATCCACTTAAACCAATCTTCTCAAAATGTTTTTTCCAATCAAAATGATATATTGGATGACCTATTTTGGATTTGTAGATCTCCCAAATCACTTTTCAATTTCAACTTTTCAAAGTTATAAGTCATTTTTAGTTCATTTTTGACCAATCATGGAATCTTGTGCTATGAGCTTTTTCAACAATTTGTGACCTTCTTTCTAGACTTAAAATCACATTTTGAGCAACTTTCATGTTTTAAGTTTTTCCATTTGAGGCTTGGAAATAGGAGTTTTAGGCATTGGCTAAAATGACCTATAACTGACAAATGACCAAAATACCCCTGCCTTGCTCAAACCATAACTTGAGTTCCACAAATCCAATCAAGGACTTCTACCACTCAAATTAAAGCTAAGAACATCCTCTTCAACATTCATGTTGACCAAGAAACCATAGGAATCAACCTACTAGGGCAAAAGTTGTCTGCAAGTTGGGTGACTTTCAAGGACCCAGATTCACACACCTCAGATGACCTGTAATTTTCCAAAACCATAACTTGAGCTCTGCACATCCTATCAAGGACTTCCACCACTCAAATTAAAGCTAAGAACAAGCTCTACAACATTCATGTTGTGGGGAATATGAGATATCAATCACATCTAGAGCTAAAGCTGCCTGGAAGATAGGGATCAAACTAGGGTTTTTTCACTGACAATCCTTAGAAACCCTGACTTGAAACTTCTCAAACTCCTCAATCATGATGAGTTGGTCTAGGAATCATCTTTATAACATGTCTATGCATCATCCCATGATCTCATGGCCCTTGGATTAGGTCTCAACCCTTTTCCAAATCTTCAGTTATCCTAGGGTTGACCCAGTCAAAACCCTAATTCTACCATTCATGGTTGAATCTTCTGAACTCTTGCATAATGACCTCTTTGGACTTCATGATGGCTATCAAGACATCTCATAAGCTTTCTCAAAACATCTAGTCCATTCTCAAAGTCTCATAATCATCTGAGGGGCACCCACAACCCTCAAGCTATGAAGCACACAACCCTGGTTTCAAACCACTCCTCTGAGGATCTCTTGAACTTTCTGATGAAGGTATCAACTTCCAAATACTCAATGAACAAATAAATGTTGGTCAAATTTTGGGGTGCAACAGCTGCCCCTATTCAAACGGCTTGAACCTGACTGGGTGAGAAGCGAACGGCTCTCAACCAATCAAGGTACGAGACGGTTGAATATCGGTAAACCCGAAAATTTGCCAACTGCACGAGCACACGGTACTCTGCGGGGAACAAACCTTTGAACGCTGCAATACTAGCTGCTCAACAACTAGCTGGAGAGATACTGATCTGACGTCGCCGCCGGAAACAAACATCATTCTGCTGGGGATTTAAGGAATCTGACATTGCCGTCAAACAAACATCCAACCTCGCTGCCTGAAACAAACATAATCTGACCTGGGGTTCACCCCTGGTGAATGGAACAAAAAAGTACACTTACATACCTGAAGCTACTCCGCTGGGAAGGAGAGACTTAACCGAGCACACTCTGATCTGGGGTTCACCCTCAGAACCATGACGAATATCGGAATACTGCTGCACACTGCCCGCCGTAGAACTTCAACATTAAAGATATATGAAACCCTGGCCCCTGGCCACTTCCAGCTTCAGCTAGAAAAGATCTTCAAGCACTTATGAAGATAGATGAAACCCTGGCCCCTGGCCGCTTCCAGCTTCAGCTAGCAAAGATCTTCAAGTACTTCTGAAGATAAGCATCCTTGGCCTCCAAGGATGGCAACTCTGCAGGAGGTATCTTCGACTTCAGTCGGAAGAAAATGATCCTTGGCCTTCAAGGATACATGGATCTGCCTTCAGGCAACTCCGCCTCTGCTATAGAGCATCCGAGACTTCAGTCAGGGATATACTTCGGCCTTCAGCCCGAATAATGAATCCTAGGTCCTTCACGACCTTGGGGGATAACCTTGCCTTCAGGCACCTTTGCTTCAGCATAAGAAATCTGTGACTTTAGTCAGAGAAATGGTATCCTGAGCCACTCATGACTCCACGGGGATTCAAACACTTTGCCTACAGGCAAAACTCCGCTTCAGCTGGAGAAACATCTTCGACTTCAATCAGAAGACGTATCATTCACTTGATCGCGATCAATCATCACCTCAGGATAACTGACCTGGTCTTCAGACTCACACGAATTACTCTGTTGTATCTACAACCCTGGAACCTTGTCTTCAGCCACCCGTTGCTTCATCCACACGGAAATCTGGCTTCACAGGAACCTTCTGATATCGCCTTCTGGCGCTTATGAAATCCATCTTCAGATTAGACATCATTGCTGGAGGAACATCTTCGACTTCAATCGGAAGACGTATCATTCCCTTGATCGCGCTCAATCATCGCCTCAGGATAACTGACTTGGTCTTCAGACTCACACGAATTACTCTGTTGTATCTACAACTCTGGAACCTTATCTTCAGCTACCGGTTGATTCATCAATCTGGAAATCTGAACTCACAGGAACCTTCTGATATCGCCTTCGGGCGCTTTACGACATCCATCTTCAGATTAGACATCGTTGCTGGGGCAGACATATCATGCTGCTACTCACTTGACATCCTGTCAAGTCGTTGCTAATTAAAAGCAAACATGTCGGGTCACCGGACATAATCATCACGTTAACAACTCTGTTGAGGAGAGAGGAATGAGGGTTCACCCAAATAATCCTGACGACTCACTGGGGAAAAGGAAGAAGGGTTCACCCGAACAACCTTGTAGACTCTGCTGCAGAAAGACGAGAGAGTTCACCCAAACGACTTCAACAACTGCTGGAGAAAAACGAAAGAGCACACTCAGACGATTCCTACCAACTTTACTAGGGAGCAAGTACTTCTGCACGGGGAAAGCGATAAATGCCCTGAACGACTTTTTGGGAAATGACCCTTCTGGGGAACATAGCCGTCAGGCTACAAGACACTCATGTCATTAAGTTCTCAAACTTGCGGGATAAACAAACTTCAGCTTGCTGGACAATCCTTCGGGATCTGTTTGGGGGAACCTTCCATCTGCCAATCATGATTGTGCTCGGCTGGGGACATCAATCTACCTGCCTGCTGCTGGGGAAGTGCCAACCACCTGCTGGGGAAAAGACCTTCACTCTGTCGGGGGTTCCAGAAATCATCTTGAACAAACAACTCCGGCGGCGCTTCCAAGAATCATCCTGGACTGATAACCTTTCTGGAGACTTTATTCTGCTGGGTATTTCCAGGAATCTTCCTGGGCAACTCTTGCTGCGGATGCTACTGGGGAGCTCAAGAATCATCTTAAGCAAACAACTCGGGAAACTGTACTGAGGTCTTAAGAGTCATCTTAAGCAAACGGCCCTGCTGAGGAATTCGAGCATCATCTTGAACCGAAGACTTCGCTGGGGATCTCAAAAATCATCTTGAGCGAGCGAACTGCGGGGATCACACCGGGGTCTTTTAGAATCATCTAAGAAAAAACCTGGCTGGGGAGAACATCAAGAATCGTCCTGAGCAACCGGTCTTTTTGGGATACACCTGTTCAACAAGGATGATAATGACCTAGGTCATGCTTATGATGCGTATGCTTCTGCGCTATGCCCCACACGGTGGGAATGATATGCGAAAATGCTAAATGCCATGCAATCATGCACAACGTTGTTGCAACGTCAGATGCTATGCAGTGTTAAATGCCATGCAGTCATGCACAATGCTATGCAATCATGCACAATGATGCGATCCCATCGGCAAAATAAATGCCGAAGGGGGGAAATCTTCCTGTCAAGGAGAAAGAACCACTCAGGTAGAGGAATCATCCTGCCGAGGAGATGGTGAACACGTCAATATCAATCGGGCTCTGTCTGGGGAATTGATCTTCCGCGAATTGCTGCATGGCAAACAACTTCAGCTGACTGCTGCAGGGGAACGAAGCTCTACGAGCACTTGGATCTGCTGATATCAATCGCGAGAATGAACTGTGCGGCCGTCTCGGCTACTCTTCTGGGGATGACCGCTCTGTGGGGAGCCAACTTCAGCTGCTCAACACTCCACCGGGGAGAAACCAATCATGATCCGATCAACTTCCAAGGACTCGGCTCTCTTGGGCATCTGCAAACTCGGCTGAGGAAGGAGAAATCGTTCTGCTTCGCTGGATAGAGTACGACTCTGGGGGAATACAACATCAGCTGCTCTACGCTCTGCTGAGGAAAATTGATCATGACCTGATCAACTTCCGAGGATTCTGCTTTTCTGCGGACTCAGCCGGGGAGAGAAATCATTCTACTTCACTGAAGAGTACGACTCTGATGGGGAATTTCAATTCTGCTGGGGAAGAAAGAATCATCTGACTTCGGGGGAGAGTACAACTCTGCAAGGGAATACGACATCAGCTGTTCCAACACTCTGCTGGGGAAGAGGGAGTCATCCAACTTCAGGAGAGAATATAACTCTAGTGGGGAATTTCAATTCCGCTGGAGACTTCAGTCTGGCATCATCAGTTACTGTATACTTCGGTATACGAACAACTTCCTGCGAAACCTGCACTTGTGACCCGGTGCTGGGGAAGACACCTGCTTCGGTGACTTTACTGGGGAAAACACGAGCTTCGGCACCCGAGCAATTCTCTGAAATCTGCACTTGTGACCCGGTGCTGGGGAAAGACGATGAGCTGCTGCGTGCGACTTAGCTGATGAGGTGACATTCCTTCAGGATGCGTCTGCTTGGGGGAGAGAATCACCTCTACCTGGGGAAGACATATCAATGCTCACTATCTGATTTTGATTCTGCGAAGGAGAGACTACTGAACTCTGCCGGGGAAGGAGGATTCATCCTGCTTCGGGGATATCAATCCTGGTCCGCTGAGGGTAATCTTGACCCTAATCTGATGAGGGGTGAACGCCATCTCAATCTGCTGCAGTCTCAAACTGTACAGGGGGAACGACCTCAAATTGTGCGTCTCTGCTGAAAAACAATCCTGGTTCAACAGCGTCAACACAGGGAATACAGGCTACCAATCATGGAGTCAAGTAACAGGTTATGCTGTAGGATAGCAACCCAATGACCGCAAGGCTTCTTCAGAAGATTCAGGTTTTGACGGGGTAATGACACGATTCCCCGATACTCAATTCTTGCTAGGGTGAACAAACTCATTTGAACAACTTGCCCCAGTGCATTTCAACTTGCCCCAATCTGACCTTTGGGAATAATTCATTCTGAGCCGAAAACAACTGGCAACAAGACAATCTTCAGAGGGCTTGCCCCAGCATCTGCACAACGGGAGGATTCATCCTCAACTAATCAACTTTCAGCATGGTCGGCTTCAATATCTCTGAAGTAGTTTGCCCCTGAACGAGCGATGAGCGACTCAACATGCTCTGATCGAACACTGGAGGGATCTGCCCTTAAATCGCAAGGATTCCAGATAACTGCCCCTGATTGGGTCTCGAGAAGATTCACTTCCGATCAACTGCTTTTTGCATAAACTGCCCCATAATCAACTGATGCTCCGGGACTTGTCCTCAGACAAACTGATTCCAGGCTTACTGGAAGTCATTGCCCCAAATTCACAGGGCTTCGCAGCATACCATTCTGATCCAGACCTCTGACGATTCAGTCCTGATTGACTATTCCCTATTGAAGTCCCTTCATGTCAGCTACCAACCTGCAATTGAAATTGTTTATTCACGAATGGTAATTCTAATGCAGTGTTCATGCAAATTTCGAAAAATGTTGTACTGTCACTCATTTACGTATCATGCTAGTGAGTGACGAGTGAACCAAAGAGTTCAAACGTAGTGCTGATGCGATCAGTGAAAAATGCAATAAGGATATGATTAGCAAATCATGAAGGAGTCAGGTTACTCAACCTTATCGTAATGCGCTCTCAGAATAAACCCTGCCTCAATTAGGTCTTTTAAGGGTTGTATCGTGGTCGGGTTCACGGTTCGTGAAGCAAAGGATATTTGGCTCAAATCATGATTTGTACCCACCCCTTCTACGTGATGTTCTCCGATCTTAAAGTTCAGTTAACTTAGCTCGAGCGCTCTCCTCTTCGAGAGGTATGTTGAACATTGGGAACAACTGGTTAAAGAATTCTCAAGGTGTTTCGGAGTGACAGTTACTCCTTTTCGTTTTTGGTGTCTGTGTCTACACGACTTCGTCCTTGTTCGGGGATTTTTCTTTTTTATAATCCTTTCTTTTTCATTCTTTTGATTCCCTAACTTTTGCCTGGACTGACTCCTTTTGAGTTCTTTTCGATTTTTTCTTTTGAAGTCCAGCGGGATGCCCTGATTTTTGCCTAAGTATTTGCTTTCTAGCTTTTCTTTTTACTTAGCGGGCTTTCTTATTTCTCTTTTTTTCTTGGAACAAGTCGTGCGACACTGGTTGTCTTGATTGCTCCGAAAGGATTATAACTGTCTCACTCCTGATTGGTGAGGTTTAACCATTGTGGTTGATGAGGTACGACCTCTGGAGAGGAATATGATGTGATTGGTCCTCGAAGGACAACACTCCTCTATAAGACTTGAACGCTCGATCAAGCTAACTGACAACTACCCTGCCCCGGGTTAAGATGTGAGGGTTAAAAAGTCCGAAAGAAACTCCTACTCCTCGGCTCGAAGTGGTTAACAAGGGATTCTCTTCCTTATCTCTCCGGTGTTTAGGGATTTGAAACAATGCCTTGTACGTCATCGGCAAAGTTTTATCTGAAAGCAATACGATCATCGGTTATGCGTATTCAGTCTCATCATCCTCCCTCCGCTCATTGCTAATCATAGTAAGAAATCGGAGTAAATAAAATGCAAATCAGTGCAATGCAGTAAATGAGTGACAACGACATAACTAATTCAGAAGAAATGCATAGTCACTTTATTATCATTACCATTCGAAACATACAATGTTTAATAGCAAGTAGTAACTAACAGAAAAGAAACTACAAATGCAAATGGTAAAAAGTCTGAGGACTGCCAATGTTGAGGACGTCTGCCCGTCTGGATCACTGGCTTCTGGAAACAATCCTCTGAATCTGTGAGCTCAGGCAGCTGATAGGTCGTCACGCACAACCAAGACTCCCTCTGGAAAGGAAATACACCCTTGGTCGATCAATTGCTGCACCTTCGCCTGGAAAGCCTTGCAATCTTCAGTTGAATGCCCCAGAGATCCACCATGGTAGCCACACTGAGCATGGGGATCGTACCCTGGGGTGTAAGGCTCTAGCACGGGCTTGAGAGCTTTCGGTTCCACCAAGGAATTCTGAACCAATAGCGGAAGAATCTGGCTATACGGCACAGGCACTGGATGGGGAGAAGCATTCCTTTGTTCCCCGTGGTTGCGAGGTCTCTTGTGATCCTGGGGCTGGTATTCTTTCCGCCCAAGAGCAATGGTCTCTCGTTTAGGCGCTGGCGTCCTTGAGCTTGATCCAGGTAAGAACTGCGAGCGAGGTGATTCAGTCACCAAAGGTCGCGGGACATATTCCAGATCTTTCTCAGCTTCAGGCAAAGGAGTGGAATCATCCACTTCTCCCGCAGGGTAGGGGATAAACTTTCCCGATGCACTCATGCCGCCCGGCACAAGCCTAATTGTCCTCGAGTCGATCAAGTCCTGAATCTTATTCCGGAGAGCCTTACATGTTTCAACATGGTGCCCCGGCGCTCCTGAGTGGAAATCACAACGCACGCTTAGATCAACGTCTGATGACCCCTCATCTGGCGGATTTAAGGTCCGAAGCTTGAGAACACGGTTCTGAACCAACAGCGGCAGCAGCTGGGCATAACTCACAGGTAGTGGGTCCAAAGCTCTATCAAGTAGCTTCTTCTTTTGACCATAACCTTCAGGATTATTCTGAGATGCTCGGCGCGGCTGACGACGAGACAGGCCTCGAGCTTCATGCTGTGTAGAGGGTCTATGAGGTCCACTTGGCTTCAGCACAGGTGGCACTGACAGTAACGGAGGAAGCACTCTGGTCTCCTCCTTGGGTGCTTGACCCCTCTCCTTATTTAGCATACTTCTCACTACTCCCATGAGAAAGCTCAACTGATTCTGCAGCTGCTGATTCTCCTCTCTGAGCACTTGCTGGTCCAGACGTACTGCCTGTATGTCATTCATGACCTGCCCCAGCTGGCTTTGGATTTTCTCTAGTTCAGCTTGTATCTGCTCCATCAGTCTGAGCTGCTTGATTCTGAGTCAAACCTGCAAACACAAAGGTTAGAAGACAAGTCGCGGCTTCTGCCATGCAAGATGAATTATGGGCGTCTGTACGTTCAGGAGATCCCCCTGATTCTGGTGTCAACGTGCCAACATAGTGTCAATGCAGTGATAAGACTGGATCCATTCATGGAAGAAAATATCTCATATTGCTCGGGACACCAGGATCAGGGTACGAAATGCGCCTGCAGCACAGACACATGCTAATGGAATGCAAACATGAATATGAGAGCTAATGCAAAATGCAGTCATGCAATAATATATCCCGGTGGCTGCTGTGGAGATTCAGTATCAACAGTCACTGATGAGAAAGAAACCCCGGTGTAAAACCCCTGATCTGATCTGTTGTGAATAACCATCTGGTAAAATCGAGATCAAAATTCTGCTCTGACGAGAACGAAGGCCTGATAATAAAGACCCCGGATGCAAGATCAAGGAATATCTGTTGATGAAGTCTTCGGACCCCAAATCAAAAATCTGCCCTCTCAAGAACAAATGCACAGCTGCTGATGAGATCTTCAAACCCCACTCAAAAATCTGCCCTCTCAAGAACAAATACACAGCTGCTGATGAGATCCTCAGACCTCACTCAAAATCCGCTCCATCCAGAACAAACCTCTGATAACAATACTCTGATCGGAACCTGCTCTATCAAGAACAAACAAACACCTGATGATAAGATCCTCTGATCAAACTCTTGCTCTATCAAGAACATGTCTGCAACTGAGAACCCAACATAACTGATTCACTGTTAAGAAAACCAGGTGGTCTGGAGGTCAAAGTTTCCTGCAATATCCCAACCCCACTCACAGGTATGATGGACCTAATCCACGGACAAAGGTACGGCATCCTATGCGGTCGTCAGCGTCACAGACATTCATGAGTGACAATACGATTCCCAGAAGGAGTGGCATCGTCAAGTCATGAAGAGGCCTCTCTTAGCTGACTTCCAAATGATCGGTCCCCAGAGTCGACAATCCTCACGTCTGGACTCCCCTCAGATCCTCAGGACCGGAAAGGAGCACCTCTGCAAGAATCTCGTCTGAGCGCAGATTTTCGTAGGGAACTGTGCCTGTTCAACAGACAGGTTCGTCTACTACTTCTCCACAACTATATCTAGGTGTGTACTCAAAGCCCAGGTCCGGCTTTTCGCTCACAGTAACATCCCTCTCCCACAGCAGCACAGATAATCATATCAAACTGGAAATAAAATGCGGGAAATAAAATGCGGGAAGTAAAGATGCGATAAATAAACGCAACCCAACAAGCAAACACACAAACGATAGGATTGACTCTCATGGGGAACCGGAGAACCAGAGATTCTGGGTTCGATCCCCAGCAGAGTCGCCAGCTGTCGCTTGCGCGAAAATAAGGTGCCGGCATGACAGAAGAGTCGCCACCTTTCGTTATTTATCCCTCAGAGCGGGAAAGGAAACGATCGGAAAAACCTGACGAAAAAGGGTAAGACAAGGTCATCGCAACCATTGTCTGGGTTCGGGAGTCGGTTACGCAAGGGGAAGGTATTAGCACCCCTCACGTCCGTCGTACTCGACGGGATCCTCGCTTGTTTGTTTACTTGGACGGGTTGGTTATAATCTATCTACCTATCAAGGCTGGCTGAAAAAGAAAAGAAAAATGACTCGGCAAAGCGTCGCGCTTTATGCCTACGTATTCCCGTCTGGAACGAGAAATCAGAGTCGACGTAGTTCGGCTAACTACGGGTGAAGGTTGAAGGTTGCTCGCTAGGATATCGCATCCTATGCCTACGTACTTTCATCTGGTATGAAAGATCAGAGCAAACGTAGTTCGGGAAACTACAGGAAAAATGGTTCAACTAGGAGGGAGACTATCAAGTCCTACTGTTATCATGCCATGGATTCATCCTATGGTTGAGGTTTGAACAGGGAACTCCTAGAAGTTGTCATGCATAGGTTTCAACCTAAAAGTCTATCATCAAATCCTTATCAAAGGAAATGAGAGTCCTACGGGATCATGTCAATGATACATAGAAACAGACAAAAACATCAGCTTTAAACAGTAAAATGCATGCAATGCAAGTGAGGGAGGAAATGTGTGTGTGGCTTCAGCCTCCACAAGCTCATCTCAACCTCAAGCCAGTCATGCAATAACAGTAATCATACTGAAAATAAACAACGTGCTATCAAGCAATAAACAGATAAAGGAAGTGAAGTGCTATCAGGCAAACAAAACTCACATGAGAAAGAATCATCTATTCTCTAACCCTAACCCTAATCACAGGATCTAAACAAATCAAAGCAAAGCCCTCAAGCACAACCCTAAACAGGGGAAATCATTCCCAGCCTTCAAGCTTCAGAATAAGCTTACCAAAGAAAGGGAGCTAAGCAAGCAAGCTCATAGTGTCTTCCTCAGGAGAACACTAGGAGGTGTATACTCAGGAGTCATACCCTATGTGGCTCAACCACTGTGATCAGTTTACATCCCTCCTCAGGAGAGATTAAACTCACAAGCAGGCTCCAACATCACTGGATATTTAAGAAATCCTATTTAAGCTAGTGGAGCTAAGTGAATAGACCCATAGGACCTTCCTCAGGAAAGTACTAGGAGGCTTCCACTTAGGAGTTGTATCCCATGTGGCTCAACAACATGTGATCAGTTTACATTCCTCCTCAGGAGAAATTAAACTCACAAGTCGGCTCCAACATCATTGGATACTTAAGAAATCCTGGATCAACTAGTGGAACTAAGTGAATAGACCCATAGGACTTTCCTCAGGAAAGTACTAGGAGGCTTCCACTTAGGAGTTGTATCCCACGTGGCTCAACAACAAGTGATCAGTTTACATTCCTCCTCAGGAGAAATTAAACTCACAAGTTGGCTCCAACATCATTGGATACTTAAGGAAGAGGTGAGAAGGAAGGATGAAAGTCATTCATAGTGCCTTCCTCAGGAAAGTACCATGAACTTCCTTCAAACTTCAGGCTCTCAAACCTCACCAACAGGGCATCAGCCAAGCTCTGGGTCTCTGCATCTTGGTCTACAAGCTCCTCTTCATGATGCTCACCATCAATATCCTCAAGGCAACCCAAGCCCTTCATCAAATTCCTCAGAAAGAACCCCACAGATGAACAGATAAACCACTGAACAAACCAAATCATCAGGCAATCTTCAGATAATACCTAAAAATACTAAACTAATGGGGAAAAAATTAACAAATATCCCTAAGGGTCCTCAACACTTACTCATAACATCTACAAAGGTCTCTACCTAAAAATCAAGATAAAACTTGCTCAAAGAAAATGATTCATCACCTAAACACCATTTCTAAACCCTAATTAGACTATCCTAAGCCAACCCTAATTAAACTAATCAAGATTAATTCTAAAAAATCTAGAAAAAATCCTATGGGGAAGTATGACTAATTATCTAATTGCACCAAAAAGAATGGGTAAAAAAGATTAATGGAAAGTACTAAAACAATTCCTACAAAATCAAATATCAAAATGAAACAATTAAAAAGCTATTTAATTGAAAAATCTACTAAAAATATTAAACCTAAAAATAAAATCTCAATTTTATTTTTATAATTTTCTACTCATTTTAATCTATTCACAGAAAAAAGAAGAATTGAAAAATCATTTTCTATCTATTTTTAATGAATTATACAAAACAGAGAAATATTAAAAAGAAATTAAAAGAATTAAAATAACATGAAATGGGAGAGGGGTGTAATCAGTAGGTGGGTTAAGTGTTAAACGCGCTGGGCCCTTAAGCTGGGGGTGCGCGTAGCACCTGGGGTTAAGCCCAATAACCCCTCAGAATTTAATTAAAAAAACAAAAGAAAAAAAAAGGCTACGCGGTGCAATTAGCAACACTTCCATGCGTGTTCTGGCTGGGCCTCGCTACGAGGGGGCGCGAAAAGCAAAGGCCCACTCCCCCCACTTAAATGAAACGCAGCGCTTAAGGGGGGAGGGAAAGCCTCAGCTTTCAATCTCGGCCGTGAGATTATTCCAAGAGTCCACGGTCAACACGCCTTTGGACGATGGAGATTATCTCTTCTCCAAATTGCCATGACACTTAGGGTTTTCTCCATTATCATGCATCTTCACACGTGAAATTTCAAGGCTGCGGTTCTCACTCTCTACTCAACCAAATCACACGCTATAAAAATGAAAATTGCTTAGAATCTCTCCCTCTACACGTGTATGCCATTGGTTCACTTTGAAACTCCCTCTACCATGACAACCGCGCGCAACAACATCTTGCCTCCATGGAAATGGTCTGAAACTTTTTCTCATAATTCTCACTAAAACCTATATGAATCTACTCTACATCTAGTGGTGATAATTCTGAACCAAATACCTAAGCTTCTAACGCCCTAATCATGGAGTTCTATGCCCATCAAGATTCAAGCACCTGCACTAAATTGTCTCTAAACAGCCCCAAAGTTATCTAAACTAATCTCCTAACATCCTAGATCAAGATTATGCTAATGAATCTACACGAATCTACTTAAATTAAGCAAGTGGAAGCAAAATGCACCTTGAGCAAAATGTGATGGATGATGAAGAATCTCTTGGATCTTGATCTTGTGAGGCTTGGATCTTGCTCTCCTCTTGCTCTAGATGATTCTGTATGCACGAGTTTGGAAGGGGAACACTTGTAGAGGATGAAATCCAAGGTTGCTTGAAATTGAAGAAAGCTCTTCAATGGCAATCTTTCTCTTTCTCTCCCTTCTGAAAATGCTCTCTATCACCAACCTTGCATTTAGTGTATTACCCTCTTTAAATAACAATTGGAAGAATAATCTAGAACTCCTTAGAATCATCTAGAAACTTCATGAAAGTATCATGTGATGATAAGTTCAAAACCTCTTATCTCATGCTCTTACTCCTTATTTTCGTGCCAAATACTCCTTACATGAGATATTCAAGTGTCATGAACCAAAATAAGGCTTTACATTGGCTTGTGTAAAGATTTTCAAAGTTAACTTCATTTGCAAGTAACAAATTAACAAAGAAACCTCATTTTTTGGACCTCAAATGGAAAATCCACTTAAACCAATCTTCTCAAAATGTTTTTTCCAATCAAAATGATATATTGGATGACCTATTTTGGATTTGTAGATCTCCCAAATCACTTTTCAATTTCAACTTTTCAAAGTTATAAGTCATTTTTAGTTCATTTTTGACCAATCATGGAATCTTGTGCTATGAGCTTTTTCAACAATTTGTGACCTTCTTTCTAGACTTAAAATCACATTTTGAGCAACTTTCATGTTTTAAGTTTTTCCATTTGAGGCTTGGAAATAGGAGTTTTAGGCATTGGCTAAAATGACCTATAACTGACAAATGACCAAAATACCCCTGCCTTGCTCAAACCATAACTTGAGTTCCACAAATCCAATCAAGGACTTCTACCACTCAAATTAAAGCTAAGAACATCCTCTTCAACATTCATGTTGACCAAGAAACCATAGGAATCAACCTACTAGGGCAAAAGTTGTCTGCAAGTTGGGTGACTTTCAAGGACCCAGATTCACACACCTCAGATGACCTGTAATTTTCCAAAACCATAACTTGAGCTCTGCACATCCTATCAAGGACTTCCACCACTCAAATTAAAGCTAAGAACAAGCTCTACAACATTCATGTTGTGGGGAATATGAGATATCAATCACATCTAGAGCTAAAGCTGCCTGGAAGATAGGGATCAAACTAGGGTTTTTTCACTGACAATCCTTAGAAACCCTGACTTGAAACTTCTCAAACTCCTCAATCATGATGAGTTGGTCTAGGAATCATCTTTATAACATGTCTATGCATCATCCCATGATCTCATGGCCCTTGGATTAGGTCTCAACCCTTTTCCAAATCTTCAGTTATCCTAGGGTTGACCCAGTCAAAACCCTAATTCTACCATTCATGGTTGAATCTTCTGAACTCTTGCATAATGACCTCTTTGGACTTCATGATGGCTATCAAGACATCTCATAAGCTTTCTCAAAACATCTAGTCCATTCTCAAAGTCTCATAATCATCTGAGGGGCACCCACAACCCTCAAGCTATGAAGCACACAACCCTGGTTTCAAACCACTCCTCTGAGGATCTCTTGAACTTTCTGATGAAGGTATCAACTTCCAAATACTCAATGAACAAATAAATGTTGGTCAAATTTTGGGGTGCAACAACCACAACACCTAAAATACTTAAAATATCCTCCACAATCATATTATCAAATAGGCAAGGCATAGTGAGTAGTAATTTAATTTTTATTTTAGATTGAAATGAGATCTATATTACCTTGTGAAAAAACTCAGCCCATAGTCCATTTTCCTTCTCCAGCTTCTTTCTTATCTCGACGAGTAGGATTCTATTGACTAATTCTTTTTTACCATTCATTTGAGGATGCTAGACTTAAATAAACTTTGTCTTGATTCCTAGCTACTAACAGAAATCGACCATAGATGAGTGTTGGAAATAGAAAAAATACATTGTATGTTTCCCACTAAAATAAGCATTTAAGTCTTAGGTTCATGTATATTTAGATTCATGCATTTAGGAAGTTGGACTATTATTTATTTCTCCTTGTAAAAATAATATGTAATTAATTATATAGTGTGTATAAATATCACAGTTGCCGAGTGTTTTACTCACTCAAGTACATTCAGAAAAAAGAAGTTTGGGTTGGGCCTAACTCATCCCTATAAAACTTGTTTGTAAGGTGATAATTGTCCCTATTTATAAACACAACACATACCATATCTCTAAGAAATGTGGGTGGAACTAAATCCACCCCTTCAAAGCTAACACAATGAAGGTGTTAGGGGCTACAATGAGCTAAGCCAAAGTGTTGTAATTAAGGCGATTAGGGGCGGACCCCAATTAAACCGAAAAGCCCAACACACACCCTCACGCTTGGACCTCAATGAGCCCAAATCATGGACGGTGTGGGAAGCCCAACAATGATCTAGGATAGGCTATGCTATCATCTAATAGTTTGGGTTGAGCCTAACTCGTCCCTACAAAATTGGCTTATAAGGTGAGGATTGTCCTCATTTATAATACAACACACGTCATATCTCTAAGCAATATGGGACTAAATCTACCCCTTTAAAGCTAACACAATTAAGGTGTTAGGGGATGCAATAAGGTAGGCTAAAGTGCCATAATTAAGGCGACTAGGGGCGAACTGCAATTAAGGCTGGAAGTCCAACAATGAGCTATCAAACCGTGTCTTGTTGCCCTAAACAATGGTCTTTGATAAGCTGAACATGCATATAATATTCCTCTAACAGAAGCTTCATACTCGTTCTACTATTATTTTTTCTATTGACTCTTCCTTAACCTACTTAGTGAAGTAGTCTACCCCTAATAGTAAAAATTAATCTCCATCCAAATATCAAACAAATCTCCTAATCATATTTTTCAATCAATAACAATAAATTCTTTAACAAATTTTTTCCATAACATACTCCAATACACAAAAGTATGACGCCTTTTTCACAGGGTATAGATGTCGTACCAACATGCTACAACATCATACCCATCATGTGTCCTTTTTGTAGCTCCAAACAAATTTAGTAAGCTAGACCAATCTTGAATACTTGGACACTTCTCCAAGTTGGTTTTTTTGTTGCTAAAATGCAGCCAATCTGAAGGACCAATTCATTAGGAACAACAATCTCCCCCTTTGGAAAATTATGGTAAAATAACTCTTCAAGATAAATAGCACTTCTTCCATGAGAAAAAGTGACAACCAATAGAAGTTCTAGATCTTCAAAGCATTTCAGCAGCAACAACTTCCATATATCATAGTTAAGCACTAACACTAGCAGAAGTCAGAAGTATCAATATTCAGATGCTTACAAATAATTCATTCAGTTGCTTCAAACCAAATAGACAATCATGAAATAGTTCACATACTTAGTAATGCATGAATCTAGTATCACATAGTTAGTAGCATACAATTTTACTAACTAATATATATCAATATCCAATCATTCACATACTTAGTCATGCACACACAAATAGTTAGTAGTTGATATCATAATACCAATGAATACTACTAACACAGATAGATCTGTTTTTAGAGATACAAGGACCAGGACCAGATGTCCCACGCGATGCTCTAACATGAAACACAACATTAGTACTTTCTGAATACTCATTACTAAACAATCACCAGGTTTATCTGCACGCAACAGGTACACCACTTCATCTCGTTACTCCCCCTTTTTGCCATAATTTGGAAAATGGTAAGGTATTTAAATTAAACATTGAGAATTCAGTCATGCTTAGGTTAGTATGTTAGCACATACATATCCAAAAATATGAGAAAACAACCAGAACAACATCCATAGATGAACAACATTAGACTTGTCTTAAAAGTAAAAAGATAAAATAGACTATAGAGCATTTACAAACTCAAAAACATAAAAGGTATAGAACAACTAAGCTATAAAATTTGAGCTTATTCTTCAATCCATCCTCTGGAGTTTTTGTGAGCAATCTAGTCTACATCAACCTCTAAGTCAGAGTCATATTTATGAATATCGTTCTTCTTCACAAACTTCCTCTTGATAACAGTCTTCTTGTCAGTTGTAGATGACATTGCATCTTCAACATTTTCAGAAGGCCCAACCCCTTTGACCTTCCTTTCTTTATAATATTTTTAGAGGGTTTTGAATTTACAGACACCTCACTCATTTTGAAATGAAAATTTGAAGGTAGCAAGAGAAAAATAACAGAAGATTAATATCCTTGTTTGTCACGTAGGTCCATATAAAAGGAGGTATAGAAACAAGTAAATTCTGTATTGTTTCATGTGCAACACAAACCTATAGAGAGATAAACTCCCTTGCACACTTCCCTAACATTAACTACTATTAATTCTCACACGAGAAGGCATTAAAAATATACCTTAATGCCTTAGTGGTACTATTATCTAACCGTTTTTCCAGTTTCCATGTGTTCAAGAGATTCCTCATTTTCTTCAACAAGTTCCCTAATGAAGTGATGTCACTTGTCAAGATGTTCATTTTTTGCTTTGTTGTCCTGGAATTGTTGAATAATTTATAGCCCTTAGAGTGTTCCAGAACGATGTCAAAACATCTTGTTCCATATTATTCTCCTTCAACACTAGCTTTACCCTGAGCAAATTTTACCACTACTCGTAGTAGTTGCATGATCAACAGACAAGATTCCACACCCTTCTTTCGAAAGTTGTACCACTTTTTTAATTGTCAAAATTTATGTTGACATCTTCCTTTCATGGCTTATCCTTTTGTTATACAACCACATCCTCTTCAGAAGACTTTCTTCAACTAAGTAAGACACTTTGAGAATTTACTTATCGTTTAGCCTTTTTACAATGACCAAGCATTTGCTTCAACATTTGACTCTGAGTTTGGCCTTATTTTTACTCCATAGACACCAAGACTATCTTGCTCATTCTTCATCAAATTTGGGAACTTAGTTACCATTTTGTCACTCACGGTGTCTATCACAGCTTGTACAACATCTTCCTTATCAATTTTGATGACATCTTTGATCATATGATTACTCCATCCAAATTGAGTGCAACTACTTCCTAGGGAATCACATAAGGAATTCTTCATTTTCCCTTCTTGAAAGTCAGGAAGGTGGCTCACATCTTCAGTTATGTTACACCGTGGTGCCACATGTTGAGCACCATGTTGTAACATGTAGTTCAACCTCAAATCTTCATTCTTTTTTCCAAAAACAACAACCTTCTTTGAAGGAATCCTTTTGATTGTATCTTCCACATCCGTCCATTCATGCTTAGTAATCTCTCCAAACTCTAATTTTTCATTATGTAAACTTGAATTTTTTTCAACTTACTTTCAGAACGAAACAGGTTTTCTAGTTTTGAATTTAGTGATGAAATATTTTTTTCTCCACTTGAGATGGTTGATGCAAGTTCCTTTGATTCCTTCTGAGGAGCACAAATGGTTTTCTTTTAGATGTCTATACTGAACATGCTTATTTCCCTTTATTTAACATGAGCCTGGATAAATTGTCAAGCTTTTCTTCAACTTTGGTCTCTTCTTTAGATACAAATCTTCCACAATACACCATCACATTTTTGGCAGTTTTCCTTTCACATTCACTTTCAAAATCAGACCAAGTGGCGGTTAATCCCTTTTTTTTGTTTCCTTATAAAATTTGGGCATTCTTGTCTAATGTGTGTATAGCCTCCACATTCAAATTACCGAGTACCTTTCCCACAATTGAGTTCTTCTTCATTCATGTCTTTGTTCTGGGGAATGATGTTGGACCTCTTGTTTGGGACATTGGTACTCTACTTCCTGTCCAAATACTTCAAGGTATTGTTGAATTTTTACCAAGAAGAGAAATATCATCTGCCAATCTCTTCTCTTTGACACATTGACTTCCAACTTCTTTAGTGTTATATAAAAAGGTTATACCTTTGTTCCTTTTTTTGACCTTTTATTGATGGACATATCAAAGGTTTGTAGGAAACCAATAATTTCATTAACCTTTACACTAATTAGGTTCTGAGCTTATTCAATAGCCGTCACTTTCATATCAAACCTCTTAGGTAATGATCTGAGAATATTTCTGGAAAACTTTTCTTTAGACATATTTCCACCTAAGTTAAAGATGTGTTGACAATGTCACACAATCTTATGTGGAACTCACAAATAGATTCTTCATTCATCCTCAGATTCTCAAACTTGGTGATAAGGAGCTGCAACCTTGACATACGAACCTTGGGTGTGCCTTCATGTGCAGTTTTCAGAATCTCCCATGCTTCTTTAGCTTCTGAATATGTGTTGATAATCTTGAACATGTTCTTTTCCACATCATTGAAAATCACATTCAATGCCTTGGTGTTCCCAAGGGTTTAATCATCTTTAACATCAGTCTAATCAGTCTCTGGTTTTAGGATTATTGTACCATCTTTAGAGGTAATCATTAGATGCTTTCATCCGTTTATCACAACTTTACATGTTTTATTTCCCAAGGATTTGAGAAAAGCCACCAACATCACCTTCCAATGATCATAATTTGTGCCATCCAAAATAGGTGGTTTGTTGACTAATCCCATGTTTTTAATTGTATCCATTTGAGAAAAATTTATCTTCCCAAGAGCTCACCCAACAGGCTAGGGTGCCTTCTCTAACTTCAATTGAAATTTTGTTCCTCAGGGAATAGATGTCAAACATGATGCTCCAGCAACATGTTCGACAGGATATACCAGAACACTACAATAAAAATTACTAGATGAATCAGAAAAGCAATCAACAACATAATCAATTATTTACCCAACTCAGTGAAACCACACATACGTCTTGGGGGATGAGTTCACAACCCAAGAAAGGAAAATCACTTATTAGTATCTTAGTATAATTAGTCATACAAGAAACAACAAATATTATGTTGTCCAATGCCTTTTCTTACCACAAACATGAGAACCTACTCACTTTCTTCTTTACCATAAAACCAATGATAAAGGCAAACAACCACTAAACCCTAGTGATAAACTTCAATCTTAACAAGATGAAAACATGTTGAATATTACAACTCAACTATACAAATCTTCTATGCTAAGTTATTGAAACATAAAGGTGTATATAACAATGTTAAATTTACAACTCAACTAGACAAAAGTTTCCTTGCTAAGTTACTAGAACATAGAGGTGTACATAAAAATAACTAGGACTCTTGTAAACCATAATACTATAAGATATTCAATGGGAGTGCTTGCTTTCTAATGTAGGTTTGAGCTATTTATATAACATAACGATTCTGTGTTTTTCTCATAGGATATTTGATTTTCTTTTCGAATATCTCCAATAAGATATGATTTGTTTTAATTTAAATTCAAATTTAAATCGTCATTTAAATCAAAATTAATCTTCATATAGTTGTTAAACAAATCACCTAAGCATATTGTTAAATCAATGACAATAAAATCTTTAGCAAATATTCTACATAACATACTCCAAAACGCAACATTCTGACACCTGCTGCATAAAGCCTAGATGACATACCAACATGCTGAAGCATCACGCCCATCATGAGTCCTTTATGCAGCTTGAAATAGCTTTAGCAAGCTAGACCAATCTTGAATACTTGGACACTTCTCCAAGTTATTATTTTGCTAAATGAAGCCAATCTAAAGGACTAATTCACTAGGAACAACAAGTCTATAACATTTAAGGTATCACTCTTTTTGAGAAATTTCTTAGTTGTTGAGTTAGGAGTTCTCACTCAAATTAGGTTACCTAATATTGTTGGGGTTTTACTCTGCAGGTAAAGGATTATTCTATAGGAGCATGTCAAAACTTGTTTTTGGTTTGGAAAATTTGAGCCTATTTTAAAGTTATCGTCTTCTTGCAACAATTAATTTAAAATATGGTGCCCACAAGGAAAAATCTTTATATACAACAAATTTTAATGAATTTGGATAGAGTTTTGTGTTTGATTTGTCAAGGTTCTAGGAAGTCTAGTTGTCACATATTAGTTAATGATATAAGTTTGATATATGGTTTTAGGTGACTAATTGGGAGTTAATTTGATTTTGTTGAGATTGTAATTCCTTATGTCGAAGCATGTTGCTCGATAGAAGCAAGAAGATGTCGAAATGTTGAAGAAGTGTGTCTTCGACAGAAGTTTTAACTTAACTTTATTTGTTTGTTTTAGCTGAGTTAGTTAGGTTAGTTGGAGTTTGATTAGTGTGCAAAAAATCTTAGCCTATAAATAGGGAGGTACCCTATTATTAATAATGCAATTGTATAGTTGAATAAAATTTCAGTTTGAAGACAAAGAGAAAAACTCTGAAGAAATATTCTTCATCCTCTTTTCTCTAAAAACCTAATTTCTTTTTACTTCCAAAATTCATCTTTTCTTTTCTTCTTTCATTATTGATTGTGTAGCAGAATTATCTTGAAACCAAGGTTGGTCGACTCACTCGAGTGAAGAGTGAAGAATAATAGGTGAAATAAATCGATGTGACTGATTATTGTTCATCAAGATTGATTCGAAATTCACCATAGGTATCTAGAGGATTGACTGTGTGGTTCTTGGGAAGCATAACATAATGAATCATTCGAACAAGTATTTTGTGACGAATCTCTCAATTTTGAAGAATCAAAATTATGAGAATTGGTGCAAGTAGATAAGGATTGTTTTCTGCTATCAAGATGTTTGGGATCTTGTGAAGGAGGAAGTGACTCCGCTTGTAGAAAATGTGACGGATCAAGAAAGATTATAAATATCTCTTTATGGTTCATCAATGTGTTGATCCAGATAATCTCGAAAAGGTCAATGATGTAGAATCGGTGGATGAAGCAGAAATCTTGGAGAAATCGTTTAGAGGCGTTGAGAAGGTGAAAAATGTGAGGTTACAACCTCAAAAAAGGATGTATGAATTACTTTAGATTGAAGAAAGTGAAAGCATAACTGATTTCTTCACTAGGGTTACAAAACTAGTGAATCAAGTCTAGATATATGGAGAGGTGTTGACATCAAGATCAGTTATCACAAAGTTCTTGAGGTCATTGGCTCCTAAGTTTGGCCACATGGTAGTAACCATAAAATATTCGAAATATTTGTCAAAAATGAAAAAGGAAGAGCTTTAAGGGATACTTGAATCTCATGAACAAAGAATGGTTGAAAGATCTGCAAGTAATTTGAGGAGTGATGTGGCTTTGCAGGTACAATCAACAAGAGAAAAGAAAGGGAAAAGGAAATGGTTCGATAACAAAGGTAGAGGAGACTACAAAAATTCGAATGGTAGAGGAAACCAACAAGAATGAAACATGTCAAACCATAGAAGACCCTCATACCAAAGTAACCACAAAGGTGGTGCCATCGGTAGATGAAGAGGTAGTGGAAGAAAACCTGACAAAAGTCACATTCACTATTTCAATTGTCATAAGTATGGCCATTATTCTAGTGATTGCCTGGAAAAACAAAAGAATCAAGAAAATGATGTATAGTTTGCAAAACATGAAGAAAAAGAGATGTTGCTGATGGTTACAACAAAATATGAAGAAATATTCAAGGACCAATGGTACTTGGAATCAAGATGTTCATCACACGTGACTGGTAGGAAAGATTGGTTTGTCAACATAAAATCCTCAATGAAGAACATGGTGAAATTTATAAATGACAATACTCTAGAAGCTGAAGGTATTGGTCATGTTCTGATTATGAGGAAAGATGGCAAAAGGTCAATAATTTCATGTATTGCATATACCAGACATGAAAAGTAACTTGATCATCATATGGGAGTTGGTCGTAAAGAACTACAAAGTGTTGATTATAGATAAGATGATGACACTTCTCAACTCAAGTGGAAGGCTAATGTTGAAGGCTCCCATGTCTCAAAATATAAACTTCAAGATTAAACTTAATGTGATGGAGCACAAGTGCCTTGCAACTGCAACCAGCAGGGATGAATGGATATGGCAATATAGACTTGGCCATCTGGATTTTTAAGATATCATATATTTGAAAAGAAAAAATATGGTTTCAAGGTTACCATAAATCAACATTCCAAATAATGTATGTGAAGAATGTGTGTAGGAAAAACAACACATGAATAACTTTAGTAAGGATGCATGAAGCAAGTCAAAGGAAATTCTTGAAGTCATATACTCGAATGTATGTGGTCTTATCTAGGTGGATTCGATTGGAGGTAACAAATATTATCAAATTCATAGATGATTTCAGTCAAAAACTATGGGTTTACCCGATCAAGAAGAAAAGTGAAGTGATTGAGGTATTTGTCAAGTTTAAATCTATGGTCGAAAGACAACATGGTCGAAAGCTCAAAATTATGAGGACTGATGGTGGTGGAGACTATGTGTCGAAATACTTTAACACATCATGTAAGAAAGAAAGGATTATGCATGAGGTGGTGTCACCCGACACTCCACAACATAATGGAACTACATAAACGAAGAATAAAATCATCATGAATATGGTTAGAAGTATGTTGAAAGACAAGAATTTACCCAAATAATTATGGGGAGAAGTTGTGTCAACTACAACATACATACTGAACAGATTTCCAACGAAGAAGCTATAAGGAATCACGCCAGAAGGATGTTGGTCTGGTGTAAAGCTTAGCTCAAGTCATATGAAATTATTTGGATCTATAGCACATAGAAATGTGCATGATTAGTTGAGAAGAAAGCTTGATGAAAAGTAGAGTCAAATGATCCTAATAGGGTATCATTCGAATGGAGGATACAAGTTGTTTGAACTAGTGAACAAGCAAGTAGTGATTAACAGGGACTTGATCATAGATGAACTTAAGGAATGAGATTGGATTGAAAATGTCAAGAAGGATTCAACGAGAATCCTATGTGAAGAACCAGCAAGTGAATTTGAAAGAGAAGTTCGACAAGAAGAAGTTAGAGGTCAAGCAAGCACAAGCAGACCTCAAAAAACGAGACATATGCCTGAAAGGTTGCAAGAATGTGTGATTACATCAGATGTTGAGGTCGATGATAAAGGCGAGATGGTACAATATGCTTTCTATGCATATGTGAACCAGTCAATGCAATTGAGACATTGAAGGATTTGAAATAGATGAAAGTAATGAATGAGGAACTAAACTCCATCAAAGTCAATAACACTTGGTCACTTATCGAATTACCTCAAGGGAAGAAGGAAATCGATGTAAAATGGGTATATAAGGTGAAGTTAAATCCAAAAGGAGAAGTAACTTGACACAATGTGACACTTGTAGCAAAAGGATTTCTTCATAAAGAAGGAATTGACTTCGCCTGAGTTTTTGCACCTGTTTTTAGGATCGAAACAATCAGGTAGGTTGTTGGTCTAGAAAATAAGAACATTTGGCATATGTATCAGATGGAATTGAAATGTGCATTCCTGAATGGCCCATTAGATGGAGAACTTTATGTTGCACAACTAGTTTGGTTTGTGAAACAAGGCAAAGAAAACAAGGTATGCAGGCTAAATAAAGCCATGTATGAACTTAAGCAAGCTCCAAAAGCTTGGAATAAGAAGATAGATAGTTTCCTAAGGGAGAAAGAATTTGTGAAGTGAAAAACTGAGCATTGAGTATGTAAGAAGAAGCAATAGTGAATTTCTTATATTATGTCTCTATGACGATGACTTGTTGATAACAGGTAACTGCAAGAAATAGATAGAAGACTTCAATGGTGATCTTAGCGAGGAATTCAAAATGTGTGATTTGCGTGACATTTCATACTTCCTTGGCATCGAATTATACAAGAGTAGTAGATGCTTGATGATGCAACAAAAAAGATATGCAAGCGGGATACTCAAGAGGTTTGAGATGGAAGACTATAATTCGACTTCGACACTTGTTGAACTAAGACTGCAACTGTCGAAAAACTCAGATAAAGATGATGTCGATCCGACATAGTATAAAATAATTATTGGATCGTTATGATACCTTTGTCACACAAGGTATGATCTAGCATACAATGTAAGCATATTAAGTAGATTCATACAGTAGCCAGAGGTATCACACTTAACAGCGATGAAGAGGATACTAAGGTATCTGAAAGGAACTCTCGACTATGAAATTTTGTTTCCTGTAACTAATGAGGGAAAATAATACATGCTAGTGGGTTATACCGACTCAAGTTGGTGTAGTGATGCTAATGATAGAAAATCCACAAGTGGCTATGTGTTTATACTAGGTAGTGCACCAGTTGCTTGGAACTCAAGAAAAGAACCAGTAGTGGCACTATCGTTGTGCAAATCAGAGTACATAATTGCTTCCCTTTGTGCATGTCAAACAACGTGGATGGTGAATTTGGTCGAAGAAATTACAACGAAGAATCATAGAGCAATTACCATGAAGATCGACAACATGTCTGCTGTCAATCTGGCGAAGAATCCGATAGCACATGGAAAAAGCAAGCACGTTGAAATAAGGTTCTATTATCTTCGAGAGCAAGTGACAAAAGAAAAGTTGAACTTGGAACACTGCAGAATTGAGAATCATATTATAGGCATCATGAAGAAAGGTGTGCAGGTCGAAGTGTTCAAGAAATTAAGATACATGATGAATTTAGATAGCTTAGACGCAATGAATTAGGTAGTGTGTTGAGATTGTAATTCCTTGTGTTGAAGCATGTTGATCGACAGAAGCAAGAAGATGTCGAGACACTTAGATGTTGAAATGTTGAAGAAGTGTGTCTTTAACAAAAGTTTTAACTTAATTTTATTTATTTGTTTTAACTGAGTTAGTTAGGTTAGTTGGAGATTTCTTGGTGTGCAATCAATCTAAACCTATAAATAGAGAGGTACCTTATCATTGTAATAATACAGCTGTATAGTTGAATAAAACTTCAGTTTGAAAGCAAAAAGAGAAACTTTACATAAATATTCTTCTTCTTTCTCTTTTCTCTAAAACTCGAATTTCTCTTTTCTTCTCCAATTCATCTTTTTTTTTTCTTCTTTCATTACGATTATGCAGCAGAATCATCTTGCAACCAAAACTGATTGATTTACTCGATTGAAGAGTGAAGAACAACAGATAAAATCGATCAGTGTGATTGATTCTTATTCATCAAGATTGATTTGAAATTTTTCATAAATCTAATATAATTCTAATCATATTTTAATTTGACATTGAGGTATGGAACTTATGAAAATCTCAAAATGATTTGTTTTTTCTTTTTAGAAATACTACTATTTCATATTTTCATGTGCTTACTTTGAATAATTGATAAAACTTTTTTAATATATGAGCCGATCGAAGTTAGAGGATTTTTCTACTCACAAGGGTTGTTGTTTTAAATGACGAATCTTTATTTCAACTTGTTCTTTTAGGAAGTGTTTGTGTATAATCCCTCAACATTTCTTAGCACAAGAGGTCCTTTTTTTATTGTTTGGCTAAACTTTGTCTAATACATATTTTTATGTATTTTTTGCAGTGATGCCCTTGGTGGCTTTTGGTTCTCCCTCTCCAAAAACATTTATAATATTCTGTCTTTTATCTTTTATATACATAGAATGAAAGACAAAAACCATTTAATATGATGTCACAGACAACTTGGTCACTAAAACATAAAGAAATACATATCTATCAATTATAATTGGTACATTGTCCCTTTCTTTTTCTCAATATTAAAATGCTTATAGGGTAGTCTTCCACGAGGATGACATGTATTTGCTTCATAACTTTACAAGGTCCTGTTATATGAATAATGAGCCCCATTTTTATCCTAGTTCACACAAATATTGTAATTATTTATTCCATCTCTCACTATCTAATCCCTTTTGTTAAAGATTTTATTCCAAAGTATATCATTTTCTAATAAGATGAGAAATTCTAATGTTTCTTTTGTAGGAAATGAGGTCCCACCTGTCTGAATGTAAAATAGCACAAAATCTTGTAGTGCATAAGCATATGTAGGTGGCAACAAGTCCACTTCAAAGAGATCTCATAATCCATGTTCTACCAAATTATGCCATCATGCCATTGATTCAATTTGTTGAGTCTAATTATGGTTATTAATGTTATGCACTAAACCGCTAACCATACAGACAATTTTATACACATTGGTTTAATTATAATAACAAAGCTAATTAACATTAGTCAATTGTTTAATAAGAGTAACTACTATTTGGTGGCTTTGGTTTATTTCAATCTTTACAGATCAATAGTTGCAAGATATATAACTTTAAATTAATTGAACAAAAAAGTCAATGAATGGTAATATATAAATAATAATAATAATAATAATGTACCTTTTCAAGGAAAACTGTTAGTAGATGAAAGAAACGTAATATGTTATTCTGTTTCACTTTTAGCTTCTTAAGAAAACAGAGTATGCCTTCATAGTTACGCGTTAAACTTTGTATGTGACGTGAGCAATGATATCTACATATTTCATTTTCAAATAAAGAATCTTTGGAACATTATTTTTATCAATCTTCCAGACACTTGTTGGTTTCTTTTTCCAAGTAATCTATTCTACACTTTATGTTATACATTAATCAAACTGCTTACTATATTTATTTATCTTTCAAACTCTCCAAAGTCTCCACATGTTAGGTGTAGATAGAATAGTTTTCATTGGAGGGGAAGGAAAAATAATATACTATGTTGTATCCATGAACTAAAAGTAATTGATGTCTGAGTTAAATAGAACTCAAGTGCGGTGGAGAGTGAATTTTCGGGATGGTAGGATGCAGTGAATATGCAATGTTGACACTCTAACGTGCAAATTAATAAATGAATAGGAAGTAATCTGAGTGTGAGAATGACTAGAAAATATAGATCTTAGTGCAAGAAGAGCTTTATATAAGAAAAATGGTTTGAGCCACACTAAGTCTCTCAAGGTGGGATGCGGAGGACCTTTCGATTAAATCTGACGATGGAAAATCACCCGAGAGTAATGATCAAATGTTGATCTCTTAACTGCAGAATCATTCGACCTTCAACAATCCAACTTTCTTGCCTTTCGATTGAATCTTCTCGTAATTACGCCTCTGCGTCTTTGGCTATAAGACACTAAAATTTGATTATATATTTTAATTAAATTATTCGTATTTTATTTAATTATTATGTGATATGCTTTTAGTTATATATATATATATATATATATATATATATATATATATATATATATATATATATATATATATATATATATATATATATATATATATATATATATATATATATATATATATATATATATATATATATATATATATATATATATATATATATATATATATATATATATATATATATATATATATATATATATATATATATATATATATATATATATATATATATATATATATATATATATATATATATATATATATATATATATATATATATATATAACTAAAAGCATATCACATAATAATTAAATATATATATATATATATATATATATATATATATATATATATATATATATATATATATATATATATATATATATATATATATATATATATATATATATATATATATATATATATATATATATATATATATATATATATATATATATATATAATGAGTGGTATGTGTATGTGGTATATGGTGAAGTGTAGTAAGCGTATTGGTGGGTTGGTAGAAGGATTAAAATAATCAAAAATAATTAAAATTAATTATTTTTTTAGTAAATTAAAATAAATAGAAATAAAGTTTTTGGGTGGAAAACAGGAACTAAGAAGAAATAAGGGAAATTATGAGAATTATGAGAAAAGTTGGACCTGAGTATAATTAGTAAGAGACTAAATTAGATTTTTAGACATAAAATGTTAGTGGAGTTTTTGAGAAAAAGTACCTAAAGTTGGAGTTTTGGATTGAAGAGAGAATAACTCAAACTACCAACCTTAATAAAATTCGAATTATTATAAGTATCATTTCCTTAGAAATTGTGTGAACACATTATTATGAATTGTTGTTGTATGCTAATCTAAAAATTAATAATTGAATGTGTTATTATTTAATTTTCGTGACTAAATTCATATATGTGAAATTTCGTTTTATGCTTATATGATATGTGTCACTGTTGAGGTTTTGAAGCTTTGAAACATAAACCCAAATTTCATGAAATTAATGAATAAATTGTGTAAATATGTGATTTAGCATGTTATAATGATGATATTGTGTGTGGTACAATTTATGGATGTGTTGGGATGATTGGGAAGTCAAAAATTGAAGCTTTTAGTGAAATTCCATGACTAATTCAGGTTTCAGCATTCTGATGCATAGTGACGGGCATCATCCAGATGACAGGTTGAACGTTACACACCTTAAGACATTGACGGGTACCAGCGCTATGACGGGGAGACCGTCATGGTCTACAAGCTTAGTTTTACAAGCCGGTTGTCATGGAAATGACAATTTAGAAGTTTTAACATGAAGACAGGCGTCACCCTAGTGACGGGCTACCCGTTATGCTATCATAAGGGGTGTTTTGTCCCTGTTTGTGTAGTTCGAGCTATTGGTTCAAAATTTTGATGTTGCTTTGCAGTGTGGTTGATAATTGGCTATTGTTTGTAAGTGTTGGAGTGGTTAATTAATTATTATGAGTTTAATTAATTGTTTGTCGTTGTTCATATGGTGTAGGAATTATTTGGAATGCACATGATGTTGTTTTGTGATGTTATATGATGCAAATATGACCAATATTGTTATGAGATTCATGATTTTATGGTGATTAATTATGTATTGTTGGTGTGATGATAAGTAGTTCATAAGAGGAACTATTTGTATGCTTGTATGCATTATTATGATTGTTGGATAGTAGCTCAGAATGAGGGATTACTATTGTGTGTCAATGCATGTTGTTTATGGTTAGAAGGGGGACCGTAAGCATTGTTATTGTTGTTGCATTAATTTGTATTGACATGCATCTTTGTGTCATTTTGTTGAAAGAGACGTGTTTGCTAGTTCAAAATGGAGGGGGGCTAGTGGCTTGTCCCAAGATCAGAAGGGGGCTTGGAGCTCAAAATGGGGGGCTTTTGGGTTCAAAAAATGGGACCAGATTCTTGAGAGAACCAAATATTAGGTTGGTACCATATGCATAGTGTCACGTTATGTCGTGAGTTGCATTAAATATATTTGCATATTGTCAGAGAATGAGTGTGAGATTGTGAGGATGTTGTTTTTGCATTGAATGTATGACATATTGCGTGTTTATCTACCCTTGCATTCTTTACACCATTTTATATCAAAATTTATTTCTCACCCCTTTTGCTTAATGTTGTCCAACATGGACAACTTGCAGATAATCATGAGTAAAGTTGTTGTTGTGTGTAGAAGGTGGCTTGTTGGAGATATTCTTTATTTATTTATATTTTATCGCAATTTAGTGGTTTTTAGTGCTCTGATCTTGTAACATCAAAAACAAGGTGTTTTGATATGTTTTGAGTTAGTGCTGAATTATGTGTTTCAAAATATAATACTTTAATTGTGAAGTTTAAATTGAAGTTGTTGTGTTATTATTTTTCCGTTGCTTGTTGTCAATGTATTGATGGGCTTTTAGATGGTTGTCGTGGTGACACCTTAAATTGTCGGTTAAATATTTTTATATAAGTTTCGGGTTTAGGTTCTTACATTAGTGGTATCAGAGCAGGTCAGTCCATTTGGCCAAGTTTTTGTGATGTGGTTTGTTCCCTAGTATGCGACGAGTGTATGAACACTATCGATGAAATTCTTCTTCTAATGGTTGTTTACTAGTGTGCAGAATATGGTAGGAGGAAGAAATAGTCGGGAGATCGCTTATGCTTTGCTAGCGGTGAATTAAGCACTGCAGGGTCAGCAAAATTAGGCTGGCGATGAATTCCATGGATTGGGGAAGTTTTAGAGAAACAATATGCCGACCTTCAAGAGCAGGTATGATTTAGAGGGTGCATAGACATGGATCAGAGAGATTAAGATGATTTTTCAAGTGATGGCTTGCACCGAAGACTGATGGGATAATGCGCGTCAGAGGCTGGTGGTTGTTGGTACTGAGATTATTTGGGTTATGTTCAGGGATTAATTTTTAGAGAAGTATTTCCTAGAGGACGTACGCAGTAAGAAGAGGATCGAGTTCCTCGAGCTAAAGTATGGGAATAAGACATTTGTCGAGTATGCTGCAAAGTTCGAAGAGTTGGTGGAGTTTTGTCCATATTATAATAATGCAGTAGTTGAAGGGTCAAAGTGCATTAAGTTTGAAAGCGATTTATGTCTCGAGATTAAGCAGGGTATTGGGTATCATAAGATTCTCCAATTTTCTATGCTGGTGAATAAGTGCAGAATATATGATGAGTATATCATATTTTTATCTTTTCACTATAAGAGTCCTAGTGAGAAGAGAGGGAAGAATTAGAATCGTGGAAAACTATATAGTGCTCCAGCTGACAAGGGGAAGCATAAGGCTTCAGGTGAGAACACGCCAAGTGAATGAGAGACTCCTGCTTCTATCAAGTGCTTTAAGTGTGGGGTCGTGGGTCATCATGCCAATGAATGCAAGAGTTTTGAGAAAAGATGCTTCATGCGTATGAAGACTGGACATCTTATCACTGATTGTAAGAGTAGCTCGTTGACTTTTTTCAACTGTGGGGAACCAGGTCATATTAGTACTCGTTGCCAAAAATCGAAGAAGCTTCAATCTAAAGGAAAAGTTTTTACTTTGACTGGGTTAGAGACTACCATCTCAGACAGATTGACTCGAGGTACGTGTTTTATTAATGGTATTCCGCTTATTGCTACTATTAACATAGGTACACCACATTCTTTTATTTTTCTTGAGTGTGCTAAGAGTTTGAACTTAGAATTTTCTTCTATGGTTGGAATTATGGTAATTGATACCCCAACTAATGATTCAATGACTACTTCGTGGATTTGTTTGAATTGTGCATTGGCTATTTATGGTAAGATATTTGGGATGGCCCTAGTCTCTCTAACTTTGAATAAACTTGTTGTTATCCATGGAATGAAGTGGTTGGAGTTCAACCATGTCCATATCAACTATTTTGACAAGTAAATGTCATTTCCAAAAATTGATGCAAGTGACTAGTTGTTTGTGTTTGCTAAGAAAGTGGATGAATTGATGAAGGATAATGCTCAAGTGTTTAAGATATTACATTCTATGAAGGTTGAAAGCAAAGATACAATTGGTGAATTAACAATCGTGTGCAACGTTTCAGAGGTGTTTCTAGATGATATCAGTGATTTGCCACCAGAGAATGAGGTAGAGTTTGCTATAGACTTAGTACCTGGTAGCAGATTTGATTTTTCCAATCCAAGTGAATCTTTTGTTGTGTGTTATGATGCTTCGAAGAATGGTCTAGGTGGTCTGCTGATGCAGAATGATCATGTTGTGGCTTATGCTTCTAGACAATTGAAGGTTCATGAAAGAAATTATCCTATGCACAATCTAGAGGTGGCAGTCGTGATGTCTGTGTTAAAAATTTGGAGGCATTATCTATTTGGTTCCATATTTGAAGTATTCGCTGACCATAAGAGTTTGAAGTACTTATTCGATCAGAAAGAGTTGAATATGAGGCAGAGGAGGTGGCTTGAATTTCTGAAGGATTATGATTCTGGCTTGAGCTACAGTTGGAAATTAAAATAATTTAATTATGCATTTTCCAAGTAGTTAATTCATTGCATACCGAGTTCTATGTATCTTGGTAAATTGTATTAGTTTAATTCCTTTCTTGTAAATTGCACATAATTATTATTACCCTTATAAGTTATAACTAAGTGACTATAAATTAAGTTTTATGCTGAGGGAAATGCATCTCGAGCACATTCACAAACATTTTCTCTCTGGTTTTTCACATGGTACTAGAGCTCCAAATCTAAGGGACTCTACTTCCGCTAATCATTTTTTAGAAATCTGACTGGTCATTTTTATGATGTCATAACCCTTAAATCTTGACTGAGCAACACTTGCTGTCAAGTTTTTCCAATTAAACACTGTTTATTCCTTCCAATAGCCATTTGCAAAATTTAGTACATCTTCAAGTAGTTATTTATTTAACCGCTGTTTGTACACTTTTTCATATCAAAATACACTTACAACTACCAACTTATGGAGGAGGAGATTATAAATCCTTTTCGCTCAAGAAGAAAGTTCTCAAGTCCAAATTAATTAGTCTGGAGAATTATAGAACATCCAGCATGCTTATCGACTAAATGGGGAAAATAATTTAAAGTGGGGCCAACTTATTCATATCGTGTTAAAAGGAAAAGGTAAACTCAGTCACTTAACTGGTATTGGACCAGTAGAGGGAGATCCAATCTTTATTGCATGGGATGAGGAGGAATTTATGATTATGGCATGGCTATAGGACACAATGATTCTAGAAATTAATGATGCTAGCATGTTTCTTAGCATTGCAAAAGAAATTTGGGATGCAATAGCGAAAACTTATTCGAAGGCCAAAGATGTTGCCCAAGTTTATGATGTGAAGATGAAAATAATTGTTGCTAAGCAAGGAAATAAATTTGTTACAGAATATGTCAACCAATTGAAGTCTCTTTGGATGGAATTAGATCACTATATAGTGATAAAAACTCATTGTGCAACAGACTCAACAGTGTTTAAAGAGTTTATCAAACAAGATAGAGTATGACTTTCTTGTGGGATTAAATTCTGAATTTGATCAGGTAAGAATTCATATTCTATGAAATCCTCTAGTTCTTTCCTTAAACGAGGTTGTTTCCATCATAATAAGTGAGGAAATTAGAAGAAACTTAATGTTAGATACCTCATCCATTGAAAGTTCAACCATGATAGTTGAAAATCTTAAAGGTGGAGGACAAACAAAGGTGGAAGGAAGGGCGAGTTATGGTGTACTTATTGCAATAAGTCGCGACATACACATGAGAAGTGTTGGAAGTTGCATGGAAAACCTTCTAGTTATGAAGAAGGACAAAGAGGAGGCCCTCTCGGAGGTCTATCTCGCCAAAACATTAGGGCTTATGCTGATGAAAAAGTTGAAGAAAACAAGGCAAAATTTTCAAATAATTTTGGATTAAACAACCTTAACCAAGAGGAGATTGAAAGAATGAAGGCTTTCCTTAATAGCTTAGAGAAACCAAAAGGTACTTGTACTTTGGCATATTTAGGTATGCTTCCAATTTCATTCGGGTTTAATGCCTCAAATACACTCTCTACTTCCCTTTGGATCTTAGATTCAGGAGCCACCGACCATATGACACCTGCATCAAAGTACTTCTCCAAATATCACCCTAGTCCTAGTAATAAGAAAACTTCTGTTGTTGATGGTACTCTAATAACAGTGGTTGGTATTAGAGAAATCCAATTAAATCCTTCCATTGTCTTAAAAAATGTCCTTTGTATCCCAAAGTTGTCCAATAACATAGTCTCTATACAAAAACTTACTAAAGGTTTATCTTGTAGTGTAATTTTTCACAACAACCATTGTGTATTTCAGGACAAGGATTCGAGGAGGATGATTGGACATGCTAGATAAAGGAATGGCCTTTACTATCTTGAAGAACCAAATTAGCTTGTTACCACAAAGAACCACTTGTCTTGCTCGCTAATGTCAGAGTAGCATCTAATAAGCAAAGAAAAATAAGGCTTTTCCATTGTCGATTAGAACATACCTATTTTGGAGTTATCAAAATTATGTTTCCATCCTTATTTTCTAAAGTGAAAAATGAGAATCTTCATTGTGAAGTATGTCAAATTGTAAAACATAAACTCGTACCTTTTCATTTGAATGATAAAACACGCACAATTCCTTTTCATCTTGACCATACTGGTGTTTGGGGGCCATCAACTACTCCAAGTGTGTTTGGGGCTTGATGTTTGTTACTTTCATATATGATTGTACCTGAGTTACTTGGTTGTCTATTCTAACAAATCTAAAGTAAGTACCTCTCTCCCAGTTTTTTTCCTCAATGATTAAAAAATTAATTTGGTGCAAATATCAAAAGAATCGGATCTGATAATGGGAAAGAGTTCTTCAATCATGTTATTACTCTTTTTTGTGAAAAAGAAGGAATTATTCATAAGTCCTCTTGTCTTAAAACCCTACAACAAACTAGAATTGTTAAAAGACAAAATGTTTATCTTCTTGACCAAACTCGGGAATTATTGTTCCAAAGTATCTTTGGGAAGAAGTTGTTCTTACAACAACATACCTCATTAATCGGCCACCTTAAAAGTGTTGTAATTAAGGACTCCTATGTATATTATTTCTTCCTTTTATCCAAACATTTCAACCACTAATAATCTTTCCCCGCGGGTTTTTGGGTGTGTCTCATTTGTTCATATCCATAGTCATGGTAGGGGAAAGCTTGATCCCATAGCTCTCAAATGTCTCTTTGTTGGGTACTCTACTGCTCAAAAAGGATATAAGTTTTACCACTTTCCATCAAAAAAATTATTTGTGTATAGAGATGTTATCTTTTACGAAGGAGAAACCTATTTCACTCAACCTTATCTTCAAGGGGGCGCTTAGTGAAGATAAGGGTAATTCTCTGGAAACTCTTATTCTTCCTCATCTTGAAATAAATTCTCATGAGATCAATTTTAGAGAAGGAATGGATGTAAATGAATCTAAAAATGAGCATTGGTTGAAGATGGATTTGGAAGTGAATCTGAAGATGAAGAAGTGGGTGAAAGTAGAATTGAGAAAGAAGTAATGGTTGAAAACGTAATTAAGAAAGAAGCATTGGATGAAAACAAAGCTAAAATTGGTAAGTTTGGAAAGAATTTGGCGTATTCAAGAAGCTTTAAAGGCCATTCCCGAATCAACAAATGTCCAAGAGACCGACTCAAGTCCTTTAACACAGGTAACAAATTCTGACTTTTCTGTTTTACATGATATTCCAGCCCCACATAATGAAATAGAAAGCTCATTAATTAAATATAACCATGACCTCCCAATTGCCATTAGAAAGGGGGTTAGAGAATATACAAAAAGACCACTCTATACTTTCTCAAATTATATTTTATTTCCAAAAAATTCTCAAACACAAAACTTTTCTTGCAAACTTAAATACCATCAAAATTACCACTAATGTTTTTGAGGAATTATCTGATACAAATTTGAAACATGATATGGATACAGAAATATAGGCATTAGAAAAGAATAAAACATGGTAGTTGGTTGCTTTTCTGGAAGGCAAGAAACGTGTTGCATGCAAGTGCGTGTTACAATAAAATACAAGGCTGGTGGAACAATTGAGAGATACAAAGCAAGGTTGGTTACTAAAGGTTTCACACAAACCTATGACATTTATTATTCAAAATTTTTTGCTCTAGTAGCAAAGATGAATACAGTTCAAGTTATATTATCCCTTACTGCCAATTTCAGGTGGGAATTACAACAATTTAATGTGAAAAACTCATTCTTACATGGAGAGCTTTTGGAAGAAATTTATATGGAGATTCCACCAGGATATAAGAAAAATGTTGCTGACAATTCTGTTTGTAAGTTGCAAAAGGCATTATATGGACTGAAATAATCACCTCGGGAATGGTTTGGAAGGTTTACTAAAGTTATGACAACATTAGGTTACATACAAAGTAATGGAGGTCATATATTATTTATTAAACACTCCACTTCATAGGGTGTAACAATGTTGTTGGTATATGTTGATGATATTATTGTGACTGGAAATGATTGGAAGGAACAAGAAGTCTTGACTAACATTTAGCAAAAGAGTTTGAAATTAAAACCCTTGGAAGTCTGAAGTATTTTTTAGGAATAGAGGTGGCTCACTCAAAAAATGGTATTTTCATATATCAACAAAATTATATCATAGATCTACTCATAGAAACATGTAAGCTAGCTTGTAAACCTATAGGAAATCCTATTGATCTAAGCCATAAGTTAGGTAATATGGAAGAAGGTGCGGTAGTGGATAAGGAAGTCTGAAGTATTTTTTAGGAGTAGAGGTGGCTCACTCAAAAAATGGTATTTTCATATCTCAATGAAAGTATATCATAGATCTAATCATGGAAACAGGTAAGCTAGCTTGTAAACCTGTAGGCAGTCCTATTGATCCAAGCCATAAGTTGGGTAATGTGGAAGAAAGTGTGGTGGTGGATAAGGAAATGTATCAAAGATTGGTTGGTAGATTAATTTACCTTTCCCATACTAGGCCAAATATTGCATTTATATAAGTGTGGTTAGTCAATTTATGCACAATCCAAAGGAAGATCATTTACTTGCAGCTCATAGAATTTTACAATATCTCAAGGGAACTCCACGAAAAAGGATTTTATTTAAAAGGAATAAAAGTGTTACTCTTGAGGCATATACAGATGATGATTATGCAGGTTCGACTATTGATCGTAGGTCAACTACAGAGTATTGTACATTTCTCAAAGGAAATCTTATAACTTGGAGAAGTAAAACACAGAATGTTGTGGCCCAATCCAGTGCTAAAGCTGAGTTTCGAGCTATGGCACAAGGTATTTATAAATTAATTTGGTTGAAGATTATTTTAGATGATTAAAGATTAAATGGGATGAACCTATGAAGCTCTTTTGTGATGATAAGTCAGCAATTAGTATAGCTCATAATCAAGTTCAACATGACCGAACAAAACACATCGAAGTGGATAGACATTTTATCAAAGATAAGCTTGATCGCAATTTGATTTGCACTCCTTATGCTTCTATACAAGGCCAAGTTACAAATGTCTTCACCAAATGATTGAGCTGCCCAAAATTTGAAAATATTATGTCCAAGCTGGGAATGGAGAATACATATTCACAAGCTTGAGGGGAGTGTTGGAAATTAAAATAATTTAATTCTGTATTTTCCAAGTAGTTAATTCATTGCATACCAAGTTCTATGTATCTTAGTAAATTGTATTAATTTAATACCTTTCTTGTTAATTGCACATAATTATTATTAGTCTTATAAGTTGTAACTAAATGATTATAAATTAAGTCTTATACTGAGGCCAATGCATCTCAAGCACATTTACGAACATTTTTTCTTTGGTTTTTTACAGCTGTCATACTGGTAAAGCCAACATCGTAGTTGATGCCTTGAGAAAAAAGTCGTGCATATGTTTATGCTTATGGTTAGAGAATTGGAATTGATTGAGCAATTCATAGACATGAGTTTGGTATGTGAAGAGACTCCTAACACTATGAGGTTGGGGATGTTGAAGCTGGCCAGTGGTATTCTTGAAAAAATCAAAGAAGGTCAGAAATCAAAGATTGAGCATCAGAAGTCAAAGATTGAAGTAGTTGAGTTTGTTTATGCTTTCTTTAATTGTCAGAATTTGAAGATTGAACATCAGAAGTCGTCAAGATTGATGCAACCGTTGAGCATTCCTGAGTGGAATTGACAACATTTCCATGTATTTTTGAACGACCTTGTCGAAGACAACAAAGGGATGTGATTTTATTTGGGTTATCATTGATTGACTGACTAAATCGGCTCATTTCTTATGATTAAAACTAGTTATACTCTGTAGAAGTTGGCCTAGTTGTATATTAAGAAGGTTGTTGGATTGCATGGTATTCCTTTGAGTATTGTTTCTGATATAGATCCGAAGTTCACATTGAGGTTTTTGCAGGGTTTGTAGGAAGCGTTGGGTACTAAGCTGAAGTTGAGTTCTACTTATCATTCGCAGACGGATGGTCAAATAGAGAGGACTATCCAATATTTGGAGGATTTTATAAGAGCTTGTGTTTTGGAGTAGGGAGGTAACTGGGATAGTTACTTACAGTTGGTTAAGTTCACTTACAACAAATTTTTCCATTCTATTATTGGAATGACACTGTTTGAGGCATTATGTGGTGAAAGGCGTAGGACTAATTTGTATTGGTATGATTATGGTGAAAGTGTTATGCTTGGACCTGAGATTGTTCAGTAGACTATCGAGAACATCAAGATGATCCAAGAGAAGATGAAAGCTTTATAGATTCTCTAGAAGAAATACCATGATAACACGAGGAAGGCACTTGAGTTCCAAGAGGGATGTCATGTGCTTTTGTGAGTTATTCTGATAACTGGTGTTGGTCAAGCTTTGAAGTATCAAAAGCTCACACCATATTTTATTAGTCCTTATCAGATTATGAAGCAAGTATAAATAGTAGCCTTCGAATTTACATTACCACTGTTCCTTTTGATTCTTAATGATGTCTTTCATGTGTCTTAGTTGAGGAAGTATATTCCTGATCTGTCTTATTTGATTCAAGTGGACGATGTGCAAGTTAGGGAGAACTTGAATGTTGAGACATCTCACTTGAGAGTAGGGGATCATGAAGTAAAGCACCATAGAGGTAAAGAGATTGCGCTAGTGAAGGTGGTGTTGGGAGGACGTGCTGGTGGAAACATGAAGTAGGAGCTGGTGAGTCAGACGAGGAATTCGTATCCGACTTCGTTTCCTTCTGGTAATTTTTTAGGGCGAAAAATTTCTAAGTGGGGGAGATTTGTAACTTCTCAAAATTTAATTAATCTATTTAATCATATTATTCATGTTCTTTTAATTATTTAGCATCTGATACACTTTTAATTACATATATTATTAGTGGTATGTGTATGTGGTATATGGTTGGGTGCGGTGAGTGTATTGGTGGGTTGGTAGAATGATTAAAATAATTATAAAATAATTAGACTTAATAATTATTTTAATTAATTAAAATAAACAAAAATAAAGGTTTTTGGTGGGAAATAGGAACTAAGAAGAAATAAGAGAAGTGGTGAGTATTATAAGAAAAGTAAGGCCTGAGTGTAATTAGTAAAAGACTAAATTTAGTTTTTAAAGATAAAAAGGGGTTAGTGGAACTTTTGAGAAAAAGTATGTAAAGCTGGAGTTTTGGAGAAAAAGATTCTAGGGAAAATTTAAACCACCAACCTTAATCAAATTCAAATTTGCTGCTAGAAATCTGAGGTAAGTGGAGAGTGCTTCTATATTGGTGTTTTACATGAAAGGATAGAAGAGAGATCATTACTCTCCTTAGGAATTATGTGAAAATTATTATGAATTGTTGTTTTATTGTATACTAATATGAAAATTGATAATTTAAGGTGTTATTATCTTATTTTAATGACTTGATTCATATGTGTGAAATTATGTTTTTAGCCTGTATGATATGTGCCATTGTTGAGACTTTGAAACATAAACCTGAATTTCATGAAATTGTGTAAACCTGTGATTTAGTATGTTATAATGATGATATTGTGTGGTATAATTTATGGACGTGTTGGGATGGTTGGGAAGCCAAAAATTAGAGCTTCCATTGAAATTCCATGGCTAACTTGTGTTATTGCATTCTGGTGTAGGGTGATGGTGTCGCCCAGATGACAGGTTGACTGTCACGCACCTTAAGACGCTGACGGGTGTCACCGCTATGACAGGGAGACTATCCTGGTCTCTAGGCTTGGTTTTACTATCTCATCATCATGGGAATGACATTTTGGGAGTCTTAACTGGATGACGGGCGTCATCCGTGTGAAAGGATACCCGTAATGCTGTCAGAAGGGAGTTTGTGTAGCTTGAGCTGTCGTTTCAAAAATTTGATGTTGTTTTGCAATTTGGTCAATAATTAGATTTTGTTTGGCAATGCTGGTGTGGTTAATTAATTAATTGTTTTTCATTGTTTATATGGTGTAGCAATTATATAGAATGCATATGATGTTGTTTTGTGATGTTATATGGTGTGAATATAGCCAATATTATTGTGAGATGCATGATTTTATGGTGATTAGTTATGTATTTTTGGCGTGATGCTAAATAGTTTGGAACAAGGGACTATTTGTATACTTGTATGCATTGTTGTTATGATTGTTGGATAGTAGTTCAGAAGGGGGAATTACTATTATGTGTCAATTCACTTTGTTTATGGTATGAAAGGAACAATTAGCATTGTTATTTTTGTTGCATGGATTTGTATTGACATGCATCATTGTGTTGTGTCGTTCAAAGAGGCATGTTCACTAGTTCATAAGTAGGGCTAGTGGCTTGTCCCAAGCTCAGAAGAGGAGGCTTGGTGCTCAGAAGGGGGGAGGGCTCATGGGTTCAAAAGGGGGACCCGGTTCTTGAGAGAACCAAATGTTGAGTTGGTACCACGTGCAATAGGAGTTCTATCCAACTCGTATTTGACTCTTTATTTTTAAAGCTTGTGTTGTTCTTGTTGTTGATTTCCATTTGGCATCAAATGCAGCAAGTTAAGCTTAAATCGTCTACATTTATATGATCGTTCCAACCCTCCTTTATTCATTTTGAGTATGAACTAGAGTATTTATTTTTTGTCTAAACGTGTTATCTGACTTATATATGTTTGTGTATGTGTTGTGTTTGTGCATCTCATTACTTAATTTCTTAATCATTTAATGCACCAATTTAGGTTTTATATTGTCTGTTCAATGTATTCATCTACATCTTTCATACATTCATGAATCATAATTATTTTTGTGCATTAAAAGAATTTTTACATTCATATTAAACGCATTTGCATTAAAACTATTTTGAGCATTTACATTATAAAAGCCTCGACCATTTTACATTCATACATAACATAAAATATATTATTCCCAAGCATTAAAAAGTTATTTTCATTTTAAAATGAATCACCCTTTAAAAAGTCTCAATTTTCAAAATTTTCTATAATTTTCTATTTTTGACTCAAATCAAAGATTTATATAGAAACATGTGATTTGTGTCATTCATCTGAGGCTTGAGGCTATTCATTTTGATTCAAATCAAACCCTTTTCATTTGGACTTGTGATTTGAATAATTTGTTAGAGGCTCGAGACTGTTCAAATTGATTCAAATCATTTTTTGAACTTGATCCAAATCAAAAATTGAAAAGTCACCTTCAGACTTATTTCAAATCAGTTTTCACTTTTTTCAAACTCATTCCATCATTTATCATCTTATCATCACTTGTCTTCTCTATCCTTCATCATCATCATCATCATCATCATCACCACAATGGCATATAAGCTTGGTTCCAATGGAAGATTTGAAAGGAAGAAGTACAAGAAACCGACTTCCACCTCCATTAATTGTTAACCTCCAGTTCCAATTCCAAAGAGGACTATAACAAAGTTCTAAGGTAGTAAAGAATTTGTGGACGAGGTTTTGAGCAAGAAGGTGAAAATATCATCTGCTGCAACTTCCTATTCTTTTCCACTTTTGTGTAGTAAAGTAATTCATGTCTTACTTGAAGATAGCTTGAAAAAGCATCAAGATAAGTTTGTATACAAGCCTACTAACCCTGAATGTTTTGTTGATGGAACTATTTATGTTGAGTTGCGAACCAACTTTTTAAATACCTTTTGTTAATAATCATTTATTGAAGTTTATTGGCATGAATAGAAAATACAATCCCGACTACGTCAAAGCTTTCTACTACAACTTAGAGCTTACTAATGCCGAACTTGAGAGTAGGTTTAAGAATAAAGTTGTGAAGTTTAATTATTCGGATTTCAACAAGTATTTTGGTTTGCCTTATAGTGGGTTTTGCATGTCTGTTGCCAAGAGTTCGGACTATGACAAAGTTTCTTTTGTCCTTTCCATATTGAAGTCTATTTGCAAAAACATGGAAATGTCAAATTTTTGAATCAACCAAGTTAAATTTGACACGTGCTTATTACATTGGATTATTGAGAAAATCCTTTCCAGGAAACTAGGTAGCTTAAGGAAAGCTAATGATAATGATCTCTACTTGATATGGAGTTTTACCACCAATGGCGAAGACAATTGGATTATGTTCATCATTGATTGGATGATCCATTGCAAAGATAATCTCAAAATGCCTCTTTTATATTCTTCTTTTATGCAAATGATTCTTCAGTTGAATGGGATTGATTGAATCTGATACGAGTGTGTTTCTTCTATGTCAGCTGATGTGAAGATGCTTATTAATGACATGCTTCAAAAATTGCTTGCAGATAATTAGATTAGGGAAGATTGAATCATGACACACATTGATGTGCTTTCCTATGTTTGTGATAATAATAGGTTGAGGATGAAGATTATGTTAAGGGATAAGGTAAATGAACAAATTCAAGCTTCAGAAGGACGTATGACTACTCAAATTGAAGCTTTCAAGAGCTTTGTTGACTATCTCGATAATAAAAACTTCATCTTTTACCACGACACTACTGTAACAAGCATTCCAATTCCGGAAGATACTGCTACTGCACCTCATCCTCCTCCTTCTAACTTATATTCTGATGATCTTTCATGATATCTCATCTCATGCATTTCATGTCATTTATAATGTTTAGTTTTAATTATGTCCTTTTGGTTCAGAAAACTATTTTATGATTTGTTGATCGTATTTTGGTTAATGTACCATGTAACTGTTATGATCTTAATTCATACTATTTTGGTACCTCCAATATTCATTGTATTGTTATATTTATCTTCATATCTCTTTCACATTACATATTTGAGTTATCTCTTATATGTGATTTGTATGGTTTATGTTTATGATTCACTAATTATGACATCTTGAGTATTGACTTTTGCACTAGCTTGGATTTATGTGTGTGTTTTCTTTTTCCATGGTTCTATCTCTTTTATATTTGAAAAAGGGGGAGAAGTGGTTGATATATTATCAATATTTACGCGGATTAAGTTTTTAATGTAGGGGAGCTTTACAACTTTTATGTCTCAAAGAAAGTATCGTACGCTAGTCAGCGAGTTGACTATGTTCCATCAAATTCCAAATATCACTTAGGATTGATTCATTAACAATAACCTCACAGATTTTCCAAACATTAAAAAGGGGATATTGAAAGCACATAGTATCATTTGGTATCATTTATATGCTTTATGTATCATTTATGTTTTAATGTTTTACAATTCGATTATTATGTGATTACATATTTTTAATTTGCACGTTATCTCAATTCATTTGTATGATTGTACTTCTCATTTCCATTTGATTGTAATTGCTTCAACTACTAAATTGTACCACTAAGAATCCTCTACATTTCATGATTATTTTCATTTGATCCTTGTTGGTATTTCTTTTTTGAGCCTATGAAATTACTACTTTGTCATCTCTACATGAGTAGCTTGAATTACAAGTTAAAACATTTGAATTTGGATGTTTTGGTATTTGATTCAAATCATGTGTTGTATTTGATTCGAATCACTCACCTATTGAAAATTACTTATGGATCAAATGATTTGGACCAAAAATTGAATATGATTTGAATCATAACCTCATTTGATTTGAATCAAGTGTAAATAATGATTTGAATCATTAGCTTTAAAAAGTGCCCTTTTTGGGGCTTCCCAAATTGATTCAGATCACAAATCCTTCTTGATTCAAATCAAGCTTTTAAAAATCCAATTTCCATCAATTATCTAATTAGTTGTTTCTTTTGGTGAAAGCAACAATTATTTAACATATGGTGATCCATAGAGACAAAAATATGATTTTTCTCTCTCTTCTTAGTGTGTTCATCTTTACACCATGTTTCACTATTCTTCTCAAAACACCAACCTTTGATATTGAATCCATGTCAATTCTTCATCCTTTATTGTTGCATCTTGTTCTTGTGAAATTTGATTGTTGTCTTTGTGTTGTTTAGAGAATGAGTTGGTCAATCTTGTTGAGGATTTTTATCAAGCTCTTGATAAAAATCGAGAACCAAGACTCACTTATCTAGAAACTTAATTGAACCTTGTGTGTGTGTGTGTGTGTGTGTGTGTGTGTGTGTGTGTGTGTGTGTGTGTGTGTGTGTGTGTATTCTTTATTCACCAAAACTGAATTACTTGACTAGAACCTCGTAATGTCAGTGGTTGGTTGAGATTATCTGGAACTGTTCACCATCTTCATCCTTAGTCTTTTTCCTTTAATTGTGGACCCTAATCTAAATATTGAATGTAAGGGAGACTAATGATACATTAGGGTATCTAATTTTTTTTTGTATAACTGGGTTTTTTTATGCAACAGGTGTACGTATCATTTCTTGAGTGCAGTTTGGCATTGAGTTGTTATCTATCAAGAAGAGTGTTTCAAATATACTCCAAGGAATACTTTGGCAAGATCAAGTATCAAAGGTCCGTAAGGCGGAGTAGGAATTTGTCTTTATTTGGTGGCGTTGGAGAAAGACTGCTTGTAAACAAAGTTGGGAGTTTTCGAATAAACACTCATTTAATGGCAATCACTCAGATAAGAAATCGATGGGATCACCACACACGAATACTTGGAGCAAGTTATTGTGGATAACGAGGTAATTGGCTCAGGATCTTGAGGGATCTTCTTTTTGTTAGAAGGTTAATGTATGTATCTTCAGAGTGAATTATCGTGTGATAGTTCTTTGTAATCAAAATGTTGTAATGATTTTATCAAAATAGTGGAAGACAATGATTATGTTTTGATGGCATCATTCATTGAAGAGTGCACGTAGGCAATGACGGATTCCAAAGCACTATATATATGTGTGTATCTTTACCTTTCCCTTTCTCTTTTACTTTGAAAGCACTCATTCATATTTGTCGTTGCATAATTGCATTGATTATATACTGATCTGACCTGATCAGAAGGGGATCGCGGGCTGGCCACACGCTGTTGGACTGCTACCTGTTCACCGATGATGAGGAGGAGAAAGGGGTGTACCTGCAAAACACTCCGATGCCAAAGTAAGGAGTTGGGCAGAGCGAGAGCAAAGTACAGAAAAGGGGCAAGATGTGAATTACCTGACCCTCTTGAGGAAGAGGGTATTTATAGAGAGACCCCAGCACTGGGCCAACGGTCACTTGCGTTGGGCTGGATTGCCAGGCCCATCCCAGGTGACTGCTAGGGCTTACATGGCGTAGTGAAGACCAGAACATGGTCTTCGCCCTAGTTTAACTGTCCCGTGATCTCCGGAAAGTGGGTTTGACCTGCTCTTTCGGAGGTGGGCAGTTGGTTAGGTGACGTGTCCCCGCGGAGGGGAGCACGTGGAGAACGTGCACCGAGCACGTTGTTCTCCCTGCGGAGAGGAGCTCGGGAGGTTCCCCGGAGGCAGGTCGTTCTCCCGCGGAGGGGAGAACACGAGGATGTGGAGGAACCAAAGGTCTTGCTCGACGGACCGGGGTGTGCCCTGTTCGGCCGATAAAGAGGATGTTGAGACGCTACAGGGCGCGTCGTCCATCCCGGCGGGGAGCGTGCCCTGCCCGTCCTATGGGGCGCGTGTGCCCGGTCGGGCTAGTCCACTTAATGGGCCATATGCGTTATTGGGCTGGACCGCGAGGCTGGGCCCAGACCAGAACAGGAGCCCCCCAAGTCGAAGCTCTGTGGTGAAAGAGCGAGGACTTAAGGTCGTTGTGTCGGGGAGAGAGGTAGCGAAACGGGAGGTTCGTCGGGTTTGTGCACGGTGGAACATGCGCTCGCGCGGGGGTCTCCCCATCGTCGGCAGAGCGAGGCGAAGGCAGGTGAAAGGACGCGACTGTCAGGTTGCCGCCACGTGTCGCGCGTTAAGTGGTAGTAAGGGCGGCTACCCTAGGTCATTTAAGAGCCTAGCGTCGCTTTGAATCCCACGCCGGGTTATAAATATGGGGGTCCCCGCTCATTTTTCTACTTTCCACCTTGCTGTCTTACCTGCGACGCTCTGAGATTCCTGCTCGTCCGCCGTTGCCGTCGATCGCCGCCGCACCGTTTAGTTCTTCCTCCCGTTCGCCGCCGTTACAAGTGAGTTTTTCTTTCTCTTCTCCTTTTATTTCTCCTGTTTAATTAGGGTCTGTGGTCGGGGCATGATGAATGCCACGAGGAGAGACGCGAGTTTTGCCGTATCTGGTGGCTTTCTGGGTCAGTTCCGATGAATACCCCGGGGAGAATTGGTTGTTCCGGTGAATGTCCCGAGGATGGGGGCTTTCTCCGATGAATGCCCCCGGGACGCGCTTTTTCCGATGAGTATCCCAAGGAGGGACGATGGATTGGCCCTTGAATGCCCCGTGGAGGAGTGGCAGGGAGCGCCTGCTCGCTCGCCGTTCTCCCGCCTTTGTCGCCCTTTCACTTGACCTGCGGTGGAAGGGTGGATTTGATCTTGGCTATCGAATTCACCGTTGTCCTCTGCTTTTCAGGTGTAGATGTCGGCCTTGGTACCGGGTGTTGCACCCCAAAATTTGCCCTCACAATACAAGACTTTGTGTTCTAAGAAGGTTCACAAGGTTCACAAGGTCTCCAACAACTTGCATAACCTTTCATGAAGTTCATAAAGTCCACAAACTACTTTATGAAGGTTCACAAGGTTCACAAGTCCCACAGTGCTTTCAATACCTTTCATGAGGTTCATGAAGCCCATAGGTTGCTTCTTGAAGGTTCACGAGGTTCACAAACTTCTCAACATCTACAAGACCTTTCATGAGGTTCATGAAGCCCATAGGTTGCTTCTTGAAGGTTCACGAGGTTCACAAACTTCTCAACATCTACAAGACCTTTCATGAGGTTCATGAAGTCCATAGGTTGCTTCTTGAAGGTTCACAAGGTTCACAAAGTTCACAATTGGTCAGAAGAGTTAACAATTCCCTCAGACAATGCACCTCCTAAGCAGTGCATCCAAAACTAGGGTTTTGACTTTAATCAGGCTAAATGGACTTCCAAGACTTCAAGTGAGCTTCATAACATCTTATATGTGTATAAGAACCCCCATGTCAAGTTTCAAGACTTTTCTCAAAAGTTTGTTCAGTCAGATGATCAGATAAGTCAAAAGCAGTCAATGCAGTTAAAAAGTCAAACTGAGGTCAACTGTGGTCAAACCAAAGTCAAACTTCATGATTTTTTTTGCCAAAATCAAAGAGAGGTTGGATTTGGTTCCAGGGGTATTTTGGTCATTTTACGCAAATTCAGCTAATTCCTTGAAGACGGGTTGTTATTAAGTTCTGAGGCGTTTATTTTGGGTTTGATATCAATTTGGTTTGGAAAGTCTGATCTGTGGAACAGGGTTTAACAAGAGATCATTCTTCTATCTTCCAGTTCATCTTTAGAGGGACAACAGTGAAAACTTCTACTGATTATTGGAGCTTATTCATGTCAAAAGTATTAAGATTGGATCGGATTAATTCAAGGATATTCGACTGATGAATCGTATGTTGAGATGTTTGTGAATTAAATCATGGAGAAGAAATGGAAGATGATTTTAATAAATATGTGAAGTTCATTCATAATATTTTATTATTATTACAATTTGTAAAGAGAATTTGGATAGAAAGTTGAATTTTATTCATAATATTTCATCACGATTTACAAAAGGGAAATAATTTGGATAAAAAATGTATTATTGAATTATTTCATAATGCTTTTTTTATTACAAGTTACAAAAGAGGTGTATATCCTAAAAAGTCCTAAGCCCTAAAATTTCTAAGTATCCTTCTTGATGTCCTTTGAGCTCCTCCGCAAAGTCTCCGATTCACCTGCACATCAAAACAAAACAAACAGAATAGAAAAAAAAAAGATGTTAGAAATTGTTTGACACTCTCAGAACATCGTCATCATCGAGTGCCGGGAGTGGCACAACCGAAGCTGCGACCTACCCCGTTACCAATCCGCGCCAGCAGCGTCGGATCAAGCATTTCCTGTTCTTATCAGATACGGGCCGAGAAAGATAAAGAATAAAAATAAGTGGGGCTGAATTGATTTGCCGAGATCAAAGCCAAAATAAAATGCCACCCATCAAGTAAATATGGCCAAGTAAATTTTTACTCTTTCTCCAAACTAATACCAACTGAATGTCAAAGTTGCGGCACTTTTGAGCCTATCAAGTAGGAAGATCCAATAATGCAAAGCATAAGCAGCTCATAACAATTGAGATCAGACGGCAACTGCACAAAAAGGGGCGTAAACCTCATAATCAAATTACAGTTCAGAAAGAAATGGTAAAAACAAATGACAAATTGAATGTCACAAAGCGATGGACCAAACTCAAAGCAGAAAAATGAACCACAAGCTGCAGGAACAACTCACAAAAGGCTACAAAGTCTGAGGAACAGATACAGTTCACGAAAATACAAACTGCCCGTTAAGTTCAATTCAAACAAGAAATCAAACTCAAATTCAACTTGAAAAACAAGGAAGATTCATACCAGTTCAACTCAAATATGAGGAGGAAGTCCATGTTACTGGAACCTGCATAACACACCACAGTCATGTTAAAAGATTCAAGCCAGTCCACAAATTGTATGAGCGGAAAACCGAAGGTACGGGACGCGGGCTCAGCTCAAACATCATCGCCCGACAAGAAACAAACCAAAGTATAATCAGCCCATTAAAACAGAAGGGATATTCAAGCTACATCAGCCATGATGATTCCAACCGAATGTGTGGGTCACTATGGGAAAGCTAAAAAGCTTAAAGCTCGGTGAAAGTCATAGCCCAAAAGTCGCAGCCACCTATCAGTTCAGGAAAAAGGAGATATGAGTTTCAGTTCAGACAAAGAAGAATCGAGATATCAAAATGGATGGAACAGGGATTCAGCCCTCAGTTTAACCATCATTGGGCGTGAGAATTCGAGTGGCCGGGAGAGCCACGGCCGAAGCCGTTACCAACTCCCTACCGAACTTCGAACTGCAAATTTCGTGCGAACTATCAACCCAAAAATATCAGCTCAGACCCGAAGGTCATCATCGCTAAGGCAACGCAACCAAAACCACTTGGCAATGGCATTTAACACAGGTTCAGACGAAGCCGTCAACCATAATCGAAAGCAACCACACAATAGCAGTTCAGACCCTAAAGTCATCATCACCGCCTACCGTTCTCGGCAATTTTGACCCGACCGAAGCATCAGCTTCAATTCCCTAAAAGAAGAAGAGGAAAAATTAATGTATGTTTCAAAACCGGAATCCAGCAAATCAGAAATCCAACCCAGACCGCATCAAGAATAGTTCAATTTGGTCCGAAACAAAACCAAACCGGTTCAGATATCAGAATCCAAATCAATGTCCAAATGAAATCAAAACAGATCAGTTCAGATTATCAAACAAATCGATTAGGGTCAAGTGACGTTCAATCAAGGAATTCTGAAAAGAGAAAGATTCGAATATCATCAGAAAAATGAAAACCCAATTCGATCCAATCAAGGAAACGAAGAAACTGGATATCCACAAATCAAGACAAAGCCATTCAATTATCAAAATCAAATGAAAATCATGAGCGAATCCAACAGATATCAGAAAGTGAACCGTATCAGGGGTAACAAATATCAAACAAATCACAAGGGTCCACATCTGATAAAATTCGAGAATCCATCATTTAAATCAAATCTGCATCAGAAATAAAAAATCAAATCCTTTGTTAAGTAAACAGAAGGCAAAGATACGGAAAGATTGAAACAAAATCAAGTCAGATCTGAAAAAGGAAAGATTTTTCAATCAGAAATCAATCTCAATAATAACGAGAATCAAATCTTATCAGTGGAAGGCCCAATACAAATGGATTCATAAAGATATAAAAGGGAACGAAGTCACCTTTGAAAGAGGAGAGAAAACCCTAACGGACAATCGCATGTCAAACCCCAGTAATCGCGAGAGGGAGAGAGATTGAAACCAATCAACCGCGAGCGAGACCGCCTTCACCATTCATCAAACGGCGGGCAATCGAATCTCTAAGCCTCAGCTCACTTCATCATCGGCCGTTTTCACCGTAACTCCGTCGTAAATGTAAGCCATGAAGTGTTTTCCTCAAATGTTTATGTTTGGTTTCAGGTTACCGAAAGATGAGCAAAGCGAAAGAATGAGGAAGATGGGAGAATCGCAGCAAAAATGAATACGAGAGACGGAAACAAGAGTGAAAGAAAGCGTAACGGCGCCGCGGGGGAGAAAATGGGTTCTGAAACCCTGGTTTCTCTTGGCTTCATACTTTCACCAACCGGGTTGGGTCCGGAGGTGATTACCGGCCCAACCCGTTTACTTTATTTCTTATTTCTTTATTTTTTTAATTATTTTTTTATATTGTTTTTTTACCTTTTTAATTAAATACTCAAATGTTTTTAAAAAAAAATAGCATCATAACTTTCTCTTAAAAAAAAATAATAATAATAAATAGCAAGAAAACATTTTTTAAAAAACAAATAGCATCAAACTTTTCTTAAGTAAATATTATAATTGTTTTTTTTTAAAAAATAAAACCTAATTTTAATTTTCTATATAATTCTATGTATATATTTATTATAATTCTTGTAAATTTTTGTAAATAAAATTAAACCTTATAAATACTTAATGTAAAATTTTGTGAATGTGATTATTGATTATTTAAAATTTATTTTCATCATAATGTGTAAATATTTTTCTTAATAATTGTTAATATATAATTAGAGATAATTAAATTTTGTAAATGATTAAGAAATTTATAATTATGTTATATTTAGAACTTTATATTATAGTAATTATTTAATCATTTATGTTTCTAAATAAAAATCAAATTTTATGTTTAATCACGTTATTAATTAATAATTATTGCTAATTATATTTTGCTGCTTATTATTATTTTGAAATTTCTATCTTATTATTTTTTCTAACTTTGTCTATTTTTCTAATTATTATTGTTTCAACTAATTATTTTCACTAACTTTATATTTCTACTAACCTTATTTAATTTTTCTTATTATTTACTAACCCCAATATTTTATTTACTTATTTGTTATTTTTTTTTATTATATTTATTTTGATTATATTTTACTATTTATTTTATTTATTATAATTTTGTAATTGCCTCTTGGATGTAAATTGTAATTATTTAATTATTATTATCATTATGGTTAGTAATTAGGGAGTGCTAATATGTATGATATTTAAAAAAATAAATTAGATCATTTTAATATAAGATAATTAAATTAAACATTTCACACACGTAAGTCGATTTTAATCGCCGTCTCACTTCCTAAGGATATCCCTCAAGTTGCCTATGAATATTGGTTAAGTGGGGTGTATAAAGCAAGTCCCTCAAAAAGAAAATCATCAAAGTCCCTTATGGTTGCCTTTACGAATCGAGTCCCTTTCGAAAAATGATGATAGTCCCTCCAGTTTGCTTATTACACCCCGCAATGACCTTCAAAAATCCAATTGTCCCTCACATGTCCCTTAACATCCAAAGTAAGGACTACCTACTCCATTATAGTAGGGATAGTCTTACTAAGGAAAGGATAAAGAATAAGAAAGACCTTAAAACATTAGGGTAGGCTACTCCTAGATACTTGCTCACTTCAAAACTTTTTCACACTTAAACAAATTTCCAACAAAATTTTCAAACAAGTTTTTTTCACATCCATACACGGATTATTATTAAACTATTCTGAAATTTTTTGCTATTCACACACTACACTTTCAAAACAATTCAAAAGTGAGCTTAAGTACCTAAGAGCCCATGGATAACCATGGATGAAAAGGGTGCTAACACCTTCCCTTTTCATAACCTACCCCCCGGACCCAAAATATTCTCTAAGGTCTTTCCTGTTCTTTTATAACCTTTCCTTATGGATAAAATAAAAGTCGGTGGCGACTCTTGCTATCCGCAACATTGTTTAAAGTCAGTTCACCGGGTTACAGAACTGGCGACTCTGCTGGGGATCTATTTAAGAGGGGTACCCTTAGGAATTAAGATCACTTTAAATTGTTTGCCTTGTTTGCTTTATTATTATATTGTTGGGGTGCTCTTATGTGTGAAAGGTCCTAACCCGGATCTAGTGTACCTTAGGTAAATGGCAATAGACCAAGGAAACTGTACGACGTATATCGATACGGTTGATCTGGTGGCCATAGTTAGTGCGACTTCTTGGTTGGTGCTTATATTCCTTAAGTCAAGTTGAGGATAATATTGAGGCTGCCATATGTTGTCAATGCACTAACTGACTTTTAGAACCCTAGTTAACTCATCTTGGCCTTTAGAAAGTAGTGAGGTAACCGGCTTTGGTGCAGACTGAAGTTGGTTGACACTCGATACTACGCTCATTGAGATCTTAAACTTGGAGGGTTTTGGTTGGCAAGTAAGTTGCCTTCTGAACAACCACCCTTGTGAAGGATCAATGATATTGAGATCCCTTAGAACCTGGTTACTTTTGTAGGACAGGATGAACCATCTAACTTCAGGGGAGGGTACTTGCCTTTGAACCTCATGCAAGCCTTTAAACCTAGGGTTATGGTGTGACTTGTTTGTGTGTGCCACATGTTTGTGATTGAGCATGACATCATGACATCATCATGCATCATAAGTGTAATACCCCAAATTTTACCCTTATATTTAGTCAGTCATTTCGCATAACATCTCGTATGTACATTTGCTAACCACTAACAAGTTATGAAGGTTTTTGTTTTGCAGATTTGGTCCCAGGGGTATTTTGGTCATTTCACGCAAATTCTGCTAATTTCTTGAAAACGGGCTGTTATTACGTTCTGAGGCATTTATTTGCCATTTGGGTCAAGGTGCCAGTATGTTTTGTCAGAAATATGATTGGACTCGGGGCCGTGCTTTGTTTGATTCTGAAACGTTTCCAAACAGTTTTGTTTCCTTTTATAAAGTTGGGTTGAAAAGGAAGTGGGTACTGTTAAGGTTATTTTGAGAAGTGATGTGATCAACGAGGTTTTAATTTGAATTTGTTTGGATATAATCATATGGTGGGATATCATTTATAAAAAGCAAAGGAGAGGTTAAGTTTTAATATTTGTGAGCTTTTATTCATGAATGTTCATAAGCTACAAATCAAAGTTGAATTTAAATAATTTGTGGATGATTATTCATGGATATTTAAATTCATAATTGAGAAAATAGAAATGAATATTTACTGGATTTTATTTCATAAACATCTAGAATTACAAGTTGAAATGGAAGTAATTTTTTGGATTTTATTCATGATGATCTTTCATTTACAAAAGGATTATACATTTACAATGAGTATCTATTCTAGGTCCTAAAGTCCTAAAAAGAGAAAAAACTACAAGTTTTCTTCATTGGTCCTCCTTTGAGTTCTTCACGCAAATCTCGACTCACCTGCACATCAAAGCAAAACAAGCAATATAGAAAATGTTAGAGGTTTTGACACTCTCAGAACATTATCATCATCGAGTGCCGGGAGGGCACGACTAAAGCCGCATCCTACTCCCGTTACCAATCTGAGCCATCGGCGTCAGATCAGGTAGTTATTGTTCTTATCATAAGGGACTGTCGAAAGATGAAGAGTAAAAAGAAGTTTCGGGTTGAAATGGATTTTGCCGAAGGATTGCTTTGAAACCAGTACGTAATTGGAATCTATCAAGTAAATCCGGATGCCAACAGATTGCTAATTAGATCCATTGATAATCCCCAACTGAATGTGGAAAATCCAAACCATACGGATGTCCCAAATCAGAGAGAGGACTTGTCTGCAAAAATCCAACAGATAATATTAGAATCAAAGTCCATATCAGCATCAGTATCCTGGCAAGTACATTAAAAGAATCAGGTTCAAGCCCAATTCACAATTAAGTTCAGAATACATCAGATTCAGTTCATGTTCCAAAAAAAACAAGAAGCCACAACAATAACAAGGTAATAAACCAAGGCATAAGCAGTTCATAAACAGAGTCAAGCTGTATCAGTTGTGACAAAAGACGAAGCTGCAAGCCAAACGAGAAAACAGCAAGATCGAGCCAATTCAAGACTAAAAAACCATGATGCAGGAGTTAGATCAGAGTCCATATTACCGCTTGGAAAAGCAGCAGTCAAAGGGACCGTTCTTGCAACCAAACAGGATATCAAAGTGTAGTTATCAAATCACACCAAACAAAGCATAGCGCAGAACGGGGCTCAGTCGAGAGCATCATCGCCCCAACAAGTACACAAGCACATGGCTCGGTTAACCAAATACCATAACTCAAATCATCATCGCCCAAATCGCGTAAGTGTATCAAGGCAGCATTAAGCATTCGTAGTTGGACACAATGGCCCATAGTGTCAGCTCTGAAACACAAAAATCAAGCATCATCAGCAGTTAAAACAACTCAAAGAGAATAAGTGATAAACCCCACGCGAAGATCCTCAGAAGGCAATCGCAGCATCATCGAAGAATACAAGCGTCGAGGGCTCAGATAAACATCATTGCCGTATACTTTCCTCGGCAATCCCGACTCAACCAAAGTCGTAGCATCAACCCTCTCTGAAAGAAGAAGAGGAAAAGGATCTGAGCTGCATCAAAAAGCAAACCATATCAGAAAAATAGAGAGATTTTGACTTGATAATTAATCCCAAAACAGGTCAAAGCAAATCAGTTCAGACTAATAAAATTGAATCAAGTCAGGAAATCCTATCAGCTCAATCAGGATTCCAAGAGGAGAAACGAAATCCCAATCGGAACTCAATCTGAAAAAAAACCAAATGATCAAATCAAATCGAATCCCCATTTGCACTTGACCTGAATCAATCAAAGCAAATCAGTTCAGATTACATTCAATCATAAAGTTCTGAAGATAATAAAATTGAACCAAATCAGAATAATCATATCAGCTGGAGATCAGAAAGGATCGATTAAACCCTAAAAAGGGAAACAGAGTTCAATCAGCATCCAATAGTAATCCAATCAATATCTGAGGAAAATCAAAATCAAATAATACCAACACAAAATCAAATCGAATCATCAAAAATCAACACGAAATCATATCTCAGAAAAAGAGCAGCAAATCAGATCAAAGGCCCAAAAGAATGATTGAAAAAAAAGTATATAAAAAGGGATGATTTCACCTCAGAGAAAGACCCGAACGAACGGAAAATCGCGAGAGCCCCAGAGGAAAACGACGAAGAACACGAAACCCTAACATCCGCGAGAGAGAAACTCAGAAGGGTTTCATCGAAGGTGGCCATCAGAATACGAATCGAAAGGTTGGAGAAGATTCACCAGCGCCTAGACGAGCAAATCCTCTGGGCCTCATAAGACTCATCATCGGCCGCCGGAAACCACCAGCGCGTCGTTTCCAACCCTTAAACGTAAGCACGGATTTCATCATTGTCATATATTTAATGGTTTGAAATTGAATTTCTTTCAGGAGAGATGCATCATGAAGAGAATCGAGAGAGGAGAAGAAGAATGCAAACGGCGCCGTGAAAGGGGGTCAAAGGGTTCTGAAACCCTAAATTGACATTTTGATGCATATACACTAACCGGGTTGGGTCCGGGAGTGATGGCCGGCCCAACCCCTCTTATTTTTTTGTTTTTTTGAAAACTTGTTTTTTTAAAACCTTATATTTTTGTTTTTTAAAAAATTGTTTTTAAAACCATTTTATTTTGATAATCAAAAACTGTTTTTAAACAACCTTTTTTGTAAATATTGAAAGTATTTTTTTTAAAAATAAATGAAAAAAAACTTTAAAAACCTTTTTATAATGAAATTAAAAAAAAACCTCTTTTCATATAATAAAAATAAAATTTTTTTTATAAATAACTTAAAGTATTTTTAATATAAAAATTAAACTTTTTTAAGATAAAATTTAAAATATTTTTCTAATTAACAGTACTCTTTCTTTTTTATATAAATTCATTTAACATCTTTTTCAAAACAACAAGAACTTCCAATATCGCATTTTTTCTCCTGACCCGTTCCATTACTGTCTAACTTTGTTTACTAACGGGTGTTCATCTTTTGCAGCTCCTGTTCGCTACTATTGCGTGGTGTTTTATTTAAGTTTTATTATTATTGTAACTGCTTCTCGGTTGTAACCTCGCGAACCCTAACAATCGCGCTTTAATTACTGCCTTTAAATTTCTGCTCGCATAGTTAAATTAGGACATTATTCTCTGTTTGCACAATTCAATTATATCACACATTCATCAATACTCCTGTCACATTACACATATCCGGAGGTTAGGTCTAGCTTTTGGTCGCCGCGCCAATAGTCCTCAAAACTTCAAACCCTTACAAACCCTAATTTTTCATAAATGCCTCGCCGTAGGCAAAGTTACAATTTTACCCCTCGCATTAGGTCAAAGAGCCGCCGCGCTCATTTTAGGGTTTCCCGCCGCGGAATCCCTAACCTAACCTAACCCTAATTACAACTTAACAATTCAACGTAGAGATTTGGAGTTCCTACACTCCACGTAAGCGTGTCCTTAAGACATGTTTATTCCCCTTGAGACCTTGACCACAGTCAAGAAGTCTCTAACCTCCCTTTTGAGGGGAACTACGATTACTCTGATTCCACTCCCGTAAGGATACGTAGGCACAAGATGCGATGTCTTGCCGAGTAAACTTAGAATTAACCCCTTAGGTTTATTTTCTCACTTTTAATCCTTTGTACATATACCTTAAGCAAATGAATAAAGCAAAATAGTAAACATTTGAACAAAAGGTTCCTGTAGAGTACTACAGAAGTTTAGGGTGCTAATACCTTCCCTAAATTTAACCAACCCCCGAACCCTAGATCTTTCCCCGCATTGTGTTTACAATGCAAAATAGGTTTTCCCTCTTTTGACCTTTTCCTTCGGATAAATCAAAGAGCGGTTGTGAATTGAATTGTGATTCAAACTCATTAATAGTTTGTGATCCTATTTCCACCGCAACAGAAAATGGCGACTTCACTGGGGACTCCTAACTTTTGAGGGTTATCCCTAACTTGTTCATATTTATTACTGTCTGTGTTATTATTCATTTGCATGTATATATTTGTGCTTTGATTGTGGGACCGTTCCTTGTGCTGTGAGATGAGTCCTACACCCGGATCTAGTGTACCTTAGGTAAATGGCAATAGACCAAGGAAACTGTACGACGTATATCGATACGGTTGATCTGGTGGCCATAGCTAGTGCGACTTCTTGGTTGGTGCTTATATTCCTTAAGTCAAGTTGAGGATAATATTGAGGCTGCCATATGTTGTCAATGCACTAACTGACTTTTAGAACCCTAGTTAACTCATCTTGGCCTTTAGAAAGTAGTGAGGTAACCGGCTTTGGTGCAGACTGAAGTTGGTTGACACTCGATACTACGCTCATTGAGATCTTAAACTTGGAGGGTTTTGGTTGGCAAGTAAGTTGCCTTCTGAACAACCACCCTTGTGAAGGATCAATGATATTGAGATCCCTTAGAACCTGGTTACTTTTGTAGGACAGGATGAACCATCTAACTTCAGGGGAGGGTACTTGCCTTTGAACCTCATGCAAGCCTTTAACCTAGGACTTTGTGTGTTTTCATGCATTGCATCCATAAAGCATCTCATCGCATTGTATTTCATGGAGTTCAAACATCATTAATGGATATCGCGGGATACCATAAATAAAAAAATATAAAATGAAAAAACAAGAAAAAGATTTCCTTGGTACCCCACGACATTAGTAAATGTTTTGAATTCCATGAAATCTTCATTTACATTCACATTTTAGCATCATTTACTTTTTTGCATTGCATGTGTCTCCCGATTTCTCACACTCGGTTCTCTCACCTTCCAGTTTCGTCACCCTGAGTTCTCGGCACCAATACAACACCAGAGCTCAAACTCGGAAAAGAATGGAGGATCAGGCAAAAGAGATTGATCGCCTTAGCAATGAACTCGAAGACCTTCGAGGGGGTATGGGGCGTATGATGGAATTGTTACATGTCATGAATGCTAAAATGGATACCCAACCCACTGTTGTTTCTGAGATTACCGGCGTTACTGTGGACCCTCCACCAAGTGTGACCGTAGCAAGGGACCCACCTTATGGTCTTGCTCCAGGTTTTGTGCCTCCTCAAGCCACTGTTCCGATTAATCAACCTGTTCAGCAGGCCGTGCCCTTGTTTTCTGAAGTTTCTAGGGGGGCTCCTATCTTTGCACCGCCTGTTGTACACACTCGTGCGCAACCGTACTTCAATGAGACAGCTTTTGATAATCTTGACGAGAATGTTGAGGGTTATGAGAAACATGATAAGCTTCGTGAGGAAGTAAACACCATCGTCCAGAGATTGAAAAAGGTAGAGGGTGATCAAATTTTTGGGACCACTGCAAGGGATGTTTGTTTGGTCTCGGGTTTGGTTATTCCCCCGAAGTTCAAAACTCCGAACTTTGATCGCTATGAAGGTGCCACCTGTCCTAAGAGTCATTTGATCATGTATTATCGCAAAATGGCTGCCCATGTTGAGAACGATAAACTGATGATTCATTGCTTCCAAGATAGCTTGAAGGGTGCTTCCTCCAAGTGGTATTTAACTTTAGACCAGTCTCGCATTAAGAGTTTTCAAGATTTATCTGACGCTTTCATCAAACACTACAAGTACAATATGGATCTGGCTCCTGACAGAAGACAGTTGCTGAGTATGTCACAAAAGAATTCTGAGTCATTCAAAGAATATGCCCAAAGGTGGAGAGAGACTGCTTCGCAGGTAGAACCTCCTTTGACCGAGAAAGAGTTAGCTGATTGGTTTGTCGACACAGTCCGTCCAGAATTTTACGAGAGAATGGTGGGTAGTGTGACTTCAAATTTCTCCGACATCGTTGCTGTGGGTGTCAAGATTGAATTGGGTATGAAGAGTGGTAAGATGACAAATAATCATGGCGCTTCTAAGGATCAGCCGAAGAAACCTCCGTATAGCTCCCAGAAAAAGAAGGAGAGTGAGACTAATGCTATATCCTCTGGTAGACCAAGAGAACGCTTTTATCGACATCCGCAAGGTTATGCTCAACCTCAAGGGTACCCAGTCCAATATGCTCAACAACCCTATGTGGCAGCTATTACACCTTCTTTCAATCAACAGGTTCCCATGTATCAACCTATGCAACAACCTCCTGTTTATCCGCCTCCTGTCAACTACCTACAGGCACCCAATACTCCTGCTCCTCAACAGCCAGAGAGTCCGGCTCCTCGCCGGAATGTCCCGAACAGAAGAACGTATAAACCTTGTCCGCCGATTCCAATGACTTTTACCGAGTTGTATCCCTCTTTGGTCAAGCAGGGTCTCATCACTACTCGGGCTTTGGGTCCGCCTCCTAATCCTCTACCCGCCAATTACAACGCCGCCGCTCATTGTTTATTTCATGAGGGTGCGCCTGGTCACGATCTGGAAAATTGTTATGCTCTCAAAAATATTGTCAGGGATTTATTGGAAAAGAAGATTTTGTCATTTGAAGATCCTCAACCAAATGTTAAGAAGAACCCTTTTCCTAACCATGAGAGTGTCAATGCCGTTAGTGTTGATTCGGGGGATGGTTATGCCCTTGACGTTGAACAGATTAAGACTCCTCTTAAGATGTTCCATTCGAAACTGTTTGAAGCCGGTTTGGTAGATACTTCCCACGTTGCATGCGCAAGTTGTGAAGCCAGTAGCAAGGGTTGTGTGTTGGTTCAGAATGATGTTCAGAGGTTAATTAATGAGGGTGTTTTACAAGTGACAAGCCAAGCCAAGAAGGATGTAGTCGCTGTGGTTGAGCCTGTCTTCCATCAGCCTGAATCAAAGGGTAAGGTACCAGTGTTTAATTTATCAGGGGCAGGCTCCGCCAACCTCGTGTTCGATATACCAAGGTCGTATATCCCTGAAGTGAATCAGCCTAAGCCTATAGTTATTCGAAGACCGAGTCCGTTTCCTTTCAGTGATCCTAAAGCGGTGCCTTGGAAATATGACGTGACGATGATTGACAAGGAGTCCGGGAAGGTTATTCCAAATGAAGAGGGTAAGGATACTGTGACCAATATCGCAGAAGTAAGCAGGATGACCCGCAGTGGCCGTGTGTATACTCCCCATTCTAATGAGGATCCACCTAAGGACAAAGGTAAGGGAGCCGTTACGAATGATGAAGATGCCGAATTTTTGAGGATCATCAAGAAAAGTGACTATAAAGTTATCGATCAACTTCATCAGACTCCTTCCAAGATCTCGATTCTATCTCTGTTAATGAGTTCACCCGCTCATAGGATGGCCTTGCAGAAGGTTTTGACTCAAGCACATGTGGATCAAGATATCAGCACCAGTCGGTTTGATAGTGTGATTGCCAATTTGACCGCCTGTAACACTCTCAGTTTCAGCAATGAAGAGTTACCGAAGGAGGGTCCGAACCATAATCGTGCTTTACATATATCGGTGAAATGTCAGGAAGACAATTTAGCGAGAGTGCTAGTAGACACCGGCTCTTCTCTGAATGTTCTACCCAAGAGGGTTCTTGATAGGTTGGCTTGTAAAGAGACTGCGCTGAAACCTACTCCTTTGGTCGTCAAGGCTTTCGATGGTTCTCGCCGGTCGGTAATGGGGGAGGTTGAGCTTCCTATCCTGATTGGTCCGCAAATTTTTAATATCACGTTTCAAGTCATGGACATTAATCCCAACTACAGTTGTTTACTCGGAAGGCCCTGGATTCATGCCGCTGGGGCAGTGACCTCAACGTTACATCAAAAGATGAAGTTCGTGATCGATGGAAAGTTGGTTATTATACACGGTGAGGAAGATCTGATGGTCAGTAACCTGTCCTCTTTCCGTTACATCGAGGCCGATGAGAATGCTTTAGATATTTCCTTTCAAGCACTTGAGATCGCCAATGCTGTTCTGCTGGAGGTCGAAGAGACAGTGGGTCAGGGTAATCCATCTTTTGCATCTCTGAAGAGTACCAAAGCAACAATTGACAGGGGCAGTCCTGAAGGTTGGGGAGAGGTAATCGATGTCAAGACCAAGACTGATCGCTCTGGGTTGGGTTACAAACCAACTCAGAATGGAGCTGCCACGACTGTCGAAGGGCGTTCGAAGGTTATCCAAGAGGTATTTGTCAGCGGAGGCTTCCAAGTCAATGCCATCAGTGAATGTGAGAAAAATGAAGAGCTGAGCAATCTGGTGTTTAAGGGTGATGCAGTTTTGAACAACTGGGAGGCCGTAGAGATTCCTGTTATCTTTCCCTTGTCAAAGTAATTGTTTTTTAAAAAAAAGTTTCATTTACATTTTCAAATAAAAATCTGTAGCTCTGCCCAAGGCTATAGGGTTGTTTTGTCGGGCCACCTTTCATTTCTAAAAGATATTAATAAAAGCATTTTGTTCAATTCCACTTTGGTTCATTTGCGTTTTTCGTTTTCACCTTTAAAAATGAAATTGGCAACCTTTTTCAAAAAAAAAAATAATAATAAAAAAAAACAGCATTTCATCCTTACATGTCTTCGAGCATTTTAATTAAGTAAGCCTTCCATCATGCAGAGATATCGTAAACCTTGTTGGATCCAATGACTTTACTGACACTCCTGACTGGGATGCACCCATCAATCAAGCTGAGGACGAGGGTGAAGAAGATTTTGAAGTACCCGCGGAACTGACAAGATTGATTGAGTACGAGTACACAGAGCTTCAACCGCATAAAGAGCAGGTGGACCTAATTAATCTCGGTACAGATGAGAGCAGGAAAGAGGTCAAGATTGGTGCAATGCTTGGGACGGAGATTAGGCCGAGGTTGATTGAGTTGTTAAAAGAGTATATTGATGTGTTTGCGTGGTCGTATCAAGATATGCCGGGCCTAGACACGGATATTGTTGTTCACAAGTTGCCGCTTAAGCCAGATTGTCCGCCTATCAAACAAAAGCTTCGAAGAACGAGACCCGACATGGCTTTGAAGATTCGAGATGAGGTTAAAAAGCAGTTGGATGCAGGTTTCTTGGCAGTCGCGAAATATCCAGATTGGGTTGCCAACATTGTGCCAGTGCCTAAGAAGGACGGTAAGGTTAGGATGTGTGTAGACTACAGGGATCTGAACAAAGCAAGTCCAAAGGACGACTTCCCACTGCCACATATTGATACACTTGTAGACAATACAGCCAGTTTTACGTTGTTTTCATTTATGGATGGTTTCTCTGGCTATAATCAGATCAAGATGGATCCCGATGATCGAGAGAAGACTACTTTCATTACTCCTTGGGGAACCTTCTGCTACAAAGTCATACCCTTCGGTTTAAAGAATGCAGGGGCAACTTACCAACGTGCTATGACCACTCTTTTTCATGATATGATGCACAAAGAAATTGAGGTGTATGTGGACGATATGATAGCCAAATCTCAGAGTGAAGAGGAGCATTTAGACCATTTGGTGAAGCTGTTTGAACGACTCAGGAAATATCAGTTGAAATTGAATCCTGCAAAATGTACCTTCGGTGTCAGATCTGGAAAACTGCTTGGTTTCATTGTTAGCCAGCGAGGGATTGAGGTGGATCCTGACAAAGTCCGAGCCATTCAAGATATGCCGGCTCCGCGAACCGAGACGCAAGTTAGAGGTTTTCTGGGACGTCTGAATTATATTTCCAGGTTTATCTTTAATATGACCGCTACTTGTGAGCCGATATTCAAGTTACTTTGCAAGGGGCAGACAGTTGAGTGGAACCCTGATTGTCAGAAAGCGTTTGAGAAGATTAAGGGTTATTTGCAAGATCCCCCTATTCTGATCCCGCCCGTACCTGGGAGACCGTTGTTTATGTACCTTACCGTTCTCGAGAAGTCTATGGGTTGTGTGCTTGGGCAACATGATGAGACTGGGAAAAAGGAACATGCGATTTATTACCTGAGCAAGAAGTTTACCGATTGCGAAAACAGATACTCACCATTGGAGAAAACTTGTTGTGCATTGGCATGGGCCGCTAAGCGCCTTCGGCAATATATGGTCTGTCATACCACGTTATTGATTTCTAAAATGGATCCGATCAAGTATATTTTTGAAAAACCTGCTCAAACCGGGAGGCTAGCCCGTTGGCACATGTTGTTATCCGAATATGACATCCAGTATGTACCCCAGAAGGCGATTAAGGGTAGTATTTTATCTGATTATCTTGCAGACCAGCCAGTTGAAGATTATGAACCTCTTAAGCTCGATTTTCCTGATGAGGATATTTTGTTGATTAAAAGAGATTGTGAAGAGCCAGATCCGAGCGAAGGTCCAGAACCAGGTCTTTGGTGGAAGATGATGTTTGATGGTTCCTCAAATTTCAATGGGCATGGTATAGGCGCCGTTTTGATGAACCCAAAGGGTGGATTTACTCCATTTACAGCAAGATTGGACTTTGAGTGCACTAACAACGTCGCAGAATATGAAGCATGTATCCTCGGCCTCGAAGCGGCGATTCACCTCCGAATCAAACTTCTTAAAGTAAGTGGTGACTCAGCTTTGGTTATTTACCAAGTACAAGGCAAATGGGAAACGAAGAATGAGAAGTTAATCCCTTATAAGGACTATATTATTGAGCTGATCAAGTATTTCGACGAGATAGAATTCGAGCATGTTCCTAGATCCGAGAATCACGTAGCTGATGCATTAGCCATGTTAGCATCTATGTGGAAAGTTAAATTCGTTAATGAAGCACCTCTTATCCATATTGAGCGCAAGGTTGAGCCCGCTTATTGTCAGACGGTCGAAGAAGTTGAGGTGGATGAAAAGCCTTGGTTTCATGATATCAAGAACTATCTCGTCAAGCAGGAATATCCCGATGGTGCTACTGGTCTGGACAAGAAAACATTGAGAAGACTGGCGTCCAAATTCTTTATCAGTAATGGTGTGTTATACAAGAGAAATCACGACATGGTCCTGCTCAGATGTGTTGATAAACGGGAAGCGGACATGTTACTGCAGGAAATTCATGAAGGGACTTTCGGAACTCATGCCAATGGTTATGCTATGTCCAAGAAGATGTTAAGGGCTGGGTATTATTGGTTAACCATGGAAGCCGACTGCATCCAATATGCTAGGAAATGCCATAAGTGCCAAATTTATGCTGATAAAATGCATGTACCTCCGTCACCGTTAAATGTTTTGTCTTCACCATGGCCGTTCTCTATGTGGGGCATTGACATGATTGGGGCAATTGAGCCGAAAGCTTCTAATGGACATCGTTTTATCCTTGTTGCCATTGATTATTTCACCAAGTGGGTAGAGGCTGCCTCCTACACTAACGTGACCAAGCAAGTAGTTACCCGATTCATCAGAAAAGAGATTATCTTCCGTTATGGAGTCCCAAGCCGGATAATAACTGACAATGGCACCAATCTGAACAACAAGACTATGAAAGAGCTGTGTGATAGTTTCAAGATCACTCACCATAACTCTTCTCCGTACCGTCCTAAGATGAATGGAGCCGTTGAAGCTGCAAATAAGAATATCAAGAAGATCCTGCAAAAGATGGTTGTGACTTACAAAGATTGGCATGAGATGTTACCGTTTGCTTTGCATGGATACAGAACCTCAGTGAGAACTTCGACAGGGGCAACACCTTTCTCACTGGTATATGGAATGGACGCCGTGCTCCCCATCGAAGTAGAGATACCTTCTTTAAGAGTGTTAATGGAGGCTGAACTTGAAGAAGCTGAGTGGGTTCAAGACAGATTGAATCAGTTGAATCTCATTGACGAGAAGCGTTTGACAGCCATGTGCCATGGGCAATTATATCAGAAACGGATGAAAAGAGCGTTTGATAAGAAGATTCGTATCCGTGAGTTCCGTCAAGGAGAGCTCGTACTCAAAAAGATCTTACCAGTACACAAGGATATGCGTGGAAAGTGGATGCCCAATTATGAAGGCCCGTTCGTTGTAAAGACTGTTTTCTCCGGAGGGTCTCTAATACTTACGACAATGGACGGTGAAGAACTAGCACATCCCGTGAATTCTGATGCAGTCCGAAAATATTATGCCTAAAAACCCGCTAAGTCGAAAACCTGCAAAAGGCGACTTAGGCAAAAGTAAGGGTTGAAAAGAAAAAAGAAATAATAACAAAAGCTCGCTAAGTTGAAAACCCGAAAGGGCGGCTTAGGCAAAAAAGAGCGTCCCGGTGGATTGAAAACCCGAAAGGGCGGTCCAGGCAAAAGTTAGGGACAAAGGCATTTCATTGCATCAGAAGACACTGATTATCTCAAACACACTTTCCGCATGAGAGCCATGTTTCAGTTCTTTCATCCTTGCCCAAAGCAGGATTCTGGATTAGTCTTAGTTATTAGTGTCAGTAGGTATCGTTGGATTCAATGTAACCTTTTTCCCATGTTGCCAATTTCAAAACATAATCATCTGTGGAGCTATGCCTTCAGCAAGCAGCCACCCTTTAATAAAAGATACCATCTCGTTACTTACATTCCTTGGTGCATTGCTCTTTATTTTCTATTGTTATGCAAAATGCGTTTATTCTTAAAATTTGAAAATGAAAGGTGCATCGTAGATTTTTCAGAATTGTTTTTCAAAAACAACAAATTTGAAATGTAATAAATTACTTTGACTAGTGGAAATTCCGACAGGATCTCTTCATTCCCCGGAAATATCATTATTGCAGAAACACTTTCAAACCATTGCCCAGTGATAGTCCCCAGAGAGGCTATAAGCTGACAACTTTTTCTTGGGAAACTCAACAGTGTCCCTCAGGTTTTCTTCTCCCCAGGTGAAGACATGATACTGTGCACTCAAGCAGATTATCTTCTCCCCAGAAAATTCAGAACTTTAAAACCAGAGTTGGTTCCACCATTGACCCTTCTTACTCATGATTGACGTATTGGTTGCAGAGAACGCAGTGTATTTCCGTCGAGATGTTTATTTCATCTCGTCCCGTCTCTAGTCTGTTTCGTCAGCATGCGCAAGGGCATAAGCATCACATGCCTATATTCATTACATATTCATTACATATTCATTACATACTCATTTCATAAACATTAACATACATTCACATTAACATATGCATTAGCATTCACAGGTTCATTGCATTTCACCGTCATTGGTTGTTATCGCCGAGTATCTGGGTTCGTCCATTCTCTTCAAATAGATTGTCAGCCCTAAGCATAAAATACATATGTGTTCCCAAGTTTCCCCACGGATCTCGATCCTCGTGGATGACGGTTACTTCAGCTATCTTTCCTTACCAGGATAAGATATTTACCCTTCGAGATCGTTTCCCTCGACGGAGTCTTGATTACCAGTCTTCCTTCTAGCTCAATCCTAAATTGAATCTCAGTCTTGTCGGTCGTCAATCCCAACCGGACGTGCATTTATTTTGCACCATCTAAAAATTTTCACCATACCATGGACAGATACGCGACTATCTCGCTTGAGAAGTTTATCAATGTACCCGGACGTGCATTTATTTTGCACTATCTTTCAAGAAAACCAACTACAATCCTTTACAGATACATGCCAGTTCACGCATGGAAAATATATCAGTACAACACTTTGCAATCCTACATGTTACAACCCTTTACACTTTACATTTTACAGCATCAACACACGACATTTCTCACCTAAGAAGTCGATCATATCCTCGTTATGACTCGCAGCAAATGGCCATCTCCATGGAGCAGTTGGGCTTCCATTTACCTGCCGTCTTGAGGTTTGAACCAAATCGTAGTCAGGAGAGCACGATCTTGAGTTACGGGGAGGTTTGAGCAGTTTCATATTCAGGAGAGCACGATTCTGAAGTTATGAAGAAGTTCATTTATCCTTTAGTAAAAGAAGGAGCGGAATCATATTCAGGAGAGCACGATTCTGAGTTATGAGGAAGTTCAGTTGGCCGTTTTTCAGGAGAGCACGATTCTGAAGAATGAAGAAATTTCAGGAGCCGAATCATATTCAGGAGAGCACGATTCTGAGTTATGAGGAAGTTCGATCATCCAGTTTCATATTCAGGAGAGCACGATTCTGAAGTATGAGTATATTCAGTCATCCAGTTTCATATTCAGGAGAGCACGATTCTGAAGTATGAGTAAATCCAGTCAGCCAGTTCCATATTCAGGAGAGCACGATTCTGAAGTATGAAGATTTTCATTTACCCTTTATCCGAATCATATTCAGGAGAGCACGATTCTGAAGTATGAGGAAGTTCAGTTTACCCTTTTCATGTTCAGGAGAGCACGATCTTGAAGCATGAAGCAGTTTATTTATCCTTCAGTAAGAGAAAAACCAGAATCGTATTCCAGGCGCCGACCTTAAATGCGAGAAGATTTATTTATCAGATAAGCAGCAGCCTCTTTATTTGAGTGCTTATCCATTTTGGCACATAAGTCCCTTCCAACGATGAGTGACAGTCCTCGCCCGAGAAGCTTATCAGGGCAATTCCCATCAAAGTCCATTTATTATGGCATACAGTCGGTTTTACCCTGTATATTTGCTACGGATTCCCGAAAAGTCCGTTTGATCGTGTCACGAGAGCTAGTTTACAGAAGCCGGGATGTTATTCTTTGCTCAATGCTCCAGCATTCTGTAATCGATCTTACAATCGTACGTGATCCAGTTTTATTTTTAGATTCCCCAGTGGAGGCCGTCTCATAGGTACCATCTCCATTTGAGGATCTCGTTCCTTTTCTAAAAAGTGACAATTGGTCATTCGCACCAGTTGACTATCATTTTTTAGAATTCCCCAGTGTTGTACTGTGTCTCAGCGCGTCACTGTCCCCAGTGTGTTCTTCTCATGGCGTCTGTCTCGGTGTCGTCATGTTCGTCAGCATTTTCGCATTCATTATTCCAGCATACGCATCATATCATAGTCATGGCATCATCTGCATTAAGTCGTTCCAGTTTTGTCCATAGCATTGCATATCGTCGCATATAAGGGCAAAATTTTCGGTTATCTATATTTAAATCTCTCCACCACGATTCCTCGAGTCTCTGTCACTCAAATCGTCCGGTGTAGCTATTTAAATAGGGGCAACTGTAATACCCCAAATTTTACCCTTATATTTAGTCAGTCATTTCGCATAACATCTCGTATGTACATTTGCTAACCACTAACAAGTTATGAAGGTTTTTGTTTTGCAGATTTGGTCCCAGGGGTATTTTGGTCATTTCACGCAAATTCTGCTAATTTCTTGAAAACGGGCTGTTATTACGTTCTGAGGCATTTATTTGCCATTTGGGTCAAGGTGCCAGTATGTTTTGTCAGAAATATGATTGGACTCGGGGCCGTGCTTTGTTTGATTCTGAAACGTTTCCAAACAGTTTTGTTTCCTTTTATAAAGTTGGGTTGAAAAGGAAGTGGGTACTGTTAAGGTTATTTTGAGAAGTGATGTGATCAACGAGGTTTTAATTTGAATTTGTTTGGATATAATCATATGGCGGGATATCATTTATAAAAAGCAAAGGAGAGGTTAAGTTTTAATATTTGTGAGCTTTTATTCATGAATGTTCATAAGCTACAAATCAAAGTTGAATTTAAATAATTTGTGGATGATTATTCATGGATATTTAAATTCATAATTGAGAAAATAGAAATGAATATTTACTGGATTTTATTTCATAAACATCTAGAATTACAAGTTGAAATGGAAGTAATTTTTTGGATTTTATTCATGATGATCTTTCATTTACAAAAGGATTATACATTTACAATGAGTATCTATTCTAGGTCCTAAAGTCCTAAAAAGAGAAAAAACTACAAGTTTTCTTCATTGGTCCTCCTTTGAGTTCTTCACGCAAATCTCGACTCACCTGCACATCAAAGCAAAACAAGCAATATAGAAAATGTTAGAGGTTTTGACACTCTCAGAACATTATCATCATCGAGTGCCGGGAGGGCACGACTAAAGCCGCATCCTACTCCCGTTACCAATCTGAGCCATCGGCGTCAGATCAGGTAGTTATTGTTCTTATCATAAGGGACTGTCGAAAGATGAAGAGTAAAAAGAAGTTTCGGGTTGAAATGGATTTTGCCGAAGGATTGCTTTGAAACCAGTACGTAATTGGAATCTATCAAGTAAATCCGAATGCCAACAGATTGCTAATTAGATCCATTGATAATCCCCAACTGAATGTGGAAAATCCAAACCATACGGATGTCCCAAATCAGAGAGAGGACTTGTCTGCAAAAATCCAACAGATAATATTAGAATCAAAGTCCATATCAGCATCAGTATCCTGGCAAGTACATTAAAAGAATCAGGTTCAAGCCCAATTCACAATTAAGTTCAGAATACATCAGATTCAGTTCATGTTCAAAAAAAACAAGAAGCCACAACAATAACAAGGTAATAAACCAAGGCATAAGCAGTTCATAAACAGAGTCAAGCTGTATCAGTTGTGACAAAAGACGAAGCTGCAAGCCAAACGAGAAAACAGCAAGATCGAGCCAATTCAAGACTAAAAAACCATGATGCAGGAGTTAGATCAGAGTCCATATTACCGCTTGGAAAAGCAGCAGTCAAAGGGACCATTCTTGCAACCAAACAGGATATCAAAGTGTAGTTATCAAATCACACCAAACAAAGCATAGCGCAGAACGGGGCTCAGTCGAGAGCATCATCGCCCCAACAAGTACACAAGCACATGGCTCGGTTAACCAAATACCATAACTCAAATCATCATCGCCCAAATCGCGTAAGTGTATCAAGGCAGCATTAAGCATTCGTAGTTGGACACAATGGCCCATAGTGTCAGCCCTGAAACACAAAAATCAAGCATCATCAGCAGTTAAAACAACTCAAAGAGAATAAGTGATAAACCCCACGCGAAGATCCTCAGAAGGCAATCGCAACATCATCGAAGAATACAAGCGTCGAGGGCTCAGATAAACATCATTGCCGTATACTTTCCTCGGCAATCCCGACTCAACCAAAGTCGTAGCATCAACCCTCTCTGAAAGAAGAAGAGGAAAAGGATCTGAGCTGCATCAAAAAGCAAACCATATCAGAAAAATAGAGAGATTTTGACTTGATAATTAATCCCAAAACAGGTCAAAGCAAATCAGTTCAGACTAATAAAATTGAATCAAGTCAGGAAATCCTATCAGCTCAATCAGGATTCCAAGAGGAGAAACGAAATCCCAATCGGAACTCAATCTGAAAAAAAACCAAATGATCAAATCAAATCGAATCCCCATTTGCACTTGACCTGAATCAATCAAAGCAAATCAGTTCAGATTACATTCAATCATAAAGTTCTGAAGATAATAAAATTGAACCAAATCAGAATAATCATATCAGCTGGAGATCAGAAAGGATCGATTAAACCCTAAAAAGGGAAACAGAGTTCAATCAGCATCCAATAGTAATCCAATCAATATCTGAGGAAAATCAAAATCAAATAATACCAACACAAAATCAAATCGAATCATCAAAAATCAACACGAAATCATATCTCAGAAAAAGAGCAGCAAATCAGATCAAAGGCCCAAAAGAATGATTGAAAAAAAAGTATATAAAAAGGGATGATTTCACCTCAGAGAAAGACCCGAACGAACGGAAAATCGCGAGAGCCCCAGAGGAAAACGACGAAGAACACGAAACCCTAACATCCGCGAGAGAGAAACTCAGAAGGGTTTCATCGAAGGTGGCCATCAGAATACGAATCGAAAGGTTGGAGAAGATTCACCAGCGCCTAGACGAGCAAATCCTCTGGGCCTCATAAGACTCATCATCGGCCGCCGGAAACCACCAGCGCGTTGTTTCCAACCCTTAAACGTAAGCACGGATTTCATCATTGTCATATATTTAATGGTTTGAAATTGAATTTCTTTCAGGAGAGATGCATCATGAAGAGAATCGAGAGAGGAGAAGAAGAATGCAAACGGCGCCGTGAAAGGGGGTCAAAGGGTTCTGAAACCCTAAATTGACATTTTGATGCATATACACTAACCGGGTTGGGTCCGGGAGTGATGGCCGGCCTGTTGCACCCCAAAATTTGCCCTCACAATACAAGACTTTGTGTTCCAAGAAGGTTCACAAGGTTCACAAAATTCATAATTGGTCAGAAGAGTTGACAATTCCCTCAGACCATGCACCTCCTAAGCAGTGCATCCAAAACTAGGGTTTTGACTTTAATCAGGCTAAATGGACTTCCAAGACTTCAAGTGAGCTTCATAACATCTTATATGTGTATAAGAACCCCCATGTCAAGTTTCAAGACTTTTCTCAAAAGTTTGCTCAGTCAGATGATCAGATAAGTCAAAAGCAGTCAATGCAGTTAAAAGGTCAAACTGAGGTCAACTGTGGTCAAACCAAAGTCAAACTTCATGATTTTTTTTGCCAACATCAAAGAGAGGTTGGGTGAGAAATATTATCATTATAACTGTAATACCCCAAATTTTGCCCTAAGATTTGTCGTCGCATTTCATTGCATTTAATCAATTACTAACAAATTTGTGTAGTCGTTTGACTTTTTGCAGGTAAATATCATATGGCATGCACTTTTTTTTTTCTAAAAAAGTAAAAATGGCACAATTGGCAGGAGGACATGTGTAAGGAGTTATGAGTGTGAAAGGTTGAGAGTTCGAATCTCACCTTTGGCACTTTTTGTTGTTTTTATTATTTTTACTCTAAATTTTTCTATCTTTCATTAAAAAAAAATAACAAAAATAGTTTTTTATTATTATTTAATTATTATTTTCGTATTTTAATTAAATCATTTTTTAAAATATTATTTTTTTCACTTTTTTCTAAATTATTCATAAAAATATCCAAAAAATCATAAAATAAAAAAAATATTGAAAAAAATTTTGTTCTTTTTATAATATTTTTTATTTTAGGAATCAATAGGATTATTAGTTTTTATTTTAAGTTTATTTTAATTATTTTAAATTATTTAAATTTTATTTTTTCTTAACTAATTATTTAGTTTGGGCTTTAAAATGGGCTTTAGGGACATTATTGACAATTTGGTGTTAACCCTAATTTGTTCCCTATATATACATGTGTTGCCTTGTTGGAAAAGAGGAGAGAATGAAAAAAACCTAAGAGGAGTGAGTGCCGTTGGCCGTTATTTAGTTTTCTTTTTCATCCATTACTATTGTTTCTTTTTCTTCATCGTTTACCGTTATTTCTTTTCCTTCATCTATTACTGTTGTTTCTTTTTCTTCATCTTTTACAGTTATTTCTTTTTCTTCATCTATTACCGTTATTTCTTTTTCTTTATCTATTACTGTTACGTTTATATATATATAATTTTTAAATTGTTAGAGTTTATATATGTAAGATTTTTGATCGAATTATGTCGATACGATGTTTGCACATTTGTGTGCATGACGCGTGACATTTGTGTTAGTTCGATCTGGTTGCGATGATCGCATTTTTGTGTGAGCAATAATACTATTTTTTGCTTAATTTCTTTTTCTTTGCGATAAATTTTGTTTCGTCCGATTTAGATCTGGTTGCGATGAGCGCATTTCTGCGTTAGCAACATTGTTGGGTTATTTGGCACATTTAAAATTCATTATTGCTTTATTATTATTATTATTATTATTATTATTATTATTATTATTATTATTATTAT